>LUCH01000434.1:59642-116746 GCA_013368495.1 Paragonimus heterotremus
TAAGCACAACGCCAGCGACTTCACGATAGGCATGACCGACTACTCAAATCCAAACGCTCAACCACAGCCTTGTATGAATAGTGTTCAGCTTGCCCGATCATTTCGAAAGGAGAATCAACAGAATCATTCTGTCCTATCCAATCTATAACCCCGTGATTATGACTTCTCAGTTGGGTTGGAGTTACTGTTTTCGTTGAACCAAGTGAACATGGTTTGAATCAGTAGTGAAGATTAGGGGGTTTAGATCAGTTCATAATTGAACACCCACAACTGATCACTTATGGGGTGATGTTCAATCGTTATTAAAAGTCAAATTCACTACTACTAATCAGCACGCAATCCATTTAACGACGAAAACAACAAATCCTTAAAAACCGGATAAACTTCAGATTGTATCTATTTTAAGGTGTCGGTGTTCATGCCTGAATCAAATCACTGAGGACTTAGTAGATAGTTGACGAATATTTGAAACCGGTTTGTTCTTTAGGAAAAAATGCAAGTGATTGGTTAGTCAGTAAGAGCCTTGCACTTACTATTTTGATGTTACAGTGCATGTTATTAATACATGTCAAAAGCAGTTTGAATTTATAGAGTGCTCAGACATATTATAATCAAGTCCACTAAATAGATCAGGCTTAAATATTTTCTACCAAGATAGTTTTATATGGAATGAAATAAAACCTTCTTGTGACAGGCTCATTTACACTAAGACTATCAGATTATCAGATTATCGGCAATGTATATCTGCCAGTTTATTCCACCCTGATCTTCAGTATGAACTTGGATTGATTAAACTGAATCAAGATTAGCACAACAGGTGTTCAGACACCTGGTCCAAAACAAGATTATTTTTCACTATATATATCTACTTAACTCGCGCAACATCATTTTTAATGACCCATTAGGCTGGCATATTTTGTGAGTGATTTCAAGTGTATATTGATTCCCTAACTAAATGTATTTGTCATACAATTGAGAATATCATCCGAAACAAAGATTGTTAAAACTGTTACCGGTACCCGAACCTTCGAGATTTTGATTGAAATTTACCGAAAAGAAATCGTAATTAACACAAACAACAAATTACAGATTGATGCATTATATCGTATCTTGCCGATCCAGTTAACTCAACTAAGTATATCGTATACAAAGCATAGTTTGTCGGAATTAAATCATCGATTCGGTCTGTCGGACTAATTGCAAGCACTTGAACCATTAAGTACAACATTCAATTAGTATGACTGAGAAAATCGGTAGCTGCATATGTTGATGAGAGACTTATAATCATGTTGTAAGTGAGTTTAGTCTGTTTGAGCCCAAAATAGTTCATTCCACTCGAGTTTCCAACTTGACTGTATCATCTCATTTAGTTATATAGGAAACCTAATTTCCAGCGCACCTAGGTGTACGCGAATAGCCCCGGGACACTATTACTACTGGGTATCCTCGGCATAAACCCTCTGCCTGTTCTACAGGGCAAAAATCTAAAATAATCGAAGTAACTACAAATGCATCAGCTTGACTGATCTGGTTTAATAAAACCACGAAACCACAGTCTTACAACCGAAAAATCTAATGCAATGCTCAACCGGTTGTGCGTTTCACCTACCAATCTCCCAAGTCTTTGTGTTCCTGTGTATATGTATAAATGTACGTCTTTTTCCACTACATAGGTTAGTTATCTAACCCACTGGCAAACTAGCCAATTTATTCACTAATTGGTGTCCTAAAGCAACACAAAACTCCGCCTTCACTACCACCCATGCACACTCGCCTCTCCCCTCCCCGTTAGTCGTATGCTCAGTTTTCAGTCTGGTAGCAAATATACCAATAATTGCTTGTTGACTCAATTAATCCACTCATGCCCAGTGTGTTAGCGTGTGTGCGTCTGTTTTCTGTATGGTCATTCTCCAAACCATCCACAATCTGTTCACTCATCTCGCCTGGGTTCATTCATTACCCCCACCTTCAACGCGCTTCCGCATCTCACCACCACGCCACTTGGGAACGCCCAAGCAGCCTAACCAGACCGCAGCTAGGCGACAAGAGGGCCAGTGTTTTCATCAGCTTGCTTATTGCGAATGAGCAGGCCGGTGGGCATACACATACAAACACACACACACAAACAAGGTAAACTCATCAAGGTCAATGAGAACTCACAAATAACGAGAGAGGTTAATGATCAACAAACAGAAACGAATTACCCAACAAAACGAAACATCATTAATTCAGCCTAATCAACACGAATCGTACGTGTATAGTTTTATTTTTCAAACCACTTAAACACATCTATCCGGATTTAATTTTTTTTCGACTGCTGCTGTTCGGGCTTAATAGTTTCTCACTTGATCACGTCAGATGACCAATATTTTCAATAGAGTTAATTCACGAAATTGCTGTCTTTTACATCATAGATTCATTTCACTATTATTGGAGTCATTGTTCAACAACTGCTTTTTCAGGATTTTTAAACTCGATGCCTTAGCTCTAAGGCCTCCTTAGGACACAAATTTACAATGCATTTTACCCCTATTCTGACGGAGACAAATTCTCCATACTATAAAGTGTCACGTTGATTAGTCACCATCCTAACTCCATTAAAACGAAAGGTTCAGGCACATTACTTTGCCTCCCTTCAATGATATTCTGAAGGAAGCTTTATTGTTATGCACTGAAAACGTCGGCTTCCGTTTTCTTGATCGGTGCTACTGCCAAATAGATGGAGGTAGCCACTGGAAATCTACTAAGGTCCATTTTAACAGACCTTTTCATGTTAAGGATTGAACAAGACTTGGCCGCAGGTATAGCAAGTTTGTCATACTACAAACTTTACGTGGATGATACACTGGTATTTATTCCGTACAAACGCACAACGGATAACTTAGCGTAGTGCCTAAGTAGTTGTTATTCCAACCTGAATGTAACTTGTGAATTTGAGGCCGGGAAATTGGCTGTATTGAAAGAGCCGTCTATAAGAAATCCACGTGGTCCGGTCAATACTTAGACTTTAGTAGTTTCACACCGGTCCATCACATAGGCACACCAGTGAATACATTACTCACCCGAGTAGGACGAATCTGTGCACAGGAGAGTATCGTGGACGAGCTAGAGCTGATCACGTCCGTAGTGCAATCGAATGGTTATCCGCAAAGCTTCAGAGGAAGACATAGGAGACCCATACCGCCATCCGAACCGGTGGTCACTGTAAGGAAGAAGAGAGTTAACACGGAATTTTCTCTTAAAGGTGTTTACAGTATGCATCAGACGACGAGAAGACTGATGAATCCGACTGAACGAACATTTAATGCAACCGAACTTTGTGTATTAACTCGAACCCACAAGCTATCTATGCCTTCAATCTAAGGAGATCAGCCTGTCGGTGCCACTTCACACTGTGTCCACCAGCTGCAGAGAAACCTACATAGGCAGAACTGAGAGGTGCTTGATCTCCGGAGTGAAGGAACATTTGTCCTAATGGGAACAGAACTTCGTATTACAGAAGAACGGCAAGGTTGTTGAAACAGACAAGTAACCAGTGTTCCCAACCGCACGACGCATCCTGACCACTGGTCACGTCATCGACCCGGCTTGTGCATTCAAAATCTTATTACTTCATTCCAATCCAAGATTCTTGCTGAGGCTGTCCCAATCAGTCGTCTGAAACTGGCTTAGTTTGTTCAGAAGCAATCGTTCGCGAGCATGACATTGTCCTGTACTTAATTATCTTCCCTAACCCATCGACTGATTATCTATCCCACCTCACCTAAATATTCCAAATAAAAAACCGTTTCACGTTATAGTAAAATTGGTACTGACGATTCAGTGTGAAATGCTTGCGTCTGCCAGTTTTCGTGTTCTAACGGTTTTCATTAGAGCAGAACGACGACATACTGCGATATGTTAACATTTCATTTACTCCCATCAGTCGCAAACGTAAAACATGCAAGTTATGTACATCATACAGATAAGGACAAACAGGGATTAGACACGCCTACAAGCACACCAATTATTATGCAATCAGGACCAGGACAGCCCGATAGGTTGTCTCAACCACTTTTATGCACACAAAGTCGGCTGGTAAGTTCGGATGAGCACCGCTTCGCAGAAAGCTAACAACTTCGGGTTTCTATGGCGGAACAGTGTTTTGAATGAGTTTAATGGATCGCCTTGGTGACCTGTTGTCTTGAGAGGTTTAGCGATCGATGACGTTGAGTTTCGAGCCATCAGTGCGCCAAGTTGAGGCTGGTGCGTCATTTGTTGTTCCAACCACTTCGGGATGTGTTCGGCAACTCGTTGATATAGTTGTCGATCTGTGCTGCCTATGTAAACGTCACTGCAACTACAAGTGAACTGGCACGGGGAGACAGAACAATTTGACAAACTACTTTTGCGGTTTTGGAGAACTGGTTCTCTGGTGGTGTTGTTGTATGACAGGTAGTTTCGGTGTGAGTAGTATACTACTCATGAGTAGTATGTTACCCACAAGCGGCATTTTGGAACAAAAGAGCAAGCTCCGAACGTCAGAAAGACGATGGACAAGAATAGACTGTCGGAATAGTGTATACGCACTATGGCAGAAGTTTCGCCAAGGAGAATGACAACGAACTACCATCCGATGTATGTGAGTGTATGTCTGACGTGCAGATGAGTGTACGTGTTTATGGTTTGCTTTTTGACATGAACTATGCAGGAGTTTGCTCAATAAACGAATTCTCTGGCCGAGCGTCTTTTGCGGTGACAACAGTGTGAAATAAGCGCAACTGCGTAGCCGCATAAGTTCGAGCCAGAGCAGACTTTAATTTGTGCTTTATATCGTTGGCCTGATGATCACATTTGAATGGCAAAAATATGAAAAAATCCTTCTTTTGAGCTGTCACTATGGGCTCAGTGCTCTTCTTCACCGTATTATGTACCCCGATGAATTTGTCGGGGCATCCTTTTGATAGTAAATTTTGTCTCAACAATTTCCGTTCCATCTGTGGTGTATCGGGGGTGCAGATAAGCCTCGTTTTATAAAACAATGTCTTAACCGAACCCCGTTTGTGTGCAATAAGAGCAAAGCTGGAAAACCGAAGATACTGTTCAAACTTCTGAAGGGGAGGAAATGTTCCATATCTGAAAAGGCTAATCTGAGAGCAAACAGCCCGCCGACAGAAACACTCACTCGGTATCTTTCGGTGTCGACGCCATTCGACAAAATACATTATTTTGTGCAAAATGGGTCAACTGTATCAAATGATAAACAAAAACAGCGATAATGTCGGGCAGGCGCACTTTGGGAATAACCTGTTCGCCCCAGCACTGACAGAGCAAACCGTGGCCTTGTTAAATTTGTTCGGAAGGGAATGCTTAAAACTGAAAATACATATATGACACTGGAGGTTTCCTGGTATTTGCCACAGACGTCGTAGTATCACCTTGGCAGACTTCCTTTGTTAACAACGTTCATTTTTGCACAATTATGTCGGTAATGGACCAAGCAACATTCCTGGTAAGTGTTAACGACGACTGCATGATATAGATTTCTCAGTCGAGTTGAAATCAACTAGTTCATTTAGATTGACACTCAGCATCTGATAACTCTAACAAACGCAAAACATACGCATGAGGCTTTCTTCCCAAGTGCTTGGATAAATTTTCTATCTGATCAATGCTGAGTGTTGTCCAACTGACGCTTTGTAAATGTCGATCGATAAGCAGTGAGGTTCAAGTTGAATTAACACTTTTTGGATCAAGATTCTAAAATATGCTGATACATTTTTCATGAAGGTTTGTGACGACACTTCCAACTTGCACCCTTGATTCTTACAAACGTTATCGTAATCTGCCCACAACAACGACCAAAATAAGAATGCGGATGCTGATATGATGCATTTGGTTAAGTTGACACTTCACCCATCATCTTTAGGTTGGACTGTCGGAATCTGTCTTGCATTTTTAACGGGTTTTGTAAACAATTGTCAAAGGTAGATCTCATTCTCTATTTAACTAGCCGTTTTGTTCCTGTTGAAGCTTTTCCTGTAAAAATTTATTATCGGTTTCTGGGTAAATATATTATTATTCTCGTTTACTGTAGTGTTTCCATATCACTACATAAAGTCCATTGCAAAATGTCAGACTTTGTTTTAATAAACTTGAGAAGCGAAATGTAGCCAGCACTTTAGTCAATCATGTATGAGTAAAGACTATTAGAATGACTCTCACCCACTTAACACAAATGTCCCCAGACATTCTTTACTAACTGCGATACTCACTGTACAGTCTGCTTTGTCTACTTCAAATCAACACCTCAAGGAAAATCTGGAGTTATACCATAAAGCGAGACACTCGACTGCAGGCAACATACATTTGAAGTTAAGATGTTTTAACTCAGGAACATCTTATCACATTCCGTGGTGACACTCATCATTTGATATATTGGAACACATACCCCAGGCTGGCAATCAGGTCACCATCGGACTCACTGTAATGCAGTGAAGCGGCCCTCAGCATCATATTTTGGCTGTCGATTAAACAATTTTCTCATTGCATGTTGAAGTGTGTTTATCATACGTTTAATAGACTGTAATCTTCTGCCTATTTTAGGCTAGACAATCATCGTTGAATTTTGGATTGTTTCCTCAATCACACTACTGCAGTTTACAGGTTCCCAGTCTGTTAGCTGAAACCAATGTATCTTTCGACAATCGTATTTTCCCAAGCTGGGTAGATGTACATAAATATCTCTAGTCCTCTCCAAGCATCCAAAATATCATAATCTGGTTTGGCTGTTTCTTGCACCAACGGCTTTTGATAGACTACTTTGATCGGGACAGCTCTCTATACACTTCCGACAAATCGGAGAAGCTCAAGTCTTGTGATTTAAGATGTACTAACCTCATTGTCCGCTACAAAACGTGCTTTCACCTCACCAGTGTAACTCATTAAATTGGGTTAAACTAGTAAACGGTTTGACTTACAGCAAAATCTCACCTAGTCCACGAGTGTTTCTAAGCTTAGCAAAGTTTATGGTAACAACGCAATCAGTCGATGAGTTCAGAAGTAGATTTGGGGTAAAAATTCAGAATCCCAATCAGAATGTCTTCAAAACCATTGAGATAGATGGATAACAGCCCCCAAATCCTGTTTTCATATGTTGAAGTACGTTTGTAATACACATGATAACCTCCGGTCGGGTTTTTCTCTCCATGATTTTCATCTAGCTTTCCCTTATTGGTCATCGCACTGTTGCTGTTCACCTGTGGGTGATTGTCTTTATAAAGAGTCCAATGCTGTTTCAAACGTGCACAAACCTTTCTCCAGTTCACAAGTGTTCAGTTAATCCAATAAACCCGCTAATCTACTGGCATTTCAGGTAAATTAATTTTTAGCTTAACATAAACATGTCAACTTTTGGATGTCAATTCTTCAACGTTTAACAGTGTGTGCTTTCCTATCTCCAAGCAACAGTGTCTGTCTTGTCGGGCATGCGTCCAATCTAAAAGCCTGGCAATCACGGCACACTTTCAGTACCAACTCCGTCTAATCTTCAGCAAAGACGGGAAATTGAACAACAATGGGAATACCAATAAAATCGGCACCCACGATTGTAGCTAGGTGACGAGGCAACAGCGGAACGTCATAAATCGGTACTTACCGCAAGAACTTGCCAATTATCTTCGATAATGTACACAATTATGCACCTCATCAGATGAACTGGCATTCTGTCTCTCTCTCTCTCTGTCGGTGTGTGCATGAGTGTGCGTTTGTGCAGACCACCCAACAGACACCTTGTGTCGCACTTTGTTATCTTGTCTGCCCGACCTCAACGTTATTTTCACGTCTGTGTAAACAATTCCATTTCGTTCTGCTACTGTCATCCCGTATTGTCCTCTCATTCTCCAGTACGTTCGGCGTACTCTGTTGTTCTTTGACCGTTTATGCGTACGTATATGCGTAGAATAAAATTCGTCTTCTTTTGTGCTTGCCTTTCTGTCGGCCTAGATAAACGAGCATATTCCTTTTTATATTTCACAGAGCACCGATGCCGTAACCATAATTTTTTTGTTTCTCAAATACAAGTGAAGTTCATTTGCGACAGCAGACAGCGAGAGCGTATGCAACGATCTGTTAACATTCAATCCTCAATTGCTAACACCACGCCTGTTTGCGATCATACAATGAAAAGTATTTCCAAAAACACACTGGTCATGTGAAAAGAAGAAATCAATGTCCGGAAACAAGCAAGCGACTGTGGAGAGTACGAGTTACCAATACATGAGAACTGAACTGCCGTGAAATAGTGGTAAATGAATCGCACAGAAGATTGATGCAACTTTCCCATTCGGATAACACATTCTTCGTTGACTCTTTCGAAAGTGATGTTCAGTTTGTTAGTGTTGGAGGACGCCAGTGAAATATACTCTTGCTGTGGCAGGTATTTCACTCCTATCCTTGTGAGGTGGATGTACTGGTCTTCCGATCGTTGTCCTCGTACTCCTCTGACCGAATTATACGACCTAAGAATTCATCTTTGGTCATTTGTTTGTAAAAAGTAGGTAGATTGATCATCTCACCATAATTAAAATTATCCGTTTATCAAACAGTACTCGTAATTGTTTAGTAGGCAATATGAAGGCGGAATGTTCAACTAGATTTTGACGGTCTGAGTCACGTGACCCGTTTTGTGGCCCTTAGACGATCTGAAAGCCAATTGCACACAAACTTAAAAACACTTGTACACAAATTAACTCAATCGCCACGTAGGCGGAAAAATTGCAGTTCATCTCTGAGTGTTGTTTAAGGAGAAAATCTTCCGTGATTAGTCAATGTAGGAACTGTGCAAGATAGTGTGAAACATAATTGCTCATTTATATCTTAGTATTTGCTGTACTGTTAAGAATTATCTCATGTGAGATGGAACAATTAGGGGGTTATCAAATACAAAAAAGGAACGTTTAAACTAAAGTGATAGGAAATGGGAACAGAAACTCGGTCGCATCCCCTCAAACAGAATTCAGTACACAATAGTTGAACTCGCAAACAATCGACCAACAGCAGAAATGAACAACTGCAAGCAGTTTCAAGATATCCGACCGTACGACATGACCAGGCTAATGAAAGTGGTGACTCGATGTTCTAAACGTGTGCATGAAGTCTGCTATTGAACTCGTCAATCGATGACACTGTAACAAATGGGAAAGTATTTTAAACTGAGCACCCTCAGCCGTCGAATTAGTGTTGCACATAAGTTAAGTGACTGGTGGTGGTATGAATCAAGGATAACCACATTTCGCAATGGATAGTTTGGTTTGCAAAGGATCTCACATGGAAAGAATAAATTATCCTCAATATGTAGTGACACTAGAAACAAGTCACCCAATAAGATAAACTGTCCGAATAGGGCGATGAACTACAGTACGCATGATTCTACCAGGAAAATAAATATTCTCAACCAGGTGCGGCAAAAAGATTTTGTACTTAACTTGAGGGGTAAGCGAATCAGTATACTAAGCACTGTCGTAGCGTTTTTGGAATGAAACTTCCAGGACAGTTGGGCACATTTTACAATGAAGTAGCTGTCTTGAGCACCACAACGTAGGGCAGAAAGAAACTGACATCAAGTGAAAGGAGCAGTCCAGCGTCCCTTTTATGTATAGCATTGGTTGCTATAGCAATAGTCGGCACGATAAACCATCTCCTAGTGCTGACGACCTAGCGGTTTCTCGATGCAACCCTTAACTGACAAGGCGTCTAGGTATCTTTAGATATAGCCAATCACTCCACCTGGTTTTAACGTACTGTTTACGATTGATCAAGAAATTGAAAATTCCGCCAGCGTCTCTGTAACGGTACCTAACACTACACAGCCAAGGTGAGTAGAGTTCTTCTGTACAGAATGGGATCAGATTTGGAAAGCTAACGCTGATTTGTCAATACAGGAGTGGAGTAGAACAGGAACTAGGTGATCAGCCTCGCACGGTTTTTGATTGCGTCAACTGTGAAAGCAAATTTTCGACCAAAATTGGTATTAGTCTACACGAGACATACATACCCTGTTAAAATTAACCTGGATATACTGAGAGGCACGAAAGCCACGGACTCCATCTAGTCTCAGCAGAAGTCTGCTTCTGTTCTCATATTCGCCGATAAACTGCCTCTACCGTGCCCCAACCGAGGTAAATTCCATCATCAACTTTAGCCACATTTCCCCAGGTTGTTCGCTCGAGAGTAACCTTACGCGTTTGTATGCGTTGTGTTAGAAGAAAGGTTTTGGTCTTACTGCCAAAGCAACCATCGTTTCGTAGCTAAACATGAATTTGAATGTTAAGTCATAATCAACACAACAGTCTGAGTGATTTTCCCATTTGGTTCATACTGTGGCTAACCAACTCGAGTCCAACAACGAGACCTTCTTACCCAGCAACGAATTACTAGCAGTCGTCCGTGGCCCTCCTATAAAAATTTTTACTACCATACAAAAAAACTTCTTAATGAACATACATTCTTCTCATGCATTTCTGTACACTCAGCGAATTGTCACTAGGTGACGTGCTCTGACTGCAACTAGAACCCACAAAACAAGCAAGCAAATGAGGAAGAAAACTACGTGGCTGTTCGAAAACTGCATCATCAGCGGAAAGAAGATTCAGCTTTCGTAGTTTCTACCAGAAAGTGAAGGGTTGCCTAGAAGACGAACCGCGGCCTCCCGAATGACTCCATCGGGTTTTTGTCTATTAATCATCACCTCATCCGCAATTCGATGTGCCATCACTTCACAGGATCCTGCCTCCAGACTGATCCCTGGTCAACCAGATTACTGCGGTAGGAGTACCTCGCACTTTGAATCACATGGTAAACGGTTCTCCAGGTTTGGACAAGCTGCTGCCCGAACATCTGGAGCGCATGAAAGCTGATTCCCCGATGGTGTATTTTAAGTCTTTCCTGCTGATTGAGTATTGTTCAGCCCAGTCTTGCCATTCTGGCATCATGTTTGTCCATAGTTTGAATAACCCATCCTTTCCCGGTGATCTGCAATCCACTACCCGATCTTCAAACTTGGTACTTTGTTTCCGCAAGATGTTGGCTGATGACTGGAACACACAGTTGCAACTGCTTATTCTCTAATTCGCAATTTTAGATCATGATGGTTGCCCTGAATCGATTCCACTTCCTCTGTTTTGCTTTGGAACTCATGTTCAAAATATCCCACCCTATGTGATGCTTTTACTCGGCGTACAAGGCGTTTGGTTTTACTTAGTAGGACTCGATAATCGGATAAACCCATGATTTCGCCGCTCCCTTACACTTGACCCACTACATTACTAATTCTTATTGCAAAGTGTCTGCCGTGTCCGATGTCTTTTTCCCCCGATTCCAATGCGATGTATACTAGGGTGATCCATTAGCAACTCTGCTGTTGATTATAACAGTTGATGCGGTGCAAAATTCATCACGCTCGGAATTAGACTGCCAGACTCATGACACATTGGTCGGTGCTGATGACCTGATCCTCCTGCCGTAGTATCCGACGTGCCTGTTGGAGAAGCTTGCACCCATGGCCAGTGCTCTGGAACTTACCATACTAAAATTAACCACTCGGAAGACCAAGCTCGTACTCACTTGTGGTGACCTTGAGCGTGACGGTCATTGATGAGGAACCCATTCAATTCGACCCGTACACTGTCCATTCACTGGGTGTTCCCGACAAGATGATCTAGGTGGATATATCGCTCATGCGGAAAAGTGAAGCGTTCATCAGTAACCGATTACACCCTAGTAAGATATTAAATGAAATTACCAGAACGTCAAAAAGCCACATCGACTCCTATACCCACGGATTTCAATGATGAATCATTCGGTTGTTTTGGTCCGAGTCGCCCGCGATACATTCAAAGCTGTAGATTGTACGTTGCATTAATCTATCCGGCAGTGGCCCCGCATTCTAATTGACAAGTCAAATGGTTACATCCACATCTAGATTCGCCTGGGTGGTCTAAATATTCTACCATTCTAATTCTTCCTAAAACGCGAGTGGAAAGACTGCTTTCCGGATATATGGTCAAACGTGGCTCATCTGGACCCTTCATGAAGGACATTAAATTCCTGTAAGCATTCAATTTTTCTGTTACTAACAAGCAAGACGCTCGTGCAGCGTGAATGAAACGAATCTAACATACGATGGAAAGTCGTGGTCTTGAGAAAGTGTCCCACTCTTCAATTTCCAAACGCTGGCTGCTTTATCCAAGTCGAACGTTTCTAAGAACCTTCTTTCGTGCCATTAGGTTCGATGTGGTTTTTACTGACTGAGGTCTGGAATTCTTGAGGTGGCCATAGTGACCATTCCATTCTACATCGCGGCGACTGCATCCAACCAAAAATCCTTGTTCTTCAGTCGACCTAGATTACATACGACGGGCGTTGTACTCAACACAACCGGGTAGCCAATGATCTGGCGAAAATAAAGTGCAATCCTGGCTACAGTCTTCGAAGAGATACGAATATCGACGGCAATATAGTACAAGTCACACGTGATTGAGGTAGGTGACTACGGAGCTGTTGTGCTGGACATTACTACATCGACTGTCTATCTAGACCAAGCTCTTTGGACCGACAGGATTAGACAGTACGGGACCGAATACCATACTAGTGTCAGTGAAACAAACCAGTACACTCCGTGGAGTTTTGTGTTCCTTGTCATATAGTGTTATTCTTCGGCTGGAACTTTCCACTACTGTACTCACTTTCTTGCCTACTAACACTTCCAAATTCTCTGAAAATTTGTGAAACATTTATGTGGAGAACTTTGCGTTGGTTGTTGTTTCACGATGAAAGGGCGTTTTTTTATTTCGATACGTACCCCTTGACCCTGTTAGCATTGTGGTACTATAAAGACCTTTTTTATTTTGCGATAGGCCTTTTTTCACTTCCGAAATATCACACGGAAACTTTCCATTCGATGAATATGGTGTTGTCCATCTTCGCTGATTTGATGGAAAGACTCGTCCGTTGTTCATTATTGATAATCAAGCAGAGTGTAACATTCGTCGGACATTTTTCTTGAAATTTCACCTTTTTATACACGTATTCATATTCCTTACTTCTCTTGCCACTGCTGATTCTTTCCTGAACGTATGTTGAATTGGATCGATCAATGTTGTTGTGTAGTTGCCTAAATACACTTTTGAAGTATGTTTAGTACAAAATGCAGTTTTCCATACCATTTGTTTCGGATTCACTAACCCCAAACGATCCAAAGTAGATCAAGGCAATTATACTGACCTTTAAACCTCAATGAAAAGTTACATGCACTAAAATAATCAACCGTAACTCCCCTGGATAACATTATTCTATGATCAGTTTAGCGTGTTGATAAATTGATTGAGACTAGCACAACGTTATGAACAAGTTGTAATACTCTACGTTTCAACCACCTCGGGTGGCCTTCCTCAGGATTGTCGTAATCGAAATCACACTAACAAAGGAACAAGGGTCACGTAGGATTTCCCGAAGTTAGGTCAATATGCGCTGTAACTGAATTGGTTAGTCGAATCGTGTGCCCATTCTTATAGCGTGTTGTTGAAGATGCCACCTTCCGGACTACATTGCACCAGCGAGCACCAGTGCGTACCATGATTAATCTTAAATTTCTGTTAGGCCCAGTTTAGTTTAAGTAAAATACTATGGTTTCGGAATTTGTCAATGAAATGCATGAAGTCAGATAATACAGTTTTGCCCACTGTTCTCTGGAAATGTTTAGCTAATCACCTACTTCAAGTATCTGGGAATGATATTTACGATACGCTCACACGCTGTTACATTAAGTAGACGAGAAAAATGTCACCAAAACGCTATTCACCTACAGTATCTTAAAACGTAAGTCGTTTACTTATGTAACAATGTGTTAAAAAACCAGAAGGTAGTATTTTTGTGGACACCCAGTGTCCAGAATTCGTAAAGACTAACCAAATATACGCTTGTAGCAGGTTAATCAACGAATTTACGAATGTATAAACAAAAATACAATGTCACTGATTTGTCGTTCTAGATCACGAAGTTTACGATGGGATTCAATATAGCTATTAAAATAATGAATATAACCACTGCATCTAATTATAGTTTTAAGGTTAATGTACTGCACTTGTACTGCAGATCACAGTGTTATATTTTTATACAGACAAAAATCATAAGTTACTGCTAGAAGAATTGGAGAACTGCCTGCCTAATCCCTTCTGGTTGTTTGCTCGACAAGCAAGTTAGGCGATTCGTTTTGTCGTCATGTTGCCTGAATGCAAATTAGGTAGTCACGTAATCTTAGTGGAAAACGAGGTCGCTACATTTTATCTGTTCTCATTTGTACTTCGGGATCTACAGGTTTCCTAGTCCATGTTCGAATAGATAAGTTCAGCAAACATTGACTGTCATCAGTCGCACTGTCCTGGTAAGGGGTACACTTATGTGTCTTGCCAGTACCAACTTACCACTTCAGTACTCAGTGAATTGAATCTGACTGTCTGGCATACAATTAAACACACACAAGTTGCCTGTAAACTGATCCCTTCTGCTTTCTGGTTTGTTGCACAACATATCGCCGCTGATAAGGGAGGTATTAAGACATACATTGTGAAGTGTTGATACTTCTCGAGTTCCTATCGACTGATTATAAAACAGATCATCTGTATAGGTTGACGCATAACTGCAAAGAGCGACCAACGAGCTAGCGTTCTACAGGCACCGTTAACTATTTTCTTGTCACTCGGTAGGCTTCACCTAATAACGTATGACTGCAAATATAATTGTTTCAGACGGTGTGATGAATACAACTCTCTTCCGACTCATGATCTCTGTAACAAGCAGTGGAAAGACAATCGGACTGTGTAGAGTACTACTGACAACCACCACAAAAGATGGCATCTCTCCTTGAATGCAGATCAAACAGGTATGCGGATTACCCACGGGAAAACCATTTACGATGAAGTAACCGATTGATGACTTCCAAGTGGAGGTTGTATTGAGAATAGTGAGAAAACAAGAACAGATGAAGAGTGAAGGAAATCTGCAGATGGAGAGTTGGGTGAAAGTTGGTATTTGAAAGCAACATAATTTTTTATCTCATAGATTGAACATCACCCACAATTGGTCGCAGCTGTCGCATTCCCATAGACACTCCAGTCGGCCCCTTTCGAACAGCAGAAGCACTAGACTCGAGTTTCGCTCTCATTAGAGCTCGTTAGAAGTGCATATCGTCGCCACCGCCGCCGCCGGGACTTGAAACACGGACACGCTGTTCATGAGCAGGCAACCGTGATTACCGCTGCGCCATTGACCTCACGTTAGGCACGACCGAATTATCATATGTGAACACTCAACCACTTTCTTTTGTGAGTAATGATCAGGTTGCCCGATCGTCTCGAGAGGAGACACAGTTACTGTCTGTTAACTCCAATCACCAGTCTTTTTTTATCCTCGCAGTTGTGTAAGGTTTTGTTTGAATTTCAAGAAACAGGCATAAAATACTAACAGGTTCAACGTTCGACATCGCGCCGGAGAAAATGTTTAACATACTGGAACCACGCTACTACGGTTAGCAGTAGCACATGTTATGAACTTTTTCAGGCCTACGAAAACACGATTGATTATGTCAGCATTCTCTTCCAACAAAAAGTATAGCTTCTGATTAGTCACGGTGCCGTTAATTAAGTTTCCTATCCGGATTATAACTTTTCTAAAATGAGCAAACCTAATCTCGAGTAACATGCGAAACTCACATTATCGGAAGCCCGTCTCAACTTCCGAAACGGAGCACATACAAATGTTTGAAAGGAATTGGCTCAAAACAGCCTAAAATACGCCCCCATACACGGTAGAGAAAACGTATTGCAGAAAATTTCATCTCATCTGTCGACTGTTTTAATTGAAATTTAGCTATGTTTGGCATACTTCATTTTCGAAATTTATTCCTGAAAGTTTTTCTTGAATGCCAGTAAAGCCACTCCTCATAATCCTTTCTGACCAAATTTCCATATATGACCGTTTAATCGGTAAAGCTATAATCAATTAACTCGATTCCATGCACTAACAGAACGTTATGCAAGGGCTTATCAAGATTAGGTCCATTTCTGAACCAGCTCCCAATGACCAAGCAAGTTTCTTAAAACGTTGAAGGAAACAGAAATCAACTGACAGCCCACAAAATTTAGATCACTACGGTAGTTTATATGAGACGAATACAAGGATGACTGCCACTCATAATAGATAGATGTGTTTCATTTAATATTCACTTGTTTGTAGAAATATTATTATGATCTGCACTAGTATAACCATAAGTTTTCTTACTGTGGGTTGAACAATTTAAAGTCCGCCGTGCACAATCAACAACAACTTCTCAAGGGTTTAACAAGTGGGGTAGGGGTTCCTCTTGATGTTTCTCAAAACATGTTACATCGATGGTTACCTTGTTTGAGTGACATGTGGTACAGTCAAATTCTATGTTTATGCCACTATTCTACTCAACATTTTACTGTCACATCTGACTGTATGTCTGTTTCGTTATGGACTTAAAGCTGTCCAAACAGCAATATCCTTGTATAACCGCCCAAGTTACGATGTTGATAACCTGAAAACAACTCCACCTATAACCAACACCCATAGAGAATGACAGTACTACTGATCATACTCATTAGCGCACCTGTTTAGAGACTTTTACAATTCAGTCTATTACGTCGGTTCTCTACCTAATCATTCTATTCACACTGACCAGTGGATGCATCCAGATGTTGATTGGGTACTCACACAAAATATCCTACATCCATAATAACAGAATGGTAACAGATGCTCGCCACGGTTCGTTAGTATTATCGCTCGAATGAGCCGGAGCTTCGGTTCACCATACACTACTCAATCGTTAGTACCCGTTCCCACTCTCTTTAAAATCCAACTTTATGCCGTTAACAAACTTATGATTGACAGTCGTTTTATTTACTTTGGCAGATTAGAGTAACACTGTTTTAAGTAAACAGGTAATGTTAACTCAACCCAGAATAGCAACAGCCCATAACAGGCAGACGAATCTTAGATAATTACGATGCACTCCCTTATACTTGATCGCCTAAAAGGTGGTTGGTTATCTGGCCGGTTGTTCGTTCCTTCCCCATACATCTTCTCCCCTTCCGAATCTTTGCATCGCCTCTCCCCGAAGTGTTTTGCTTTGGTTGCTCTTACTGTTGTGGTTTGCAAACAATCTGCCTTCGCGAACTAATTGAGACCAAGTCCCTAATCAGCTTAACTCTGTCGGCTGTTGTGCCACCTCATCTTGTTCGTGGTCTGTTGAAAAGTGGCAGGCGACCGATCAGGAACGTTACGTACACTCGTAGGTTTGTATAGCTATATACATGTTTGCGGTGTGTTTGTGTGCGTGTTGATGCATTCAGAATAAGACACTGGTACCCAATTTGATAGTAAATAGGATAAACTGACCATATGTCCCTCAGGGACGAACAATAACGAATGAATAGAACTCATTGCAGTAATTACAGTGGCTTTGGAAGCAGGGAAGAAAAATGAGTAAATTGGAAGAAGCGGTGAATGAGCAATTATCTCAGTATATTTCTTCCGTACATAAACCACTTGTTTGGCCGGCTGCTATTCAATTATCGTCTGCCCGTCCACCCATTCAGTCGCCCGTTTGTTCGTTTGGTTAGTTCCCTTCGCATTCGAAATATCACAAACTTACGCGTGCGTGCGCACACACATACGCACGTGTGGTAAAACAGGATGGTCACTAGAGCCAGTTGTCTATACTTACTTAATTTCAACGCTGCTTACATTCAAAAAGGCTCTCAGCAATCATATTCGAATAGAGTTTCTCAATATTTCATTTATGGATAATTAACTCGACACATTACACATTACTAACATGGCTTATCAACGAAGTGTTTTCTAGTAGGTCTGAAGACAAATACTAAATTTTCATTAGAGAGAAGCTGATGAGCTGATGTTGCTAAATTGGAAGAAATTCAAACGTGGGAAATTTGGTGGTTGATTAGTCTTAAAGTATCTCCCTCTGAACTGCATGCACCATACAAGAGTAGTGTAATCGGCGCTCAACTGATAGAATCCAGACAAGCCACAGGTAGGCTACACTTGAATCATTTTAAGCACTTAACTTTGCTAGCAAAGAGGACTGGACTACTCTGGATTTGATACATATGAGAACACTGAGTGAAGGACTGTTCATAGCGACGGTTGGTTTACGTAACATTCTGTTAACTGAGTTGTACTATCGTAAGATTTTAAGGAAGCAAATGATTTGACGGTTATCGGATAAGTGCGTGAATGATTCGCCAGGCAGATCATTTGAAAGATGGATATCGTTTTATGAATTGAGAACACTTGAATTCGAGTTCTCGCTTTGTTGATATCTACTTAGAAGGTTGTTCTTTCAAAAAATGAGTTTGAACCGACCAGTTTTGTTGATACACTCACAATACTGGAATTGGAAACCGGTTGCCTTTTCAGTAAACTGTTCGGTTAATTAACTTGGGCTAATGGGCAATATTCTGAGGTTTCCAAAGTCGCTTCATACTACTCGTACATGTCTACTGAGTAGCCTGTCGCATACAGTAAATAGGTAACATACAGTTGTCGTTTGGTTCAATCCAATCAAGTATTAACTGGACGGTAATAGGAGAAAAACCCATCATTGTGTGGTTAAATGTGGTGATAATAAACGTGTATGTAAATGTGACACAGTTAAATTTCTAGTCACTAGACTGTGGTGGTATTCAGCCAGACAAAATGTGCACAGTTTGAAATGTTCCCTTTTTCCTTCTTAGAAAGGTTTTGAAACAAACAGTTTGCAATCCTTGAATTATTGATAATTAGTTGGTTTAATGAGACATGAAAGAAAGATAACACTTCAAACGGATTAACCAATCACGCAGTTAAAAGTTTAAAATCAGTCGTCAAGAGACTTAAACGAATTACTGTATTTAGCAGATAAAATATTCGATTGTATGAGCTTTAAAAATACTTTGAACTTACATCAAAAACACCAGTCTCCTAAATCTTACAAAATTAGTCACAGTATTAAACCGTCAGATCCGATGTGATTTAGTTTGAATCGTAAGTACCTTGCAAACTTTCATTCACAGAACGTTTTGTTTTCAGCTTATGGTTAGAACGATCATTATAATGTGAAGTTGAACATCACCCACAAGTGATCGTAAATGTCGCATTCCCATAGACTTTCCAGTCGGCTCCTTTCGAACGGCAGAAACACTAGACTCGAGTTTCGCTCTCATTAGAGCAGCTCGTCAGTAGTGCATATCATCGCCACTGCCGGGACTTGAACCATGGACACGCTGTTCAAGAGGCAACCGTGTTTACCACTGTGCCATTGACCTCACTTTAGGCACGAGTGAATTATCGTATGTGATATTTTGGTCTAGTGCTTCTGCTTTTTGAAAGAGGCCGACTGGAAAGTTTATGGGGACACGACAGCTGCGATCAATTTTGGGTAATGTTCAACTTGAAATTAACGAAATACCCGACTACTGATCAGTAATTATTAGAATGTGGTTGAGGGACTACTCTTTCAAGAAAGAAATATTCGAAACACTAACAAATTTGAACGCGTTCATCAACATTGAGGCTAAGTAGGATCGTCTGATTAATTCCATATGACCAATCTGTACGGTGAAGTTAAATCACATTTTCCAATGTTGAACACCAAAAGTGACAATATGTGCACTCTCCGGCAAATTCGCATTAAAATCATCTGCAGGCTGCTGTAATGAACCAATGAAGTTCACAGTACTTTATTGGACTGTGTGGTATTTTCACAGTCGTCCCCAGTTATGTAGGTAGAGTCTTGTTAGGACACTTTTGATCACGGATGGCGTACTCATTTGTAGCCAGAGACGCAGAGGGTGATTTCGATATAACAATGTCTAGGAGAAAGTGGGTTTTGTTAACTGACTGCAATAATATCTACCGTCGATATTTCCCAAGATCAAGCAAATTCGTCTTAACCGGCCGATACAACTCGAAAGCTATGGGTTGTCATCTTATAATGAAAACACTGTCCTTCACGTTGAATACCCAACTGTTTGAAGTATTCGCAACATAGAATCCGATAAGGAGAGACAACTGGGGAGCAGAAGTAAGCAGAAAAGGAACGTTTTTCGGGAACAGCCAACAGTATGGTCGATATCTGGACGCGAAGACATGTGCGTAGAAGTGTAGTTAATTGAGGACAGAATTTGTGTTTTATCCTGTTAGGTGCCAGTTTTCTGGTGGACGCTGAATGACTCTGATCATTTGTATTTGTCATGGATTCTGCACTCGCATGTCTGATCTATGGAGGTTGACAGCCGGAAATCATCGTAGCCTTATTTGTTTTATATTGTATTCCTCCATCTATGTTTGTGGTCTTTCGACCTCTTAATTTGCGCCTCATACCCCACTGCCTCCAACCGGCTGAACCCAATCTCAATGGATTTATACTGATTGTAGTGAAATTAGACCTAATAACAGCGATTCCATGCAAACATCAAGTGATTTCTTGATGCCAGGATGGAATTTTTGATTATTATGATGACAATAATAATAATAATAATAATAATAATAATAATAATAATAATAATAATAATAATAATACCAGCAAAATCTGCTCCATTCAAAGTGAATGGACAGTCAGCCAATGTACAGGTTAAAGCACGATAAGTTTCGAATGCATTGCATCTACTATTTCGCGAGATTCGCACCGTTCAACCGGCAATTTCTGCTTCAGTAACCTTTGGATTCAGCATTGTATCATTTAGCACGTGGCAAGCTTGTTGTTTTCCGTTGTTGACGATTTTTAAATCCCGAACGATTACCTACAGCTTCTTATCACAACGATTGAGTTGCTAAGCATAATTGATGTCTAAATTTGTCCGATAGGTAACACATAGTTTCCCGTAAATAGTGCAAAAAAGCTGTCGTTAGGTATTGGTGAAATATAGGAGAATGGAAAATTGCACACTCAGATCGTTTCTTGAGTAATACTGAAGTTGGTTCTCGCAAAGCCACAATGATTTCCATCATGTCTTTAATGTATGTCAACATCAGTGCAGAAAAATATATCGAGTTTGTGCATGTTTCTATCGTTAATGTAGACAGAATCGGAATAGAACCAAGTGAGTGTACTGCTGTATACAGGCAAGTTTAGTTTATTTCATAATGGCTCTATAACTGATCGAATAGTATTAGTGTGTTCAAAGCCGTTTATATCATATGAACAAGTGCTGTTAGCTATCAAACCTTGTTAGGACAAGACCCACTTGTAAGACAACTATCAAAGAACATCTGACCAATTTTGCTTATACTATGAGAAAATTTTCGCACAGACACAGGAACCGTATATGGTGGTGCAAGTATCCATGTGTTATGCAAGAAGACGTAGATGATGAAGAGTCCGTACATTAACATACACACGATAGATGTAGCAGGTGAGGAAGACTATTGAGAATAATTGTATGTATATTTCAGAGTTAATCATCAGACCTATTCGTAGTTTCCACTTATTTCCTCCATCGCATATCACATACAATTCACACAACGAACCAACCAGATTATAATTAATCAATGTCACAGTACTTTTGTTACGACGCAATATCAAACTAAGAATAGTGGTGGACGTCTGCAGTATTCCTCTATCAAGCATCACTTTCCGGGAAAAACCAATTAAGGCAAGTATGTCTTTTTGTGGACAAGGTACACTACTCTGGTGAAACCCGATCAATAAGACATAGCGAGTAAAACACTTTCCCGTTTGCAAACTCCTCTAATTATAAATTTCCTCATAATTAACATTGCGTTATCATCAGGAGTGCTTCTAGTATACTCATGTACTATGGTTCTTTTGAGATAACGTATACTATCTAATGATCATCCCCCCCAGGTTATTGCAAAGAACCCGCAACCATCGTACAAAGATAGCTGATTGTACATCAGCGCAACCATCATGGCTTACCACAAGCGATTCGGACCAAAATATAAAAACCGTCAGTCAATTCTTACTAGTTACACTGATCATTACTGGTATCCAAATGAGCATGAAAATAATCCGAACATAATACCAAAGTTTCACAGGGTCTGTGTAAGAAACAACGATCAGTGGATGGATGAATGCATTACCAGGTATAGATCGGAGAGTAGTCCCTCTGAGCCATATGTGTGAAGTGTTTACAATGAACTTCAAGTAGTTTACTGGTCCATTGTTTGATCGGTGCGTAAGTGATCTGGGTTTCGTCTAACAAGATGTTGTAAACCCTTCTAAACGATACATTGGTTCGTCGTTGCTATCGTAATGCTCTTGGCAGAATTCGGATTCTCGTCCCGGTAATAATTAAAGCGAAAACCTCGGTCCCCAAAAATACCGCGACTGTCCCGTATTCGTTCCCAAGGCAAGCCAAAAGACGCGTTCAAAATATAGAGCTTTGTTCCGCTCCAAAACGTGTGCAATTAGGACGACAATTTCAAATTATTTATAGAGCACATAATGCCCACATAATGTCCCACCGTATCATGAGAAAGAGTTAGGATCGCACATGTGCATAGCAGTATAAGAGTCTTAAACGATTTGAACAGTACCGCTAGTTAGGACTGAGTCAAGTGATTATCTCTTACTTCTCACGACGGAGGCGCCCTGGGACGGTAACAGGGTGGGCGCCCTAACACAAGATAACCACATTATAATTTGTACGGGGAAGGGTCAGCTCATTTCGTTCTCCAAGACGCAAGTGGTGTATGGATCCGGAATGCATGAATCTTCAAAGTTGATAAGCAATTCCTGAAACTGTGAATTTCTCAAAAGTCGTTCGTGGATGGGAGCGATTCTTCTTAAAATGACTCTTTTTAGACTGAACACTGCAAGCCTATACAATTAACCCAGACTAACCAGATATTCATCAAGCCACACACAAAACGATGATTAATGCGGAATATTGGTAGATCATGAAATTGATAACCGTCCGAAAGTATAATTATCTATGATACAAAAACTGTTTCTTTTCACTGAAACAAACAATTCACGATTATTCCTTATCATTGAGAAATGGATCAACTGTTTACATTTCAAATTTCCGTCTGTCACCTTAGTAAATGAGCCATTTTAATCACGGGTAAATCAGCTGCCATAGCACGGAAGAACAGAATCCCACTATGAAGGACGGAAAATGATAGTAGGCTACTCTCGACTTGTTTTAATGAGGTGAAACTGAAAGTATGTCTTGGCTTAATAAACAGATTTACACAAAAACAACTCCATCCATCACCAATGATTAACTTAGCCAGTACATCTGTAAAATTCTGATAAGGACAGACATCGAACAAAGGTATGCTAGCAACAGTAAAACAGAGTCAAAAAGTCCAACTGTCTTTGTTAACCTTCAGAAAAATCTCTAAGGATGTTATCATCCCGTGATTGATGTACCATGTTTATGAACCAGCCAATAAATAGCTTAGGTTCTGACAAGTATGTCAGAATTTAAAGCCAGTTCTTAGAAAGTGGTCAGTGTCACCGAGTTTGAAACTATGCTTTTCAAGATGAGCATCGAATCCCCTCATTTTATTACTCGCCTACTGTACCCGGCGATTGCGCAAACCCAGAACACATTTCAAACAGATTTCTATTCAGAAACACCTGGTCACTATTAGCGGTTAGCTGATTGGAAAAGTGAATTAACAGGCATATGTCGCATGCTAGTTCCCTTGCATCCATGTACAATCGCACAAGTACTTTCACTGTGGCAATGGCAGCGATGGTGCACAATTAGGCGTGTTGACATTTTCCTGCAATTGCTGTCCAACTGAAATCGTGTGTTGAATAAACCACGTGGTGAGAGTAAAATGCAATGATGAACACAGGGAAAAAGATAGTTTGATGCCAACAAGTTTTGTTATGCAGTCCGGACTAAGTTTTCGACAACTGTTATGCGTACTTGTGCGTGTGTTCTCGTGTGTGTGTGTGTGTGTGTGTGTGTGTAGATAAGCGTTCCACCGCGGTCAATTAGCAAACCTAACAGGATAGAAAGGAAGTTTGCTTGAACAAACCTGAGATGTGCGCATCGGTTTGTAAAATGAGTTCATTAGCATAACTAATCTCACTTTCTTCCAATCCAATTCTCAGTTTCCATCAGCTTGGTTCGTCTGGATAGGAACAACCTGTTCATCCTATTATGAAACTGTCCAATTGGATGTGAAGATTAAAGCTGAAAAGGCGGAAACTTGTTAGCTGACATTGGTATGATATGGTTAATATGTGCTCGACATATTTTCTGTCCGATTTGTCATTGAAAAATTCTTTATTTTAAGTAATGGCTCGAAGTATGTCGCTTGGTCTTTCAATTTTGCCCGTCACTTGCCTTTAGAACACTTATGCAATCAGTGAGCCATCTCAATTGTGTTTATCTCATTGTCTTAACCACTCATACTTCCCCAGTGAGCCAGACTTACTGTTACATGTCACATTTTTGTGCAGCTGCTTCATAGAAAATTGCATAATCCAACGATCTACATCCGTACTGTGTCCGCTGCTCGGAAGACCTTAGTTTCATTCAGGAAGACAATACAATTTTTCACTGAATATAGACCCACATATTTCCGCTGCTCTTTAGTTTTTCGTTTGTAGTGTACAGAATATATTAAAAATTACCCATCCATTTACGTTATGTTATTATATATTCTGCGTTTAATTGGCGAGGCGAATTATGTAAGCCAATTATCCGAAACTCCTGACCGATGAGGCTGTTTGATATGCTCTGGAGAACTCGAGAAAAATGATAGCACTTTGGGAGAAGGAGTCGTGGGTGACTTACGAGAACCAATCCGCCTTCCCCCATTAGGCAAAGTGAGTGGGTAACTGTAAAAACATATGTGCTTACTCAATCGCCGGTTGTTTGCTCCATAAAGGCTGTCCCATAAAAACGGGGGTGTTAATCCTCAAGTTTCGCTCTGGTTAACCATGTTAAATTAAGCATTGTTAAGTCTAGTAAAAGTCCATGTGTATTTCTCCAGCCATATGGAAACAAACGTTTATATATTGTAACGTGCGGTCGAAACCAGCGAGCGCGCACAGGTTGAATTTGAATTGTGTAATTGAGCCTTCTGCTGTGTTATTGGCGCTGTTTTAGTTTCTGTTTTTGTAGGTAGTGTGCACGGATTACTGGGCCTATGGCTCATGTTTGTTTGTATTGTTCCCGTTTACAGGATCGTTGCTGGAACTCATAACTCGGAAGAACGCTGTTTCGCGGTATCCTCGCGTCGCCCCAAATTTGGTCCGCAAGTGTAACGGACAATCACAGTAAAAACAGCCGGCTTGTATGTTACAATGTGACTTCAGAAAGAAAACCGAAATTGTTCGGAGTAAAGGCATAGCACCCAAAGTTTTGTAACTAAGAATTTTCCGACTTCATCAGCACCACCTTTTTACACAGCCGAGACAGCGAAAAATGTCGGGAGGATTAACGTCCTGTGTGCATATATTTGTATAACCAAAGATTTAGACAACTGAGAGTTCACCAGTAGGTTTCACGTGAAATAAATACAGTGTTTAATATGGATAACCGATCAGTAATTGGCTTGTGTGAGAACTTTTCACCTGTAGAGTTTTTGAAAGAAGTGGGATGAATTGTGTCAGATGTGACCACATTTTAAGGAAAAGCGCTTTGGATAATGACTTGTTTGTCTGCCAGAAGACGTTCTAACATTGGTTAGAAAAAATAAGTCGTGTTAGAGAAGTTATATGAACAAAACGATTACGCGAACGTAAGGATAATTAGAACAAATTAAACGCCATACAAAAAAGTGAAACACCGAGCCACAGAACAGAGTTTTTTGCTATCAGTTACTGACTAACCCAGAATTGAAGAGAGTGTACTATCAAGACATGTGGTGATGGGACATCTGGCCAGTGGTTCAAAGTTCCTGTGTATATAAGGGTCCATA
This sequence comes from Paragonimus heterotremus, assembly GCA_013368495.1. NCBI lineage: Eukaryota > Metazoa > Platyhelminthes > Trematoda > Plagiorchiida > Troglotrematidae > Paragonimus > Paragonimus heterotremus. Next base: position 85,611 of record LUCH01000434.1, read on the forward strand.
ATGAGGTGCCTTTATTGAATTCCGTGTTCCAGTTTCATAGGCGTTTAAGTGAATGGAAAAGATAAACAGCTCATATATCACTATGCTTAGGTCAACCGAAACATAAAATTTGTTGGACTACGAACAAAGCAACAATTCAACAACATACTGCTTCCCTTCTATGTCTAGTCATCAGTCTGAATGTGAGAACGGTAACAGTTAGCAGTTACGTAATCAGTGTTCCGAATTAGGAGTTCGACTGATTTTAGGACAAGGGGGATTAAGTGAGCAGATTTAAGGGAAGATACTTGAATAAACAAAAAAAATGACTACAGGTTGTCAGCGCACTGAAGAAGCATACTCATACGGTCAATAAATGTACTGGATGACAAAAGCTAAAACCGTGATATGCATAGTTAGACATCTACATTTATGTTGAGAATTTGGAAAGGTGACCAATAGTACTGCAGTTTTAGTTGACCTTCGCAAGGACACTGGTCAACTAGGTTTTTGCAAAAATTTAACCAAACTGCCATTCGTCACAAAGTGTGTTCCATTGCAGACCATAACGGAAGAGTCCAACTCACACAGGAATCTTCCTATTTGAAGCTCGCGATTAAAAAACTGACCCCATCATCGCAGGTTGACAGTTACCGAAAGACTGTCTGTCAGCGAATAACCTGGTGTGGATTTCGCAAGTTAGGCTAAGATCTCTACAGATGCCCATAGCTAAGCGAAAATGAGTCTATTCCAATAGTGAATACCTCAATGTCAGAACTGTTGTTTATTCTTCCTGAAAGATTACGTGTCTTTTATGGTTTTTCTTAACTGAACAGTTTACAAATACACCTATGACGTTTGTCAGTAGTTTCCCTGTCTCTTTAGCATACAAAGAAGATTAACTTATGATTGTGAGATAATATCCGGCAAGATCCTGGTGGCAGATATGTACGCCATTGTGTTTCGAGCCGATGAACGATTATCCTTGGACGGATGGTTAAGCAAGCTGAGGTCACGTTAACATTCATCCACAATTTGCGGACGTCGAAGTGGAGCGCTGTTTAGTTGTAAATACTTGGCAAGTCGATGGTGAGCAGAAAGAACAACATAAAGCCTTTGAGCAACGTTGTTATCTGATGGAAACCACTCTAATGGTTGATACGTTTACTTTAGATCAAAGCTGAGGAAGACGATTAAGAAACCACTTAGGTAATTGTCCGTAAACCCATACTTGCCGGTTTTTAGCAGTGAAATGTGGTTGATTCTGTTGACAGCGTTACGAAAATCTAGATGAACTGTGTCAGTCAGTAATTTATTATCGGCAGCCTTGGTCAGATTATCGCGGTCAGTTCGCAACAATGAGACACATGTTGTAATCATGAGTCCAACCATTGACATTTTTATGTTGAGATGCAGCTTGCAGTAAGTTCTACATTACAGTGGAGGACGCTGAAAACAAAGTTATGGGTTCAAGACTTGCTGGGACATCCTTGTGTACACCTTCGGGTATGAAGTTGATCGCAAATTCCTTCAGCAGCAACTGCTAAGGAATGACTCAAATTGGCCGTTACAGGTTTGGTTAATTCAGCTGCACATATCTTGAGGATTACCAAACATGTAAAGCCATGACTAGAAGGCTTATTCAGTAAACGTTCATGTAGTTTTACTCTAGCAGTAGAAACTGACCATTCTGTGTACAGCATTTCTCATTACCTGAGCACATGCTATGAGTGTACAGTCATGCACTCTTTCATGTGCTAACTCTCAAAAGTGTTTTAGTCTTCTGCGTCTGATTATGTGTCGACTTGATGTGTGAGATCAGAAATAATCAACCGTACCATCTGTGCATACATTTATTTTACTGTGAACTATCCTTGGTCTACCCTGAGCATACAAACAAATAGCTTATTGGTATGTAATACTTCTCCTTTCTTACTGCAACCGCGGTGTGTTTACGTGGCGAGATATCTTCTTCCCAAGTAAAATCGTCCTGGTCTGCTTCTTACTAGCTCAAAATCGTGAGTTTAGGATCAACTAGTTTAGTGGAACCTTTTTTCCAGGCTACCTAACCTTTCATCAGGTCGAAGACATTTTACTGAGACACATTTAAATACAACACATCCTGTCAAAGTTCACTTGTTAGACGGAAGTCGATCGAAGAACAAGAACAGGAGAATCTTTTGAGCCCTACTCTGATTACATTGGAGTCTATCTGATGGTACACCTTTAGACAAAAACGGTGGTTGGTGGGCAACCTTGTTTTGTATGTTCATGTACCTTTACGATCTCGTTTTTTATGAATAAGTGAAACTGATGTATTGCTATTTTTAGACTTCTCTGTCTCGCTAACAAAAGTGTAGCTCAAATGGAGGATCTAAGTCCACAAGCATGACAACCGCATAAATTTTCCCATAGCGTTTCTGTGCTGACAATTTTGAAGAAATTGAGTGGGGAGACATAGAATGTCTTGAACAAATACACCACACTGGTTTCCCATTTGATACTGCAGTGAAAATGATGCAGATCATTTAGATGAGACCCAATTGTGAAAAATCAGGGCTCCGGCTGGATTTGAACCGGCGACAGAGACAACCTGCCCAAACGCAACAGGCGGTCTACCAGCTGAGATAGGAATCCACGCCGAGAGCTCGGAAGTGTAACACATACTCACCAACCCGTCTTGCCGGGACACTCGACCCTCTGAATCATTCGGTGTATTCTACACGAGACACGGAGACGGGTATGTAATCCAGTCCAACAGTGAAATTTCCGAGCTCCTGACGTGGCTTCGTAGCTCAGCTAATGGGACACTTGCCACGTTAAAGCATGCTGTTTCCCTCGCTGGTTCGAATCCAGCCAAGGCTCTGAGTTCTCGTAAATGAGTGTCATCTAAAGCCGTAAATCTGGCAAACTACTTATTAGTAATAAAAATCATTTACATTAAAGGGCGAATATAGGAACAGGTGACAAGGGAAGCACGTTCACTGTTAATAAATTAATGACATCCTGGACATGGTGGCATATTGTCGTTATTGTTGCCGTTATCATTCATCATCACCATCATCATAGACATCAATACACCGGTGGTTCACACTGATGCTTAACTGCCACACAACCACGAAGAAGACGAAGAAGAAGCAAACCCTGTTTATGAAGAGAAAAATGTAAAGGGAAGGGGGAGGGGACCTAGTCACTAAAAATAGCTACGTCTCTATTCAGACATACAACATCAAGGCGCCTTCACCTTGCAAACAATAATGAAGTAGAATTCAGGTGGAATATCATTCAAGGGGATAATTGGTGAAAGTTAGTAGTCAGAATTACATAGATACCAAAAGGTTAAATCTCAAGGGTCTTAGTGAAGTGACAGATTTTTTATGTTCAAAATACAGGCAACTGTCAAACGAAATGATGGATAATGCAGCTAAATCGATTGAGAGATAGCAAGGCAAAACAAGGGAGAAGGTAATTTCCTATTTGCGTACAAAGTAGTGAGTTTGTCTCATAGACTACCACAGCCTCCGCAAATTTCAAGAGATGTCGCGATTACGGACAACATATTATTTGGAGGTCCCTATTCGTTTCGGTCTACTGTTCAATATCTTTCAGATGTTTATTGCTGGCGCTGCGCGAGGTCCCACTTTCCAAAGTCAAAGATCATTTGGCGGTCTGTTCACTGATGTTCGTTCCAACTTACCTTGTCGTGCGGCCATCATATCCACTCCTCAAGTACAGATAAAAACACAAACCATATTCAGGTTGATGGTCAAGTTTACCGGGTCCTTCCTGGGTTGTGATGGTATTGTCGTCCCCTCATCAGTACGCACGAGTTCTGTGACGTTTTACGTCCTCTTACCAGGTGACGAAAGTCTGCTTATGATGAAATCGGAACTGGCATCTCCTCGGAAAGGTACGAATACCCTAGCAGGTTTCAGATCAACCGGCTTAGCACAGCAACTGGTAAAACAGGGAGGGTAACCATTATCTAACAGAGTTAACTGCAATAACTCTTTGTATTGTTTTGCCTTATCGAGTTTAGCTTCTCAATGAGTAGTGAGTAGTGTGCATACAAGCCCACGCTTTTGTGGCATGCGTACGAAGCTCCTAAAATGAAGATATTGAGCTGATCAAGTGTTTTGGTTTCAGATCCTTCTAAATAACAAGCCGCATGCTCTTTTAGTCATCAGGAAATCCTGAAAAGCCGTTTGACGATTGATCTCGTGTTCAAACGTGGGTCCAGTTTTTCCGTTCGGGAAATTCTACTTAGCCTTGTCTTGGCCGATTAGCGGATAGTTGCCGTCAATTTACAGAAATGCAACAGTTGTTTAAGTGCATGTCTCGAAGTTAGACAAAACAGTGAACCGTGTAAAATACAGTCAGTATGTCCCATCAGTGCCGATTACTCAATTTGGGATGTCATCCAGGCGTTTGCCTGAGATCGAAATCCTGTGTCTGAGAGCTTATATTGATTTTTTCTTATAAATCCGAGACCGAAATTTGAGTGCCTTGAAAAGAGCTAGTGTGCACAATCTGGCAATGACTGGTTCATAATCGGAAACATAACCAGAAATTGTAACTGAAATATAAGTTACTTTCACTCCGTTTATATGCAGGGTCACGGTCCTTCTCGGACTGTCAGTTTACACATAAATTCCCCGTTATAAACGACGCCAACAGAATCGGTGACCGAACAGATGGAAACTTTGGCGTGTAACAGGAGAGGTTGCTGGTTCGAACTCTCATTCTGACTATCTCTATCTGATGAATCCAAACAAAGACAGGACCTGTCTTGGAGTGTTGGTAGGAGGGTGAGCACCGGGAATAATTTTAACCAGGATCGCCTATTCTTAACCACCAATACAGAACCATGTAATCAGTGAACCCTGTGGATTACTTAGGTAGGTTCACCGAAATTGTGAAAAGTCGGTGCAACTAGTGAAGATAACAGGCTCAGTTGATTTGACGATATTTTCCACGGCATTGATTAAAAGATGTTATCAACAAGCACAGCAACAAAATATCGGAGGCACGTCTACCATGGGATGATGGTTTTTGGTGTGTTTTTGCATGTGTTACCTATTAATAACGTTAACAACAAGTCCGATCCCCTTTGTGTAAGACAATGGATTGGACAGGTGAAGACATTTATTTAAGAGCGATGAAGTAAAGGGCAAGTCATTTTCTCTGTGTTTGACCATCCATCACAACATCCACAACACAACAATTATGAAAAATAATAACTAGAGTGAGTCGAAAGAACGGCCAATGGAGGACATGGATAACGTGTTTGTTATCAGTTGCATAGTCACTGTTTCCGAGGGTAGCCTTGACTGACTGTGGGTCAAGGGATATTGTATCCGTAGGAACTTCTCCTGAGTGCAAAGGTCATAGCTGCTCAGTGGGATACTATTGGACTCGGCAACAATCAACACTCGAAATTTCACCATTTTTGGTCAATTTCTAGATGGTCTGTAGACGATTTGAAAGGCAACTGTCTTATTGACGGAGTCGGTAAAATCAACAACACTTGCGCTTGAAGTTGTTTCAATCACACCACCGTTCAACCACACAGGATAATGTTCAAACAATATGTCAGACAATCTTCTTGTAGTATGATTATACTATTATTATCATGTCTTAAGTACCCCTCATATATAATTGAGTAAAAAATAATATGGTGTAAAACGGTTTTTATTATTTTGCACTTAAGTGACGTCACTGGCACACGAGTCTCAGCCTGTCGAAAGCACAGTGTTAGTAAACCTTGAACTCATAAAACTCATTCAAACATAAGGAAGGATTTCTTGCCGTTATTTTGGTTGCATCAACATTTTTGTCAAATCTACCTGACTTTTTCTTGTTCTAATAGGTTTTGGGACATTTCTGAGGAAGTTACCTGCACTACAGTGTCTACTTCACAACAGTTAGCCTGAACGTTTTTCGCCACATATACCATGTTCTTACTGAATTCCGAAAGTCACTCCGAGATCAGCCATGTGCAGCTAAAAACCATCGGTTTTTTTTAAGTTTAGGATTACTCCAACAACAAACTCATTAGTCTATCCTCTACAGCCGTCAAATGCAAATAATCTTTGTTAGCCACACTCGTTTTTGTCTTCACAGACCTTTTGGAAGAGTTGGTACTTGATGTCCTACCTTCGCATAAAATGCTTTTGTACACATCGATGGTTTTCCTGCCAGAACCACCTGTTGACGTATGAAACGATAAGGTTAGAGAATAATCACTATTCAGTGCGTTGAGTAGATCGCACTCTTCCAGAGGTTGCCTGCAGATAACCATTCTCTTAGGCGTTTGGCAGATAGCAGCCCAGTTGTCCATACTGCGCTGAGTGAATTCTCTCACGAGATTTCAAACATTATGCATATATTGTTGACTAAGCGTCTTTCGAAACGTGTCAGTAGCACCTACTGACACTGCTCTCTACCATTCTTCCAAGTGACCATTCCGATCAAATTGTCTGTTGCAAAAGGACATGCTTTTCTTCACGTATCCCGCGTTGCCGGACGAAGACGTTGAGGGCGTCGTGAGAACAGTTCTTTTGAGAGCTGAACAGTAGTTCATCGTGTGATACACGTCCGGTGTTCAAAGTCGACCATAAACAGTGATCGCTGAAGTGAGCTTAAATGGTACACGTCAAAAGAACACCGCCTACAAATTCCTGAGGCAACTAGTTTATTTTGAGTAAAACCCTGTTTCAAAGACGACTGAAAAGGTTGTGTTGATTTACAATGACTAGGGAGTAGGCTAGAAACATTTCGTGAAAAGCTAATAAGAATACAAAATAACAATTTTTGGAAAAGTTTAATACAGTCTCGACTTAAAATACTAGTTGATTATTCTACTGTTTACTGCTGATTCAGTCCAGGCGCCAGCTTTCTATTTAAGCGACTTACAAATACCTTCAACATACAGCACGCATCCTTCCTGGTTGTAAAGAACATTAGCAGGATTACATCATTCCCAATACTGACCTTCGTCACCCTTTTTCAATTTCAGTCAAACATATTTAATTAAAACGGTTCCAAGCATTTCTTCAGACCGGCGCTTGATGAGTTCATAGCAGATAGGTACCGGCCAGTGACTTCGGGTACACGCTGTGTGATCTTTAACAAATGTCGACTTTCAATCCGATTACCATCTCACAATCTTTTCTATGCCATGTTTTCCTTGGTTCCCTCGACTTCCAACGGTTCCGCATGTGGATTGTTCTAAGAAGACCAACTCGGACTATCAGTTAGTTTTTGTACAAGCTCAACTCACAGTCTTGTACTGAGTGCTCGTGTCATCCTCCCAATTCGGGGTTGTTGAATTGCGACCCATTAGTCCACCTTCCACCCTACACTCTATCGCCAGCTGTTTCAGTGTTTTAAGATATCTGTGCCATATTTATTACGAATGTACTCAAACCGTTTAGGCGTTGTGTTTATCATGTTATTGGTAAATCTAATGAGAATAGCACAACGTTACGATCACACTGTATTACTCTAGGTTTAACCCACCTCGGATGTGCTTCCTCAGGAATGTTGTAGGTGTGTCGTTTTGCATGAATGTATGTTATGCTAAAACGATTATGAAGGTCACAATTAGGGACGCTTTAGGACTTTTGACGGAATGAATGCCCAGCCCTCATTAAGGGCTGTTTGTCGGGATATCCATTGCAGTTGTAGTTTGCATTAGTATCAAGTAAGTGGCTACTTAGCCAGTGAACGTTCTTTGAAGAATAGTATTTCAGAGAAACGGTGGTGTGGTGAACAACAGCAAAATGAGCCAAGGTTCCAGTAAATTCTATTCCGAAAGCCGGACGCTTCAAAGATAACAATTAAATAATTTTTAATGAAGTATAGGATGATCGGGTGGCAGAACAGTGCGGTAGCCTATAAGCAACAAGTTGATCACAATGTGACATGCAAAAAAATAACTGATTGGAAATATGTGCAAAGGATTGAACGCGGCCATATTTGCAGACTCAGAAGTTGTTACAGAAGGATAAAAATGTTTGATTAAACCTTCACATCTCTGTGGTGGTTTTGGACAGACTATGTTGGATGGTATAGTGATGTAAGGAAAATATGAATGAAATGTATGAAAATACCCGGAAAAAATTACTGACTTGTAATCATATTACTAACGCATACTGAAATTCATTCAAGCAACGTTTGTCAGATCTGTGTTACCGCTTTGTGTAAGAGGCTGAGGAACATATACCGTCGGCTATCTTTTACGTATGTGTTGATTAAGTGGATTTTGATACTCTCAGCCGATTTGGCACCAAGTACAAATTTAAGCACAGTGAAGAGATCTTGATTGCGATTCAATTTCTCGGAAGCGTTTTAATGAGTGAGCTACCCAGAAACTCTGTTTAGTATTCTGAATCAACTCACCAAAGTCATGACAGTTAAGAGGCTCGTAATGAAAGAGCTGAGTGAGCAGGTTGATCTGTGCAGCATGACCAATTGTTTCAGGGTCAAATGCCGGTAACCACGTACATCGTTCTCTCAAAATTTTTGGCTCCTTTGACCGGAACTTCGCACTGTTCATCGGTACCCAATTTCACAGAAAATACTAACCTGAACATCCACTAGAAGTGAGAAATAAAAGGGGAGAGTTACTACAGAGAGAAAGGAAAGAGTAATATGAAGCGGACGCTCTGGAAAATGAGATCTAGTTAATGGAACGACAGTTTTGGTCAGAAAAAGATCGAAAATGGAAGGAAAAAGAATAACGGACAATTGATTAAAACAAAAGTGGAAAACGGTTAATATGAAAAATGAGAATAGTACGAGGCATGAGGAAAATGGAAGAATATTAACACAAATTAGATCAAACTTGTACGCCCGTAAGTTCGATCACCAGCTAGCTCTGGCCATTATGAAGCCTTAATCAAGCAAACCTGTGCTGCGCAGACGGCAACCTGATCAACCCGGATTAGACTAAGTTCTAACGTAGTCTCTTTTTTGTGCTTATGGCTCGTCCGCAACCTCAGAACGAACTGACCGATTGTTCTATATGGTTCATCTGTAGGGTCATCCGTATGCGCTTCCCAGACTACAGTGTTGCCTTTGATTACTTAAGTAGGGCAACCTAATGTTTTTCCGTTGCAGGTTTACGGAATCTATTCATGCATAAATGATCTAGTAGGCGATTACTAACAGTATACTTTCACGTCACTTATCCTACTGTGACAGTTATCTATGATGTACCTCAAAAAATATCTGTCTTGTTGCATTTTTTTGTAACTCATATAGGAAAAGTATCATCACAAAGTAGAACTACGTTTGCAAGTATGTCGACGACAACATTTTAGTCTCAGCTGCCTGTGACATTTATCATTGAACGCTGTTGTTTGGACGAACGGTTAAATGCTCGTTACTTGTTTACGAATACCTAAAATTGTACGGTTGTTTCATTTTCGTCTATACATTAGAATACCTGCCACTTCTTATCCATGCAGCAGCATCTAGATTGAAAAATTTAGGGGGAATCCAGCTAAAACGATTATCCTCCAAATGCTCGAAATCACTTTGTGCCACAGTATACATTGGTCAATAAACGTAAATGGTTTTTTCGAGAAAGTTGGTAATTGCACGGAGTCAGCTTCCATTTCGTGTAAACAGACTAGATAATGTTTACATAGTGCCTCACTGGTTACATTGTCTGATCAGACTCCTCTGTTCAGTTAACAAAAACTGTCAAACACTTGAAATCATCCTCAAAATTTCCTGCCCGACGCAGTAGTACTGCACATGAATTCTTGAGAAATTTCAATTTCTAATCCAACTGTGAAGCATACGAACAGGTTGCCAAGAAGGTTAACCGGAGTGACGCATCTCCTTTGTTCCATCTAAACCTCACACATACTTCTGTAAACCAATATCAAACGGTACAGTTCAACCGTGACTTTTTATTGTAAGTAATTCTGGTAACTCCTCAACGTAGTGTTTTTGGGCACACTGCAATGATTTGGTGATATGTTCTCGTAATGGTATCTTAGTGAACAGAGAGGCAACACAAAAGAAAATCATCTTGTTGCCCTCGACAGTCACTTGAGTGACGGATACTGCAAGTTCAAGGGTGACTTTTAGACTCAGAAGAATCAGTTATGATTTGATTGGCCCCATCTGAACTAGGGCAGGATAACGAATTGCGCATACCACTGATTGGTCTTGACGACATTCTGTTTTCATGAAATTTGGAAAGAGTATACAAACATGGAATGACTTGATACACTTCAGAGTCCAAATACGGTCAAATACCAAATACGGTCGTTTTCACAATTGGATTTTTATTAATTTTGCCTGTCTGTGAAGCGGACTGAAGCAATCCAAGGACACAACGCACAGCAACTTGGCGGGTATGTTAGGTTTAACGTAGTAAATAGGAGACGCATATGTTGTTGTTAGGTTTCTAGATGATCGTATGATTGTATTACAAATGTTCCACCCGATACTGTATCTCTTTAACGTCTTGCTGAAAAAGACAATGAGTCTCAGTCATCAAAGATTGATGGACTAACGCGTAACCAACTCAAGTGTTTGCTTGCTTTCGAGATCCTTTCTGAGGTGGACAAGAGGTTGGGTGAGCACTATCCACGTATAGTGGTCCAAAATAAGAGCGAAAGAAAAGCAGCAAATTCTTGCATGGTCTGAATTCTGTCAAATCGCAAACTGAATTTTCAACTGTACCAGAACGACAAATTCGCATTTATTCTTCCGTAATGTTAAGTCGTGCGATGTTGGGGGCGTCATCATTGAACTGAAAATTTGCCATCGAAAATATGAATGCAAGCAATCACACATTGCGTTGGAACTTAAAAGTTTACACACACACAACCAAATTGGCTTAGTTCATTGTCAGAACTGAATTCTGAGTAATGTAAATCAAATCTTGTGAAGGCAAGCTATAATGATCTAAATAGCACAGTACCAAGCTGCAATTTACTACCGTAGGAACACTTAGACGCCCTAGGATATTCGTACACCAACCAGAATATTTTACTCGACAAGCTGGAAAGTGTTTCTTGAAGACATTGACCAAGTTAGTAATATTTTGCTGATATTTTTTGGGTAATCTGACATGTCACAAAACAGAAAATGCGAAAAAAAATAACAGCGATAGAGAAAAGTTAGTGCGAATCACTCCACTAAATGAAACCACTAAGCGCTATTGATGCGTGGACGGTCGAGCCTATCAGAACGGTGATTCCATGGTTGTATGCCCTATCCAAAGTTGAAGAAGATGGCCTTTAGGACCAATTCTGAACTGGATTACATTTTGTCGGGACATCATTGAACTACAAATAATGAGACATCCGTTTTTTATTCAACCCGTGTAAATGAGATTTTAACATATGGCTAAACGGGTGATGAACTTGATTGCTAAAAATCAGTTATCGTAGTACATGTATTAATTTCCTGAATGGATTGATTTACGCTAACTGATATGATGGTAACATGCATGCGGTATCAGCCTAGTTTGAGTTAATGCTTAGCGTTCGCAATAAAAGTGTATAGCCGTATATCATTTTGACTTGTGAGATGTACTACAGATTCACACATCTAATTAATAATGTGTACCCCAATACATATTCACTGTTAGACAGAAAGGGGAAGTTAAAAACGGTTAACTTGCTTGGAAGTACTATGGAAAGTTCACTGCTCTCGATAAATGGGTTGAGAATAACACAACGTTACATATCGTTTTACTTCCAAATATGCCTTATGAACGCACCCATTTATTCGTAAAAATGACAGTATTCACCTGTTGGCATCAACTGTCTAGACGATTCTATCATACACTGCTTATTCATCTAATCAGCAATTAACACGACTCAACACACTTCTATGCAACCGAATACGTTGGCCGTCTGTTGTGAAAGTCTGACTGTCTCAAAAGAATGCGGAAAGCTGATTGGTGAGTAATGGTCTCGTCAAAAGGACGTAGATGAGAGACTACACATGTAATATTCCATAATTAATTTAACGGACATTTTCTTACGTCAGGATGATGCTAATTCCGTTCAATGAACAAATTGTTATCTGATCAGCTGGAAGACATGAGTTGGTTCCTCTGGATCATGTTACCAGTCATGTGGACCACGTGACTTACTACATGAATACCTAGGCTTGGTATTTTCCGGAAAACTTGTGAACAATCGGTTATTTTGCTTAGTGTTGACGTTACACTTCCGACACAGAAAAAGCCTCAGACCACCTGCACCACTTGCAGATTTGGTGGCGTTTGAGGCGGGTCAGACGAAAGCATCTAAACGATACAGAGAGCAACATGAGTCAAATGCGCATAGAGAGATTGCTAATTGCAGCAAGTAAAGAGCACATGGACTGCGAGACAAAATCGAAATAGGTACAGACTGTCGGATGGTTTGACATGAGTCAACTGTTCGTCAGAACAACAAATGGAAGATTCACTAGTTTGGTGTATTGAGATTACTATTTCATCCGATTATCAGTGCAGGTCCCTTCGATCGAACCAACACCGGTTTTAATGTGTCATCGAGTTAACTCCTGCCAATTATGTGTACAGCTCATTTTGCCTTCGCACTCTCAGTGGTCTGTGCAGCTAAGTTTCCGTTTAGTTCTAAATGCTAGTCTAATTACGTCATTAGTGCTCAGATTAATTTCATTACCCGTATCTACTGCGTGACCAATGATTTTGAGATGTCTGATTACGGCTTGGTACTCCAACTGATTTCGAGGTATTTTCTACTGTTCATACGGTGCTACTTTGCTGCATTCATAAAACATGCGACTTACTGTAAACAAACCTTTTGGATGGTTCTCGTATTTCATTCAAATTACTCAATATTAGTTCTCTCAACTGTCGTCGGATCTTTACAATGCATCAGTATAGTCAAAAAGAAGGTCGGATGACTACTTCATTTATGATTGTGGACAGCATGTGACATTTATTCTTGTGTGACAGTTAAGCATTCATTAGACGACGATAGTGCTGACAACTGACCGATGGCCTGTTACCTCCTAGTTCGTTTAGCTGGTTGCATTTAGCTTGTCTTGAATACCGTCAACTTTGTAACTGGGGTCCAGTTGATCTGACGAGGCTTCTGTGTTAGAAGTTTATTGTTATCAATAAACTAAATTACCGATTACCCGCAGATTGCTTTGAAATTAAGAATACTCAATCAGCTTAAAACCTATTCTCGCCAATACTGCCGACGTTGCCTACCTATATTGGTCTAATTTTTGATGATGTCAATGTAATGACCGATCACTGAAGTTTTTTTACGGAAATACAATCCGTCATGTCACAAAAATGTTCCTGTTCATCGCATTATCTACGTATTGTTTAGTCATACATTATACTGTGCTGTTCATTCGGATTAGGCGGTTAGAGAAATGACAGATTGATGTAGAAAATGATTAGTCGAAAAATGAGTTGTAGCGAATGAAGGTAAATTTGGCGTATGTCAGTCACCTTTGAGTGCATGTATGTTAATGTGCAACGAACTGCGAGCAACAGTCGGAACTATTCACACTTCAGGCTTGGATTTGCTAGTTCATGCTAACTAGCCATGAACATTTGTTCGTACACATGCATTAAGCCGTAGAACCTATCGTGTCTAACGTTTTTGTCTAAGCGTATATGCAAATATCTGCAAACAGATATTTGCCCACATATGCACATGCCAGTAGGGAGAGATGATCAGCAAACATGCCTCATAGAGCTCACCGATTGGATCGATTTAGCTTACGTACATCACCCCTACGTGCTAGTTGGCCCGGTAGGTCGTGAAGTCGGCTAGCGGAATTTAATTAACCAGATCAACAGAAAAAGTACTAAAGCTGTTCTTTCATTGTTATTCATACCATCTAAGATATAGTTGATTCCCAACCAATGTTGTCTATATTAGAGAGGGGCGAACTACTAAAGAGACGGAAGTCGGATCGCAAGAAATTCTATATTGTGAACGTTGGGGGAGCTAGAAGTTAGCGAATACCGGATATTAGGTTTCACAAAAGTGAATCCAATTCATCAAGCAAACAAAAGTCTAGATTTGGTTGACATGTTTGTCATGACTCACTTAGGGATGTTTTATTTATCAACTTTTATGCTTAGTGTGCTATAGTTCCGTTAAACTGATGGCAATGCGTGTGCCTCAATGGTTGTTCATTGTGCTGGTGACATGACTGCGGTGTCACTGTGATTTTACTTAACCCAGGACAGTACAGGCTAATCTAATTCAAGAAACATGCTAACTGGTGAATGGATTTTGCATCCTGATACATCACGTTCAGTATAAAGGCCGATGTGATTTACAATAATTATTCGAGATGCAGTTGCGTAAAATTTATCAATAAACTACCATTTCTACAGGACATGGATTAGGAATACCTGTTACGTTGACCGAAATCATTTGCTTTCGTTAGCAGTTCGCAAAAAATACGTTCGTGTTCTTTTTTCTGTCCTGTATAAGTGCTTATTGGAAATGTCTGTTGCTAGCAATAGTCTGAAAATCATCCTCTTGGTTGTAAACCGTTAACTTCTCTGTGGATTCAGCTGATCCATGTCATCATGGATAAAAATACGTATATTCCATTGACGTCATCATGCTACGAGTAGAACCGGAAAGATTGTGGTTTTAAAAGTGACAGAAGATGAACGTTAAAATGGCCACAGTGTAAGTAAATCTTGTACAGTTTTCCCCAGAATGCAACTACTAAGTGATACTTCATCGAATTCCGTTGAGAGGTTACAAGGACAGAGTTAAAATGCGCTGTTGACGAGGGACACAACGAAGTGCATGAGAGGAATGCATGGCTTAGGGCAATTCACTCAACCCAACCAGGTGAGCAAGTAAATTGCCACTTTGATTTACTTACCGGGCACATGTGCTCTGGAGCCTCTTAGTCTGGCTTGCATTGGGATTGTAAGTTAGCCCATTTGACCTACTTAATTTTCGAAAAAGAAAGAGACATTTGCATTGTCCTACCGAAACGTGATTGTTGTTGACACTCTTGACGTAAATGATAGCAAGAGAAGCATCCTTGTTATAATGAACTAATGATCCGAATTTTATTCACTAGCACCAATAGCTATTGCATTCGGTCCTATAGTTGTGAATGTGGAAAGCATCAATAATGAACACAGTTTATCAGAGTTCTTACGAAATTATGTCGGCTGCTTTCGAAAAATGCACGGTATCACGACCACTTACTGCAGCAACCAAGATTACTTTCGTGCTTTTCAGGAATAATACAAATTCTCATTAGGATGTACTCAGAACGCGAGATTTTGCCTGCTCCAAACATCACTATATTTGCTCACGACAAAAGGGTACTGACTCACATCCTGCTGCTGTCGAATTAAGGGCAGCGACGTAAGTAATTTTGACCGTTTTTTAATCGACGTACCCGTCACATTATAGATTAAGTGTCAAAGAGCGTTGTTCAGCTAAACGATGCTCGTCAAAAGCTACTTTCACCGTTTCTAAACAGAGTTGCTGGTCTTTCTCCTTAATTGTCGTTCAACCGTGACAATTGGCCTCACAGGAAGTAGCGGACAATAAGTTTTGTCCACCCAAGTGGTTTAGCAGCATGTCTAGGCTGAAAGTAAGTTTCGCATGTGTCAAAACCTTTTTTTTCACTCGAAGTTACACCTCATGCTATGAAGCAAGTGAAACCCAATTCTGTTGACTGCCTGCGTCAGTTTAAGTCCACTAAGACCGCCCATTCTTTGCATCATGTCCGCTGTCAATAGTAGACCAATATGACGTCAAAATGTACAATTCTGATGGACGTATCCGCAGAATGTGGTTACTAGTCGTAAAGCTTGCGTGATTTAGACTTGGCGTGCGTTTGAGGCGCTGTGTTCACCTTAACGTTTTAGTCATAACAGGAAAAACCCTTTTGGTGTTATGTGTTGATAGTTCGTTCACGCTGAGCAGTCACAGATTTATAACATACGAATTACATGCACGGCTGATAATTTGAGACTGCCTGGGAGTGGACAGACAAGAGCCCCACCAAGTAGCGCTATCAAAACCACGGTGACCTGGTGGGTTGCTGCGTGCGTAATGGCGCTCGCAACAGTGATTGTTGAGTGAGGATCTGCATAGATTCGTTTAAAGTCAATTTATGTGAAGTTAAATCAAGTAACCCCCAAGATTTTACGACAAACCACTAGTTCAACTTAGACAAACACACAACCGTCACATTACTGTAGAATTCCGAGTCTGTAACTTCGAAAAACAGCTCGAGTTTTGCTCTCCTCGGATCTGTTAACTTCGGGTTCTGATAAAGTAAAAAATAGGTCAACAAACTGAGCGAGTTGGCCAATTGTCGCAAAGAGATGTCTAGCAAGAAGTTCACTGGTTTAAGATTGTTTCGTCCGCAGCTATATGAGCCATTCCAGGGTATGTTTTGCCAATAGGCAGGGCCACACCGCTGTGATTAACTCTAACAAAAATCAAACGAGAGTGTTGAGCTTACCGTCGGAATTGATCGACCAAAAATGTTTTGTATTAAAAAGTTATGATCATGTGTTTGTGCAGTACTGTTAAGAACTCGTTTATTGCCTCCTAGGAACTAAAATAGGTTTGTTTTTCGATTTGACGTCGCTTACCAGCGTTTTTCTGATCACACGACGAGCATTCAGGATTAAGATACTATAATTAATGGTAGTGATTATCCTAAGTTGTTTGGTAACGTTCTATTCATGCCATTATCCCTTTAGGCAAACAGCACAACTCTCTGTTCCCATCTAATCTTTGCCAAAACTCATTTCTGCTTTCATATTCTTATTAGCATGAAGGCAATACTCAATAAAATATGTTGAACTCCTTCCTTCGTTTGATGACGAATGGTTTCACAACTGAATCGCTAAGATCAAACATTGTCTAGACACTAACAATCAGCCCGATCTAAAGACCTACAACAAACACAGATTCTACCTTCTACTTTCTCCTTCTAAGCTCTATCTATAATAACCTCAATCGTTACGGTATAGCCAAATACACAACCATCTACCAGTTCAACTTGAATTCATCAGATAGCATATTATAACGAGTTCAACCCAGTCAGCATACAGTGCTTCCACATATCTTTCAAAGTGTAAGCCAACGAGCGAATTGCTGGCATATGCGCCTACAAAAACCGATTTGATAATTATGTTCATTGTCGTGGTTACCAGTATTCTTAGTTTATTATTAATCCTATCGTATGGAGGTTAGATTGCCTCTTTGGTCTAGGTGGATTAACTACATTTCACCTCAGTTCGCGCGTTCCAAACGCCTTCATGAATTATCCCCTCTCCCCATTAACCATACCGAACAAGACTAAACAAGTTGTCCTACTGTGTGTCTGTAGCGCCGCGTGTGTGTGTGTGTGTATGTGTATTAGCCTAAGCACCAATTAAATGCTCATTCAATGGTTGATCGTCACGGTTGTGGAAAGTTTCTCATCCCGGTACAGTCTGACGATCCACCTTTCTGTCCACAATCTACCTGTTCCAGCCATGGGAATTGCTTCTGGTACACGCTGGGACATAAGTAGGTAGACCTACTGGTTCACGTAGCCAAATACACACGTTCGCAAGCGCACGTGCACGCAAAGCAATGGCCAGACGGCAAATGTCTTCGCTGATCCAGTGATTAGTACGGTGGTGGCTTAATTGGCTAACTATCACACTACCATAACCACGAGAACGATGACAACTAGGAGAAGGAGGCGGCGATGGCGGTGGAGGGAGAGACAGACATCGGGAAGATTTCTTACCCCCCATTCTTCACAGTTTGCCACCTCCTCACAACCACCGGCAGCTGAATGACCACCATCTCGTCACAAACCTTCCGTTGCTCATACTGACAGTTGATGACGTGTGAAAATTAGGCAAAACACACCAATTTGATATATTTCTTTCTGTCGGTACCAGTCTTCCCACCCCAGAAAGCCTGTGCATGAATCTGGACGACAGCCTATGTACGTGTGTGTACTGGAGCGTGTGACTACATATCCCTCTGCAATCGTATTCATTTATCAAAACTTGCACTGGTTCTGGCGTTAGTTGTTGACACAATTGTTTCTGGAGCTCGTAATATTCTGAGACCTGTGTGAACCCAACTCTATACACACAGACTAATCGCTGTTAAAATTGCTCTCCAGAGGGTCTGTTCGTCGAAAGGAAGAACCACGGTGAAACAACTAGGCGGTAAGTACTTACATTGCCAGCCATTTTGAAAACACGGTTATCTGTTGTGACCAGCTTGACCAGGATTTTGGGAAGTATTTTACTTTGATGGACCTAGTATTTGATACAACAATACACTGACGAATTAACTCAGCGTTACTTTAGATAATGTCGTGGCGAACTATCGGTAGACACATATAGAGTTATTATCAAGAAATCGTGGATGGAAGCAATCAGCTTGGTTAAAGTGGTATAACTAAATCCAACTAATATGGTTTTGTTTATATTCCTAGTGGTCGTAGTTTGGAACTGAGATGTCAATATCTGTCAGCGTCCATTTTCTGACTGTCACGCTTAAGTTTGTGTTGGGAACTAACTGTTCCAAAATACGCAAAACAAAGCTGAAAATTCTGTGTATCGAATCAAGATTATTGTCACAAATCTCCCACCTGATTAAGTCAACTTAAAAATTGAATACAGTTTCGTTGTCCTTAAAGACACTGGTGCCGTATTCATTACCTCCTTACAAAAAGTTTGGCATACAGTTTGGCTGCAAACACTGCCAAAGAAGTCAACCTATTTAACGATTAATCAAGAAATCTGGACCATCAACTATATCAAAATTTTACTCAGTAGCTCATACGAAACTATCAAACAAGAGAACACCTTAAATAATGAAATACTGCCTACATGTTCTTCTGTTTTATATGTGATCAATTGCTGATTCATTAGTTGGCTATACTTCATAAGGTTCTATCTGGCGATAGGAACGGGTCCTATCAGAATGAGAGCAATAGTTACAGTTCAAACTACAGTTTATCGCTAAACTTTTGTTACTGGACAAGGAACCACTTAGTATCCTGTTAGGATTCATAACAAAAAGTTTTCGACGAAAAGTAGATGCCAGTGACGAAGGAGGTTACAAAAGATAATCATAGCAACAAAATCGTTTAACTCAACGCAGCAGCGGACAAACAACACTCTCGCATTGTAAATCGCAAGTTTTCAAACTTTGCCCGTTTGTTACTTCTTAGTTGCTCAACCACAATGGCACCATCACCCTAGTCAAAATGTAGTGACAAAACTAAAGTAACTACGATAACAATTAATTGCGTTGTTTACTAAATGAAAAGCGGTCGAGTTTGGGTTTATTTAAACTACACACTATCCAAGACTTTAGCATTCAGACAGATTTTGCGACCATCCTCATTTGTTAATAGCCAGTAGACTTGTTGAAGCTCGTCAGTAGTACACATCATTTCATGGCCGAGATTTAAACTGTAACATAAACCTGTAAGTGTAAAATTTAACATGTCACAGAACTTGGTTGTAATGCTGTAAACGCATTAACATTAGGTTGAAAGTCATTCAGAATCCAAACCAATTATTCGCTATCAGAACCTTGAAAACCTTCTTCTCCGTCCTGTCCAGTTGAATTTCATACTATGGCTCTATCTATCATCTCTGGCCATGTTGTTATAAATTTTATAATAAACCTTTATAACAATGAATAAGCAAACATTCGAAAAGCGTTTCTGACGGTTTCACGGAGGCGATTAACCGATTTACGTCAAACTGAGGTTCAGTCCCAGCTCCTTATGGGTAAACGCGAAATAACATGCAAAAGAATTGGGTGGATCCAAAGCCAACCCATTACAGAACTAGAACAGTATTTGTTCGAAGCTGGTTACTCGAAGAATTCAGTATTCATCCAGAGGAAGGCTTGCTTGTTTCTCAGATGATTAGGACGGTTCAGTATGTTGCACTATCAAACGTCCGATAGCGAACTACTGAAGCTGAGCATCCGACGTTGGAATAACCGTCAACCTCAATATCTACTTATATGCATATGGGAATTGTCAACTTCTACTTAGTTTTTGGCATGGTGTCCCAAGAAGGTGCCGCTGATAAACATAATCATTCTTCTGCTGTGTAAATGTAAGCATGCAATTCTGTCATTAAATGCTTGGGTATATTTTAGTGGGTTTCATAACTCGGAACATTGGTTAACCACACATAACAGCAGGTCGTCTATCGTCTACTTATGTTACAACACATTGTTCAAATCTGTAGGCAAGGCTGAGATTGTCGAAGGACCTAATACCGCGCGTAACGCAAGCATACGTGACGGCAAATTCTAGATTTTCTTGCTCCCTTCCCGACCCACACATGAGTACCTGTTGGAACATTGTTTTAAGACATGTAAGTGTTGACGGCTGATACGTTTGCGCACCGGGTGCCTTTTCTAGTTTGGTTTTAAATATCTGTTGGATAGCATCTACAGTTTTGTGCATTGCTCAATCGATTCTTTTCACAGTCAATACGAGGTCCGGCGATACTCAATAAACTTCTTGTACAAATTTTCCAACCTGGAACCAGTTAGACTACGAAGAACATCTAGCACTGTACACTAAAAGGTGTACATACACTATTGATGTAGTACATCATCCTAACTCGTATCGTATTTTATAGACTGGTTTTCACTTTGACTGGTCGGGAGAAGTATTTTGAAAAAGGAAATGACTGGAAAATCATGGGATTGCTCTCGCCGTGTACATCACATCGACACAAATATCCTTCACTGTTTTTAACATCAGGCTGGGAAGTTTTGCGAATTATTCGCGCCAACCTCTTAGATTCAAAGTTAGCAACTCCCTGCACGGGAAAGAATACACCTACGACTGTATGGTTAACTTTAAACAGCACAACTAAAGGATTTTCATGGAAGGTGCAGCAAATTTCAGTTCGGTTGACTGTTGATTCGTGGTCTTGAACAATGAGCTTTCAATTACAGGCAGTCCATAAGAGTAGATCGTGAGAATACCATAATGTTGTATGTCTGGCTTGAAGACCAATAATCGGTATAGCAGTGCACACGTTTGCAGTACAACACTGAGGGCCAAAATGTCTAGTGATGAATTTCGACAGGGGGAATTTACTGCACACTGAACCTGTAAGAATTTTGACAAAGTGTACGGCGGAGTGGGTTGTGATCACTTAGCAATAAAACAGAAATGCAAACTACATGTATCTAAGATAAACCATATTTCAGCGTATTTAAAAGCAACTTGACAAATTGGTCAATCAACTCCTCAGATTTGACCAACGGTTATTACCTCAACGAGTTGCAGTTTTCCGATTGAAATCAAGAGCGTAATCCCAAACAACCGATCATCCTACGTGATATCACAGCTGAAAGACGCTATGTACGGATCAAGTTTAAGGTTTTTGTAAAGGGTGGTGCTGGGTGCTGCAACATGTTCCCTCGTAAACTCACCAGTACACGAAATTGAATAAACTGGTAAACAAGAAACCAACTGAGGGTAAGAGGTAGAAGAAAGCAGAATGCTAGTCAAAAATGTGAGGCGTAAAATGTCCGCAAAATTGTCTTGCAACTTGGTACGCTCAGATATCAGTGACGGTCAGTCCACAAGATTAAGTCATGGAGATGTCATAATTCTATATGTCATTCTTAATGTCTGGTGAGTAGCATAACTAGCTTGCAGTAAAACAATGGGAGCAAAAATGTCATGTTCGCTAGGGTTAGTTTAGAAAATGCGTATAAAATTGCCGTATGTGAAAGACTGTTTGACATCGATTGTTTGGATGTTCGGTGAGATGTTTTTGTCGGAACGTTTTTCTTATGGATGTGCCTTTTGACGTGTTATTGTTTTATGCGTTTGGCTAACTAAAAACAGCTATGTCACCTAAATCATTTTCTGCATGATATGTTAGCAACTTAAGTTTGAGTACTATTTTATTGCACAAACATGGTAGACGTCGGGCTATCGACACTTGGATAACTGTGTAGGCAAGTTAACAGACTGACACCTCTGAGAATTTGATTATTGGCATCGAATACTTTAGACCATCCATAAAAGATTAAGCTAGTTTAGATCTGCGTCACCAGCATCCACTCAACTGTACCAGTACATCTTGGAAATTTGATAAAGATTTCAAACGGTCATGAAAAACCTCTAAAATCTTGAACGACAAATTTAAACGGCAAAAATTACAAAAGTATTTCTAAAGACTTTAACCTGGCCAGCTGATGCTTCTTAAGAAACTGTTCTAACGACTTAGGACGACAGAGATGACAGATGTTTTCACACAATGAGCCATTTAAATTAACGTTGGTAAGCTACAGAATGTAACAACTTGCAGCAAACGATGCGATTGTCAAGAGTGGTTTGCAAACATTTACACCCTCAATGCCTCGAAAGGCAAACAGATTCAATCTTCTTCCTCAACCTCAGTTTGAAACTTCTGATCGATCTAGTAGGTTGAATTAATAAATTATTCTTCTACATTTGGTAACTGTTGAGACAGACGCATGTTGTTTGATGATATTGACTTCTGGGTTAGCTTATTTCAGTGACCGCAGCTAAGATATATTTGCGCACTCACATCATTACGGGTGACTTGTGCTACATCTGTCAGAGTTCCGTCGTCCGGCACAATTCCAAAGATACAAGGCCCAAGACCGCGTGAGCCGACATCTTTGAAGCACAGGCTGCCGTTTCTGTATAGCTAACCTATGGAATGTATTGAAGATGAAACCTTCACCACCCTGCCCTTTACGTTTGTCCGCAGAACAGCAGGTTTCCTGCGGTCGGTCTTGGTTCCAACCACCTCGGCCAGGTCCTCGAAGTTCTCCAGGAACTTTCGAACGTCTGCATCTTTAAACGGCTGCGGCCATGACGTTACCCTCGCATTCGTTACTGCGCCTGTTGTTTTGACCAAAAAGGACGCCTGGTGTGCGAGGTTGTTCATTACATAAAATCCCTTAAAATCTGTGAAGACAGAACAAAAAAGCATATAATCATTTGCATGATTGACGCTTATCCGCACCCACTGGGCAACAGTACGTCATCATTCGTCTTGACGACATATCCTGCAATATGTACACACGTTTCCACTAATCGCTTCTCGTCCCTCCTCTTCCTGTCGTTGAATCCTGCTCCGTTAGTACACGAATGTACGCATTATACGAATCACAATCGAAGGTGCATATTACACAACGTCATCTTAACTTACGGCGCCGCCTGTTACTATGTACAAGAATTTCCGGCTATAAACTTGCTGTTTATTAAACTTGTAAACGGTCATCCGGATCGCCCTCCTCCAGGTGGTCTGGGTCAGTGTTGTGTCTCCCCGTGGTTCATGATATCTATCACTACACGAAGGACTTACTTGGGTGGCATATTGATATCACATCTTCTGATCAATATGGTTTCGCTTACTTATCTTTGGCTTTCTCTGGATTGGCTACTCAACCATCTCACTTGGGTGGTCCCATCAGCTAAACTGACTACGAATCATCGTAGGCTCACTTCCATCCATATCTCTTCCACTTACTACCTCGAATCTGGAACTGGGTCCGATTACCGGATGTAGAAGATACATTCAAGACACTTTCGATGAAAGTGACTGAGATACCGCACGATTTGTTGGCAGATTCCAGTGCCAAGTATTAACGTAGAATGTGCTATGGCCTCATAGGCACGCAGCATACCTTCCCTCTTTGGGTTTCGATTTATTCAGGTGCATCTTTCTAAGAGATCATGGAAAACGGTAACCTTAACCAAGCGAGCTTTGCAGTTTGTTTTTCAGGGAAAAGGTCATCCAATAGCAGAAGGTTCATATTATGGTCCACACTCACGCCAGTATCACATATATGAGATGTGTGGGTGAAGACCCTTCTGTACAAGAAGACTCTGAGGAAATTACCTAATCGTGTTGAAATGAGTTGAGTAGTTGGCTGCTACGGTTGTGAAAGTAAGCTGTAGCAAACAGCGGATAACCGAATCACATAGTAGGTTCGGCGCTACGAAAGAGTGGCACATACATGCACAGATTAATATAGCTGGTGGCATCATAGTCGGGATTAGTATGCGTATTGGTCAAAATTAGAGGTCATTTACACTAACTCATCATCATTTCGGGTAGCATGACAAGGACCACTAGTGATTCCACTCTTATATTTGGCGTCATCTAGAAACCAGAGGAGATGAAACTTATTAGCTAATGAGCACGGTTTCTGATGAGACCGGTGGAAATTCAAATACTGTTTTTGGATTCCCGGAAAATAAATGAGAGAATCTGCTCTTTGAATCGTAATTTTGCGGGAAAAATCGATTTTTTACTGTACAAGACAAGAAATATCAGTTATTAAACGCCAAGCGTAGAGGAAGCGAAGAAAAACAAGGAACTCCTAAGGAATGTTAACCCAAATAAGGCGGCTGAAGAGAACATAGCGGATCGTTCTAAACACACTCTTACTTGCCGTCAACGTACAAGCTAACTAGAGTACGTTTGCGACCGTTTGGGCATTTAGACAATCACCAGGTATTTCGCTATGGAAGGTTCACTGTGAATGCGATGATGATTTTCCAAGAAAGCAATCCCGGTGTACTAATCTCACTTGTGACTAGCACAGTTTATAGCTCTTTTTTAAACTGCCTGCTTCTATCCGCAACGCAAGCTCACAGACTCCAGTCATGATAGTACTTATCTACCTAATCCTAATCATTCAGGTAAGTTTTCGCCGGCGGTGGGTTAAGCTGAAACGACGATGATCTGCTTGAATAGTATTCTGTTGGCATTACTACTTGCGATTGTAATCATGCGCACCAATCTCTGGCTGTCCATAATCTAGCCGTCTCAGAATTCGGTCAGCATATTTTGGAACTATAACTCTAACCAAAAAAAGTAACCTAGCATCAGAATGGCTCCGATTTCATCGATGTTACTAGTGAGTTATACTCTTTCGGTTGAAACATCGTTAATCTACGCGACTCTTAAAAGAGACCGTAATTGTTATCTATAAAAATGATCTAAGTGAACCGAGTCCATAGAAAGTTGAAGAAGACCGATCAATCTGTTGGCTGATCACGTTGTTTATAAGACTTGATCCGTAAGACGGGCAGAGGATAGCCTACTCTTGACCAACTGAGCGTACATCCTATAGCAGACGATTTTCATATGCATAAAAACTCACTTCGATGGAGTTATGTTATACAGAGAGTATGTTGTCGCTTGGTGATCACTGTCTTCTATTTTCACAATCAATCGTCTTCGTGGTTACCTAGTGATTGAGTAAGGTTTGGTCAGCCTAGAGATGTTGTCTTATTGTATTAGAGTCTTCCAATCCGGCGGCAACAGACTCATTCTGCCTTAAAACCAGAAGCGAGATGGGCATAGTGTTATCCTTGGACTCACCGGTATCACTGTGGTTAGAGGTAATGAGTGACTATTTGAGATGTTACCACTTGGGACTTTGATTTGTTAATAAGGACTTGAGACTGTAATTTGTGCTAATGTTCAACTTTAGGACAAAGAATGTGCATAATCGAAAGTGAACTATTGATTTTGATCATGTGATTGTCATCGAGGGTGAAAATGTTCTTATAGCACATTGTTGAAAAGCGTCCAAATCAGTTATGGAGAGCAATTTTATAAATAACTTCGGAAGTTACAACACCGTTTCATTAAAAGTAAATTAATGATTAAGAAGAAGAAACAACGGTTATTCTGTTGCTAAGCGAACATAAGCTATGAACAGTGGTCCCACTATAAATGGCTAACATGAAGGTATCAACATGAACCATTAAAACAGATTGTTAGAAGGCACAGTTACTGGTTTTGTTTCATTTATTGCTCTGAATCTAGATTAATTCCAATGTTTTGCGTTAAACATATGAATAATCAACATTGACACGAATAATCCTGCATTGCTAACCGACAGTACCGTCTTGTTCTAAAACTACAAAATCATAACAGGGTTGCAAAATTAGAAAGTACTTAAGGAAAGCATTCTGAAATTGTTTGTGCTGCCCGCAAGTTGAAGTAAAGATCACTGTAGATTGATTACTTCTGTATATTTTCTCTTTGTTTACCACAAATAAGTGTCAGCATACTTCACATTCGTTGAAATGATTTGTGGCTATTTGAAATTTTTAGTTTGCTTGTTATGCAATTGGTGACATTATATGATCATGTTACAACACAAGCCAGGTCTCCTGGTTTGTATGATTCCAATTACTGACGCATTACCGCGAGTTACATTAGTGTGGATTGAATTGAGTTCACTTGTGATATTATGCTTTGTGTAAGAAGAACTCGTCCATCTTACTCATTTGGAACAGAATTTGACAAAGTTTTCCCCTACGTAAAAATGACGCTAATGGTTGTTATAGCTGATGTAATACACATAACAGTAAATTTTTGTGAGATAAAGCAGTTTGAAAACATTCCTTTTTTATTTAGTAGGATGAGTCGACTTGTTCTTTTTTCATCATGATTGGAGAATATTTGTGGAATTTACAGGAAAAATAGTGTGCTGATGATACTTGAAGCTTATGACTCGGCCGTGAGCCTCACTATTTCTGTGGATTATCTGTTCAATAGCCACAACTATTACGACAGACTGTCTCATAGTTTGAAGCAGGCACACTATTTTCAAACACATCCACTGTAAGTGAAACTGCCAGATACTTTTAGTTTGAAATAATCAAGTGTATGCAAATATAGAAATTGAATATTACCCGCAAATGATTGCAGGTGTCGCAATCACATGAACTTTTCATCCGGCTCTTTTCAAAAAGAACCACTAGACTCGAGTTTCTCTCTTATCAAAGCTCATCAGTAGTACACATTTTTGCCGCGGCCAGGACTGGAACTCCGGCCGCCCTTTCATGTGGTAATCAAGTTGACCACTGCTTCAACTACTTCACATTGAGCACGATCGATCTGTTTCCTTAATCTCCAGAATGTCAATTTCCGTTACTTTCTATCTTCAGGAATTTGTGCCTTAGTTTAATTAATGAACCCTCCGAATCAATAAACGATAGTTACTGGAAAATATTTTGATATTAGTATTATTTTTCAATAAGACATTTCAGTTCGCCCAGTTCGCCTAGTGGAATTACACTTAACCGCTATTTAATGACTTACATATGATGACGTCCTGAACTGTTGCAAACTCTGAGATTCTACAAGATTATAAGCGTTTGAGTAAATACGAAATGAGTACACACCAATATCTATGTCCACAAATCTTCTTTATGCAATAATTAATTGTTTTACAAACCATATCCATGTCACAACCTGGGCTAGAACTCCGGCTACGCCTTATAAAGGCAATCGTGCTAACCACTGCGCCACTGATCTCACATTAAGCACGACTGAATTATAAAGTGTAAACTTTCAGCTACATCCATTTGTGAGTAATGCTCTGATTGCCCGATCGTGGCCGGAGTTCTAGTCTTAGCCATAGCATGAATATGCATTACTGACGAGCTCCAGCAAAAGCGTACCTTGAGTCTAGTGCTTTTTTCGAAAGGGGCCGGCTGGAAAATCTATGGGAATACGACAGCTGCGATCAATTGTGGGTGATTTTCAATTTATACAAAAAGCCAGAATCCTTTGCTACTCATCAGTAATGTTTTATAAAGCATAGCCCAATCAGTAACGTGCACCTTCTTATTACATACCGCCCAAAGCATTAATCCACGGTTGTGCCTGATTACTGCATATGTCTACTCATTACAATCCTACAGTGCATCCTCGTATACGAGTGACAGATGTACAGATTGCAAGACTGTGGCCCGTTTGTAAGGTATTTTTCTCGTTCATCTAAAATTGTAAGTGATCTGTAAGTCACCGGAGTGATCAAGGACATTTATAATTATGCAAAATCTTATTGTGCCTCAGACGCTTAGACAGTTTTTTCTTTAGCGCAAATTAATTCGAGTAATGCGGGTTCCAGATGCTTTTCTACAATGAGCACTAAGTGGCGAAATAACTAGCGAAAGAATTACTTTCCACTGAGTACTATTAGTTATCACATTGAAAAAGTTATTTGTTTGCATTTTACCTGTTCAAACAATTCAAACAATTTTAAGCCTCTCTTCTCAAAAATAAACAGTAATGCCTAATTACGGTTGAGCGATTTAAAGTTCTTATTGACTATTTTACACTCTACTACTAGAATTCATTTACTAGTATCGGATACTGTTTCATCCGATAATTTATAATTCTTTGTGATTCACGTTTTACCTGTCGTGTACAGCTATTCGAGCGAATGTCTGGAAAGCAAGTTCCATTACATCACTTACTATGTATCTTCGTTGTACAGTTGTAAAAGTCCTTACAAGAATAAATCTAAATTAGGACCGATTGCAATAAACAAAACAAGTCGAGACAACAAAAGATGAGAATGATTACAGAAAAGCGACGATAATTGTGTAACATTCGATTATAGGTTGTAACACGCAAGCCGGCTGTTTCTTCTCTGATTGTCCGTTACACCAACTCTAGGTCAGTGTGGAGACACCGACAGACAACGTCCTTCTGAAGTAGGGGTTCCAACAACAGTCCTGTAAAAGGAAACAACAAGAAAGAAGCATGAGCCAAGTGCCCAATAAACCATGCAGACGACTTACACAAACGAAAACCAAAACAGCGTCATCAACATAGCAGCACGCCCTGTTACGCAATTCAAATTCAACTTGTGCGAGCTTGCTGGTTTCGACCACACGTTACAACGTCAATTTATTCTTAATGTATGGGATTGGTTTCAACCTGATTTGGATCCAACAGCAATTAAAGGGGTAAACACAACCTTTGCTGTTGTCATGTCCTGATTAAACTGAAACTAATACAAACAAGTCGAGTGTGAAAGGAGGGTGTTATATCATTGCAGTGTCACAATCTTTCACCAGTAGGAATGGGCTTAAGCTGCCTGGTTTAACGGTCGAATCCATATCACCGTAATACTGTTTGTACTGGGTGTTCCGGAACAGCTGACTAGTTCAATAGTAACAACTCGGATTAGTATCACTTATAGAGTACTTGATTTGTTTTCGATGATCTACCAACCAGAACCATGTTCACTCATTATTTACTAATTCTTCCATTATTCTGTTATATATAAAATAACTTTAATTTTTACACTTAATATAAACCATTTTCTATAATCGTGGATTGCAAACCACATGGTAGCTTTTGGTCACTGTGTATATCCCGTTTTTATGTGCGACAGCTGCACATACCTTTATTCTGCCGCTCTGCTAAATGTAAACAACGGGTACTTGTTTATCTGAACATATTTATTTGTAAGTAAGGAATTTTATTTGTGCAATTAGAACAAATCATTTCAGATGCCCTTAACCGAATGGTTCATTCTAATATTCCTCAACCGTCGTGTTACGTTACTGTTTTTATGCGTGTGTAAAATCCATACATCGTAAACATTCATTCAGGGTGTTTGAATACTTTTGTTAAGTAAACTGAGGGTCAGTGTTGTATAACGTGTGATATGATTCAGAAAACTCCGTTGAATATATGGTTATGTAGTAAGTTGCGAACATTTCGGCTTAAGTAAGGTTACTTTGTCTAGGTCTTTAAAGTTGCACAGGCATCACCAGATCAACTCAGAACGGATGTTTTGTATGATATTCATAAGCATCGCGCTTTCGTTGACGGATTGTCAATCGGGTGAATTCCAGAATCGACAAAGCTGTTAGCTGGATGTCGTTATCTTTTTGTCGTCTCCTTTCTGGTACACAGAATACAACGGTCTGGAAGATTCACTCAACTGATTAATTGATTAACATTCACGAGTGATGTTGCTGCAATTGGTGTGAGGTTATGCAAAGAGCACAAAGATTTTATGAAACAGTTAATCGTGCACATCACCAGCGGGCAGACGAATATCATCCACGACAATGGGATTAAGATACCAACTGTTTATCAGTACAGACTCAGACGAATTATGATGATCGGCTTTGTTCTGCTTGTGAACACGTTTAAAGAAAAGACTTTCCTTAGACTATCCCAACCAAACTGGTTTTAAATTGGTTCTAATTGGTTCTCTACTGTGCGCCATGGAGTGATGATGATGATCATTCAAAAGATCACTAAAACAACCTTGTTTATATTTGAATTACGCACAGCGAAACAATTTGACAATCTTAAACAATAGATAAACATCCTACTGGTCTTCTTTCGTCGAAGGCGGCTACTTCCGACTAAGTGGTTTCACAAGATATACGCAACAATATATCACAGGTGAATCGAACAATAAAATATCAGCGGAAGGTGCATTGAAGAATGCATATTCCTCCATTTTTTGACATAAATTGAAGTGACTAATCACCTGCTATTCAAGCAACATTTCGCGGAAATTTGGATAACCTTTGGCAAACAGCTGGGTTACATCTTGTCTAATGAAACATGGATGTATGTTAGCCTGCCTTGGAAAATTGTCATAGTTAATTGTACTACAAAAGTTTTGAAAGTGGATTCACGTGAGTGCATAATCTGTTGATAGATGAATGACAGAAAAACCAAATTTACCTTAAGATACACATATCTCAGTTGCTGTCAGATTAAAACATGTGACTTCAGGCCATGATGGGTAAGTACAAAATGTTCGCATCTAATATCCTTCGCATTCTAAATACTTTGAGCTAAATCTGGATGGTAACAACTTTTCCAGTTTTTTAAAGCAAAGAATTCCCTGTGTGATTTGAAAGTCACTCGGAAGAGTCAACATAATGTGATTCTTCCTGAAGTCACAAGTACGAGAAATTGTTTAGTGTAGTGGGAAATTTGTGGATTGTAACTGAACGAATACAAAGCACATCGGTTCATTAGCAAGATCGAAGGTACCTAGGTTATTAGCGAGTTCAGAAAAGCTTTAATAGAGTATATCTAAAATGACCAATTCGATGGATTTGGCCTGGTAGCTAGCCAAATTATAAACTTAAAACATGGGGAATTTGTTATTGCCATAACCGACCAAATTGACAATCTCGTTTCACATGTCTTCTGGGGACCAAACAGTTGAGATGTCGACGATCTCATTGTCTAATGTCCTTAGATGTTACTTCCTTCAACACACAGAGGAACAAAATTTTGTAGACATCGATTTATGCGGCCATCTATGTTAGGAAGACTATCAACTCTGTCT
>LUCH01000434.1:116846-136492 GCA_013368495.1 Paragonimus heterotremus
TTCATTTCCGAGCTCCTGGCGTGGCTTTGTAGCTCAGCTGGTAGGGCGCTTGCCGCGTATAGGCATGGTGTTTCTGTCACTGGTTCGAATCCAGCCAAAGCCCTGAATTTTCACAGTTGGGTCTCATCTAAAATAATTCATTAAGGAATTTTTTGGAGTGGTCAATATACTGGTGTGTTCTGTAGATGCTTACTCACTCTCTAGAGGTATTCCTGTACATAAACAGCAGTTTACTACATTTGTGTTGTTTCTTAAACAAATTGCATTGTCACTTATACCGGTTGATAAGCTGAAAGAAGCTTCGCTGACAAGTACCATCATTTTTTGTTTCCTCATTAACAAGTATCGCTAAATAGGTGGATTGTTCACCAGAAGCCTGTTACGAATCATCTTGGCAGACATTTCCCAGGTGAGAGTTTCGCAGCAGCCTGGTCATACTGAAAACGCTGTGTCGAAGACAAACCAATATTTAGTGGATCCAATAGATCTCAAATAGCCCAGAACAAAATCTAGTATGGAAAGCAGGTGTGAATTTTGAAGTGAAAATAACCAGCATTTTCTAGAAACGTGAAGTAATCTCCAAAGGAATCGTCTGATTGAAAGATTTTTCCATAGAAGGTTTACGCAGTCCGTTCGATTCCTGCGCTTCAGTAGCTTCATAATGACAAATCATTAACACAAACCAGTAAATATGCTGTTCGCAGAAACAAGACGGGTTTATAGACAAGGCAGCCTGGTAGAAGAAGTAAGCTTAGTGGCATCGGTTCTGCGGTCTCATGTCTTCCTTTAGAAGTTCACAGAAAGGCAAGCCGGTCCAAAAGCGTCGTCTGAAAAAACAGTTATTATAGACAATGAGTGTCTACGGGTGATCACATTATGCATCGCACACCCTAGTGACTTATATTTTCTGAATGCCGGAGCAATCGAAGTCAATCCGTTTAACCGGGCTTTGTTTACGTAGACCTGATTGTTCGGGAACCTCACCAGACTTTAGACTTGGTGGCTTTTCATAACATACTGAATAGCTGCCTACCCCTTGATTATTTGTTGCAAGAAACATTCATGTCATGTTATATTTGGTAGCGACGGGTGATTACAAAATGTTTACGTTTACAATTTCACAGTCGTACAGAAAATCCAGCCAGCATCATTCCCAATACAACTACTAGACTCGAGTCCAGTTTGCCATCCTCTTGACACCAACCGATCCCAGGACTACACACATAATCACTAGTCAATAGCATCGCCAACAATGCCATTACTATTACAGAAACTCTGTCATCATTCAACCCTGTTCACCAATACACCTTTCACCAACTCACATTACACACAATACAATTATAATATGTGAACGTCCAAACACATTCTCTCATCAGTAATCATCAACATGAACTGTCACATACACACCAGACACAATGACACTCTGTGAAATACATTCAGTAACGCCACCATTAACACTCAACATACTAATCCGCATCCACCATCCCATCAACACTAATAACCCGTACTTCAAATCAATCATCTCCATTTCAGCGCACTCACAATACAACCACCAGACTCGAGTCCAGTTTCGTCCACGTCATAAATAGTCAGTAGTGCGTATCTTCATTACCGCAGTCATTACACCTCCTCACACGCTCTCAGTAGGTAACTGCGTTATCTGCTACATCTTGACTTTTAGAATGATTACGAGCAAGCTATCCGAAGCAAACGCTTAAACACCTTTGCTCATAGAAAATGCTTATCTTGCTGGATATTCGTAACAGAAGACAATGACTTTTCTGTCAACTCTTGTCTTTGACTCAACTAATAGGACTGTTTGGAGAACACTAAAATTACATAGATTAAACCTGTTGAACGGTATTGTGAACACGGATAATTATCGAGATTTTGGTTTCATTCAATAAAATACCACGCATATCCAACCTCAGTTTTCATATTAAGAAGAATTTTTCAGCCTGATATGTTTAAACTGATACACAAGACTCAGGATTTATCCAATGTGCATGTTTCAGGGAAGCGTAAACAAGACCTCACTTAGTCAAGAGTAAAATTCCTGTCAAATGCTTCTTTTCGGAACAAGTTGATTAAGATATCTATCGAAAGGTGAACGTTATCTTCAGCCATAAAGGCCGTTAATTTCGTGCTAAGAAAATCTTCGATCACTCTGTAACAATAGCCAATTTGAATTTTTACCATTGTTATTATTACCTCAAAACGCACTAGTTTTGAGCGTACTGTTTGGTTATTTTTTATTTGAAAATCGGGGTTAGTACACTACTTAAATAAGTATATTTATTTGGCAATATTCAACCTATGAAAATAAGCATACCACTGCATACTATAAAACAGGTAAACCAGAAAAGTAGGCTTGTATACAGAAGGTATGGTGAGATGTTTAAAATCTCCCCCAATTATTACTACACTGCGCCACATTCTTCTGAGTGCCTTATAGTATATTTCCAGATTTGTTAAATCAACACCTAACAGACTCATTGACTAGGCTCACAAAGACAGTAACTTCCTTTCTTTGTTCCTATGTCACTTCTGTGTGTGACATTGCAGTTGTTTGTACCAACTGACCTCACGTTCTAAAACTTAGACGCTACAAGTATAGCTTCTGAGAAGAAAAACGTAGCACCATACGAGCTAAGGTAGATATATCCCGGAATACATGGAGATATCCAGATAATCAACCCAAGAATCGACTATCTGCTATTAATTGTTACGAATGTCTTATTTTTTTACAAACTAGACAGGCCTATTTTGTACTCACTTCTAATAATTCCACTGGATATCTTATCTACTTTTCATAAAAATGTAATACGGTTCCAATCGTAAAATGTGAATGGCCTCATAATGTTTTCCACTTAATAATTTCTCTGCCGGATTATACTAAATGTCTGGATACTCATTTGAAATAAGCATCCGGTACACAATTACTGTGACGTTCAGTTTGCCCCGACTATTGATAATACATTTATGTTGTATTATATAAGGCCAACGAAAATGCGCATTAAACGAGTATTGCTGGTAACTGTAGAATTTCGAATTCAAAATCCACCAAAGTACTGACCACTGCGTTTTGTGGCTGCTGGTTACTTGAACCAGTCTGGTAATGGTGTAAGATAGAAGAAAACCACCACAACTCAGTATGCTTTTCGGTGAAAACGGTGACACGTCGACAATAGTTATGTATTCACATCAGCGAGCTCCTTATTATAAATCAGTAGTGGGCAGTAAATCACGTTAACCTGAAATTGAAGTTATGAAAACCATATCGTAATTTGAGTATTCACATTAGCCTCGACTACTCAAATGCAGTAAATGGACATTTGGTGATTTTCAATCAAAAAACTATAGATGAACGTAGGGAGCTACAGAAAACGAAACAAATTCATTCAGCTATTTCTAACCATAAGACTAGATGCACATGTTTGTTTTAAACTATCCGGCGATATTTGAAATAGTCCACAAATCAAATAGAACAGCGGCTCCTAGGTTGTACTTATAAAAAACCCAGATAAATGATGGTATACTAAGCAAGTTTTTTCCAATTTATCCTTCTGCATTTAAGCAATTCAGTAATATGCATGGGAAGAGTTTCGACGAATTCACTTCAAGCAAAAATTTGTGTAGTGTGCCACCGTTTACTTGTCCTAGTTGGTCCACGGTCAATCTGAAAACGTTCATTTTTTATTCCTGGAACTCTCAAACATATAGAAAACATTGCACCAGTTGGCAAATTATTAGACTATTGTGTTGAAGCAAAAATTACAAAATTGTTATTTGGTCATTGAAAAGTTTAATGCTCCGTATGAAGTATTAATATCACAATCGTTATTTCATTATTTCTTCTTGTCAATCAGTCAGTATATTCAATGAGTCAGTATTTTGAGGAACATTGTAAACTTATCTGAAATCAGCCATATTTTATGGTATTTCTGACTAGGTAACCTAAATATACAAATGTTTTCTTTTTATATCCACAATGAATGATCCTTTTATCTCTGTTGCTAGTTAACTTGATAGTTGATAGTTAGATCACGTGAGTTGAATTTAAAAAAAATAAAATAGTAAACAATCAAGATGGTATATTTTCGGCAATTCTTTCCATCAAGACATGAATGAGTCAATCATAAATCCGCACGTAGCCACAAAACGAAATGCTGGTGTTGATCACAGCTGCACGTACATATTATGAGAATCTTGCACAGTGTTGTGAATAGAGAACGTAATTTCCTTTGGTGATTATCTACATATTGTGTCATTACATGAAGGCTTGCAGTCGAGGGACTTTGCCGTTGGATTGTTTATTGATATACTATCAGGTAGCTGCACCTCATTCTGCCTGACCCATGTCGATGGATTTTTGACTACTCAGTTGCCAAATTGGCGCTTACTTAGGCCATCATTAATAGGCCGGCTTATGAGGTGTTCGATATGTGGAACTGGTATATCGGTCATTTGGGCCACACAATTCTCCATAAAGTAGTCAACTATGCAACATGAAAGAAAGGAACAAGAGAACACTAGATATTTTATTCGTCGACTCATCACACTTTTCCGTTCGTGTAGCAGACGTAATACTACCGATTATTTGTACCTATGTACGCAACGTTCTTATTGATCGTCTCCACATACACTCGGGTAATCTTTGGTAGAATGAATACGGTCAAGTTGATGAACTGTCAATTGTCTACATCAGTCATGCTCGTACGAAGTGATCTGTATTGCATACGCGTAAAATAGGAACTCCTATGCGTAGGCATTAACCCTATATGTTTAATTCAAAGGATGGATTAAACCTAGTCAGCAGTCATTCGAAGATTTTTGAACACATGCTAATCCACTCTTAGATTTTACAAGTTTACGTAATCGTGCGAAAATTATTTGCTCCAGTCTGATAGCATATGAACATAATATTGATACAAGTACCTCATTGATACATCAAGTTGATCTTTTCCTACTTATTCTTTGTTTTATTCTCTATTTGCTGACTCTTGTTCTGTTTATTAGTAAGAGCTTCTGACAATTTCCGTCTTCATTTATCATCAGCTTCCACTGATTTTTGGCATACGATCACAAGTTCTGGATTGTGGCACTGAGTTCAGCTTTCTCCACATCACGCTTGCGAACATACTTATGGGGTAAGCGCAGTATTTCGACAGATCTGGAGCAAGCGGTAAGTTCATGGTGCACTATGCTCCTTTGGCTTTGGCCGTCGCGTTATTGCATAAATCAATCCGGTCACTGAAAGTTCATCAAGATAAACAGACTGAATCCTATTACGATACCGACGCTTTCTAAGAGATTCCTTTTATAGAATTGCTGGTGTCAATCTACATGAAATCTCGCCCATAGGGAAAAGAGTGAACTTTGTCTAACAGAATACGTTAGAATGAATAGGGTGCTCAGTATTCAGTACCGCAGAAAACTGCTCCAAAGATACAGGCCGACTGTATTTCTGTTTCTACATCAATGGCTAGCCAAATATTCTCCGTAAATTTTTTCTATAGTTTCAGTTGGTTTACATAGAAACTCAATAAATTCACCGCTGAGGTTTAGAGAGTTGGGGGCTACGGATAAGTTGTATATAAAGGTATCTATAAGCTGGTCAGGGCCCGTTAAATTTAAAGAAACATGAACCTCACTATGTTGTTGTAGACAGCTGTTTGAAAGGTTTTCTCAGAATCAGTTCATTGGACACTTTCATCATTAAATATATACCTGCGTTTATCGGGTTGCTGTCAGGCAGTTATTAACTACTGACATAATATCCTCGTGTAAAAATTTATCTAATTCTCTGAGGATGTAAACACGAGGAAGATTAGCAAAGAGAAGGCTATGCCCGAGCCAATTAAGCTATACTTTCTGACTCTTGTTAAACCAGAAAACGATCCTTTATATCAGATGGCAACCATTGAGATTTCACTGACGGAGAGAAATGCATTAGATCCTCAACCAGCTGACGAAGAAGGTGAAACATGGGTCCTCTTCTAAAAGGAGTCAAAGATCTTAAGCAGGTGGACAAAATGCATGTGGAATGAACACCTTTTTCGTTCTTGGATGTGACAACAGAAGCTATCAGGTCCGCGGTTGACCTGCATCTGGGTTTACATTCTAACTTATAAACCTATCTTTACTCAAGCATTTTGGAACGGTTCATTTTGTCTAAGCTTTCGTCCAGATTTTGTCGAAGAGTAAGCAAGAAAGACTCATCGCAGTGCATTGCCATCACGATATCAGCAATATGACGGCCTAAAGTGTCACAGACTATGAAGCTTACTGGGAGGTAACGTTTAAATGAAGTGTGAATATCTAGTTTGTATTCGGATACAACTATCTTATCTTATCTAGGTCGATATACAGAACGGAAAACCCGGTAGATTATTCAAAGTGCACACTGGAAAATCAACTTCAGGTGCAAGGTGTGATAAGTGCTTTGAGAATTCATGAGGCAAGAGTATCATCCTTGAGGGTATAATCTACTATACAGTCGGGCATTAGTTTCACAAGCTTTGCTAACTATTTGCTGAGGTCAGTTGGTGGTGAGTTACACCGGACCAATTTCGATCCTAGTAGACCCTCAGATTGATGTAAATTTTGTGATCGATGTATCTGGAACGACTGTGTTCCACTTGGTTTTGCTTTTCTTAATGTTGATGACTTCATTTAGACAGTTCTTGGGTGGCAATCATCGTTCTGTAAAAATATATCTCTTCAGGTCCCCCAAGGCATTACGGCTGTAGTGTCGACTAACGCATGAATGGTACACTTTCATTCTGTTAACATACACTTAACGGCAGTTACTGTCAAACTCTTATTTTGTCAGAGTAAGACCTTATGCAGTTTACGTTGGCGTATAGAACTCTTACAAATTTAACGTCATGTAGTGTGTTGTTATAATTTGAAGATCTGATTATACTAACGGTCCGCAAAAACTCCGGTTCATGTAGTTTGCCTGTTACATTTTGTGGTCAAAACTTATTACTTTCTCTAGTAAGTCACTTAAGAGACAATAAGCAATCTCAATCGAAAATTTTGAACAACAGAATGGTTGCAAAATCTATTAGGATAACTTTAGAAATAGCATGATTCGATTCACTCTATATAAGGTTTACTTTCTTATGTGTCCTACAGATTGCCCTTCTGATTTTCCCAACTCCTTGGACTGGCCAGATAAACACATAGTGTTGGGGACACAATGGTCTCCCCAGATCCGTTTCAACACACCAACCCATTGTTACTCGTCGGTCGAGAACTAGCACCTGCCTCCCCAGCAAAGCTTTGCTCTTACTGTCTAACTAAAACCAGCCACCCCCGACTAGGACGAGGTGAAACGTATGTGTGTGGATACAAACCCTATCGTTGTGAAGTTTGTAACTATTCCACCACAACCAAAGGCAATTTGGCCATTCATCAACAATCGGACAAACACTTGAACAACATGCAAGTGAGTGTAATTACAAGTGGCATTTAGTGTTATCTGAAGCGCACAGTCGTATAAGTTTAGGTATTTCGGATAGATGTGAACAGTGGTGGTGTTGTTCGTAGCTCGGGTTGATGGTTTTGATATTGGTATGTTTGCCGAGCTTGGCATTTAGATTGCAAACATTTCATCACCAAGCGAGGTGACATCATCAGTGCGTAATCGTTTTAGCGTATAGTTTTTGAGCGTGGAGATTTACTTTAAAACATGCAACTCCCGTATCCCAGGGCAAAAATCAGTGTAATAACAAGTGACATGTCTTGAGTGACAGATGAGCTTCTGTAGCCTATGGAATTCGACTCTGCAGTGTATAAGCCTGCACAGATCACGTGTGTAAGGCTGGGCTATAGAGTTCCCTGAAACATTCGTTCAATTCAGCCAAGGTGAGTTAAAGAAAAACAAGGGAGTATATTGAATTCATAAAGATTTTATAGGTTGTAAAACCACTGAAATGAATAAGTACATAACATTTTGTGTTAATCACTTCAAAAAGGACAGTTGAAGAAAAATACATAGGCCTTAATAAATATAACTGGAAGAGTCAGCAATCTTAATAGGAGTAGAAATATAAAACTCTTGGAAGAGAACACAATGTGAACGGAATATCAAAGCATAAACTTAATTGCAACTTAACAGCCATATAGCAATCCCGCTTCAACAAGATGGTAGAACAAAGCTTTCGAAAATGACTGTCATAAGTAGAATATCACTTTATTGAACAAGACGGGTTCCGATGTTCAAATCGTCTAGAATTTCACAGATGAAAAATACTGTGTAGCGAACAAGCTCGTTTTCGGCGATTCATCATCAGGCTAAATACATCACATTTATATCACGAATTTTACAGGGGAATCATTAAAGGGGGTAAAAAGGGAACGGGTGAATTGATTGACCTTATTAACCACCCGTTTCCTGTTTACCTCGTCTATGATGCCGCTGTAAAATTCGTGATATAAATGTGATGTATTTAGCCTGATGATGAATCAGCGAAAACGAGCTTGTTTGCTACACAGTATTTTTCATGACTACACTGGGAATTTTCGCGCAGTTTCACAGATGTTTACTTCGAGCAGCACGTTGAAATTAGGGAGAATCAGAAACACTGATTTTACAGAGTGGAATACACTGGTTCGTGTCTTCCTGTTATTGCTCAGAAGTCTCTCGTACCATGAACAGTTTATCAAGGAAACCGATACACACTAAGTAGTTATCACTGTAACCATAGAGGCATATTTACGGAAAATGGTTACTTTCAGTCCTATCCAAAAGACCATTATCCTATCCAAAAGACCATTATCCGACTGGAAACCTGTTATGAGTCCAGATCTCTATGGTTTTCATAAGTCAGACGTATGTTAGTATCATGCTGTCCTCGTACAATTCGATATACACAGTCGGACAACTAACTGCCCAGGTAGACTGTGACTTATAAATAAAACACATTCCACGACCTCTTTAGATCTTGAGGAGATGTAATGCGATAAGAAAGCGTCTAGCGTAAAAGCTCCCATTGATCAGCCACCCGTTCTATTGTCTTAAGAACCCCAAAATACTTTGTATCATTTTACTACCACTTGGTCGTTGATACTGACAACAAAGACTATAAAAATAAAAGGTATACATATGCGAAAGGATGTATAAAGTAACTAGCTGAAGCATAAACACTCGACGATTTGTCTGAACCCTAGTCAGTTCCCCTCAATCAGTTACATCCCGTATGAATCTCTTATGACAGAAGTAGCATTAGGCGAATTTAATCTAATCATTGATACACATCTTCCAGGTATCACTCCAAGTCTGCAATCGGTACAAAAATCTGGACAACTGCAAATTAGTGTGCGATCCTTGATTTCAATGTTAGGAAGCCATTACTTATTTGTGTTTGCACATCGTGTGGACGATCGTTTATATACGAACTGTTTATATGCTATAAATTCGCTTTGTATTGTTGTGCCTCATACTCCTATATTCATCACTATTTCTAAAACAAATCCTCATATCTTTTGTCTTACTTCGTTTCATTTTCATTTGGTGCCATCAAACGTAGAATTAGTGATATACAAACATTATGATCTTCTTTTAAATCGTAAAATTCCAAATACTGCAGTGGTTCTAATATATTTGGCAGTCGCCGAGTCTATGGTCACTTCAGTACCTCTGGCACACGTGTTTGAAATGAAAGATTTTCACAGTCAGACTTGAGAACAATCCAGGCTATAGGATTTGGCCGGTTGCCCTATCATATTGTCGACAATGCTGATGCTTCAGGACGCACCACTTGGTTATTGTCGTGGCGTAGAGGTGGTGGATGATACAGAAAGGCAGGGATTTACACATCGACCTACTGCTTTCAAGACGATCACCACACATCCAAATGAAAAGGTGTTTACGGCTCTCCATTAGATCCTAAAATGAAATGGACCTCCTGTACGAATAGAGTTCATTCTTGATTACACTAAAACATTGAAACATTAATGAGCCGGCTCACGTAATGAACTTATGTATTAGCGTGTACAGCAGCGTTAAGTGCAAGGTTTTCATGATTGGGTCAGTCGGTTTGAGTTTGCAAACTCAAGGCTGGCATTAGTCCATTCTTCAGCTTTCATTGCACGGTTTTCTAGTAAATGTTGAATCATAGACGTCCAGATTACACTTTAGGAAAAGAGTGTAACATATGGCAGTGTTTAACTAACGTAGTATCATTCAGTCAGTTTCTACTTGGGTTGTAAAACTCTGTGCCATCTATTGAATAGGCAGAGTGAAACAAACTGTTCACCTCACGTGAAAATCGATTGCAGTTTTGCGTCACACCAATAGGTAAATGATCATGAGTTTCAAGTGAGCAGTGCTCATTGTTGTACCCATGAAAATGACTTGCTAGTATGAGACATTTCAGTTGTCCTCATTTTGTCTCTAATCTAAAAACCAAGGAACTGGAACAAGCTACATTGCAACGAACAAATAAATTGGCTGAGACAACGCTTAAACCTGGCGACAATCCAGATCTCAATTCGTCCGTCCAGTGTGAGTCATCACTAAAGCTATCTCATTGCAGTCCTACCATCAGTCCGGCAAACCCAGATGGGCGTTCCAGTTTGCATACTATGCTGTCAGTCCGGCGGGATCAACATATGCACGGTGTACAGCATCCAATCCCGATCGAGTTGTCTGCTACCTTTCCGTCATTTGGTGTATATGGAAGTGGAGAGTATACAATACCTTTATTCGACATTACCCAGCCGGCCTCAGACATACCTACAACGGAGCAATTTCTAGCTAAGCTGACCGAATCTTCCCCCTATCCTTTGGCTTGTCAAATATGTTGCGCCTTTACCACGGACAAATTGGACGTGTTGCTTCGACACGCCGAACGTAACCGCGTCCCAATTGACCAGGACCCACTGACATCCAGTTTGACAACACACACGGGTGGTGTGTGGCTTTGTCGTCTGTGTGTCTACAAGAGCCCGTTGAAAGCTAATTTTCAGTTGCATTGCAAAACTGAGAAACACGCACAACGCCTCAGTTTTTTGTTACATGTGTCTGAGGGCGGTCCAGCAAATCAGCTTCGTGTACTGGCTCCCGTAAACCCTCGGCCAGGTGGTCTAGAATCATTACCAGTTGGTGTGATTGAGCCTGTGCAACCAGGAAGCTATGGGCATTTGTTTGAACTAACTCAGAACGGACTGCATATTAAGCACGGGTTGAGCCTTAGTTCGACCACTCAGTTGGCCTGCCTTGCATGCAACGTTTTCACTACATCGGTTCATAAATTCCGTATTCACTGTCAATGTCCGCGCCATTTACAAGCAGTTCAACTGTTCCACAATTTGGTTGCCGCTCGAAGCGATTTATGGAACAGACTAGCGACGTTTTCGTTGGCCTATGTGGATTTGATACGCAAGAACTGTGACTCCGAAGTTAGTGAGCTAACTTCTCCAGGTCCGAGTAAGCAAATCGTCGATAATCGTTTCGGTCAAGCTTTGTACGGTCTTTCACGTCTACTGACCCAGTTACGCGTAGGATATTCTTGCCGATGTGACTGCACAGTGGATATCAGTCATCCAATGGAGAAACGGAAAACGTTCATCGATTTGATTAAAGCACTATCTCACTGGCATTCACCAGAACATCAGCAGAGGCTCGTGCATCAAGTGAGTCACTCCGAAGACTGATTTTATTATTATAATACCGTTTCGTCATATTTATTTGATATGCCACACTGACGAATAACATCTTCAGCAATCGATGAGTTCCTGATATCTTATGAACACTGCTCAATACTGCCGGAGTACATCCAGCTTTAATGCACTGCCGTAGATCCGTGGTCAACTGTTTTTAAAACGAGCACGGTATTTACTATTTCAACAGTTTCAGACTTGACATCATCGGATCACGATGACGATGACGTTGCGTGCACAAAACTGTAAAAACAGTTCAGTCTTAGAAAATCTCGAGGCAGGATACTGTACCTTGCATGCAAGATTTCTGTCTGACAAAAATTCTGACTCCATCAAACCTACTGAGGAACTTTCTAATTACTGACCAAAAGCTTTGGGTTTAAATCATTAAAAACCGCAAATCTTTCTTCCAATTTAAGATCACTGCAGTGTAGCTCAAAGTACTCAGCCCAGCAGTAAAATGACTGAAGTTTTATGTGGTCTGAACAAGAGGTTTCATTGATAGAGAGCTGTAGTAGAATGAAGTTTGGAACCTATTGCACCTTTTTAAATGGTTTTACCAAAATCTTCATATGATTGGTTTACAGCCTATTTAGTTTGAAATTCCGGACTACTTGCTGACTACTTAAAATAATTTCTACTCACCGTGCTTGGGGGTGGTTGGTAGGGTGTGAAGAATGTGGTTTTGGTAGGTCTGTATAGTTCTATAGGAGACAGGTCATCTGCCGAAACCGAAGTATTATTTTCCGTTACTCAGCCTGTAAACCGAGGTAAACCAACAGGAGGTTAGGTGTAAACTATGCGGAGCCGATATCGGAGTAAAGTTTTGATTCAAGACATCCGGGCTAATTATATGTCAAAATGAATGTGTCCAGTAAGCTGAAGTCGCCGTCAAAATTCAGTAACACGTAAAGTTTTCACTTGTGTGAAAATGTATAGGCAAGTAAACAACATGGAAATTAAAAGACCAATCTCTGGAAATCCACCAGCTTAAGCACATGTGTATCAGTGAATCGACCTGATTTGAATATATATATATATATATATATATATATATATATATATATGGTTGGACTACTCAATAAGAACATCAACCTAGTTTTTCCACGCCGTAAAATTAGTGTTCAGCTCCCGGATAGATGGTTCAAGACACATTGTAGTCGGCTAATTAGTTGTCAAGGGCACAGAACGACAGAGTTACCAGCGAGCTATAACTCATTGTTGTGAAAGTGTGTTGGAATGAGATGTCATTGATCTACTGGATGTTTGCCTGAAGAATTAAGTGAAGATTTTGAATAATCGAGTGCATTGGATTGAATTTTGTTAGTGTTTGTCTAAAGTAGCAAATACTTAAGACGGTCAGTGACAGTCACCTTCCTTCGTTGCAGTCCGGTTCGTTGCGTCGACCGTGAAGTTGACTAGTTGAAGTTACACTTAAGTTCTATCATCTCTATTTTCTCAGGAATACTTCCTTACTTGTCGTAGTGGGTGTATGGAAATTAAACACAGGCAATAATCTTCGATATATTACAGCTGGTGATGATCTCGTTCACAATGACGGTAGGTCGACTTGCCTATAGACAAATGGAAGACGTTACAATCTGATAGTTTGTCGTCGGTATTCGTAAAGATCAGCACGATGTGTCTTGAACAGAAAGATATTTATGAGTGCGTTTGCTTATGAACGACTACAAACGTAAAATACGCTCCAGTTTGGGTTGCTGGCTGATGAATTATTCACTAGAACGAAAATAAATTGATGCGATGTCTAGAGTGCTCACACAAGGTGACACATTACCAAAGTTTAAGTATTGAATCACCACAGTAATCTGGACCATACTTTGTATTTGGCGTTTCTGTGCCTTTAATTACAAGAGGGTCATTTTAGATACACATGTTTACAGCATGCACAAACATTCTGTAAGTTTCACTCCATCTCAGTGGAGATTTTTTCTAACCATTGCTTAATGAAAGTTTTATGTCTAGGC
This sequence comes from Paragonimus heterotremus, assembly GCA_013368495.1. Classification (NCBI taxonomy): domain Eukaryota; kingdom Metazoa; phylum Platyhelminthes; class Trematoda; order Plagiorchiida; family Troglotrematidae; genus Paragonimus; species Paragonimus heterotremus. Next base: position 130,508 of record LUCH01000434.1, read on the forward strand.
TATCGCTGTGACCTCTCAACATCCCACTGAGTAGGTGGGAGCAATTGCTTTCGTAATCAACCGCAGGAGTTAACGTTTCTTGTGATATCAGTGCACTTTGAGACGTACATTACAGACAGTTCCCTCCTATCCACTTCTTGATTAAACTGATCAAGTAGTGTGTTTAAACCGGACTGGAGTTCGAAAGACATTTGCCTTCATCATCCCAGCTCACAGATCTGACTTAGAAAGTGGTTACATTTAGATTGACTTACAATCAATAAGGAGCACTAGTCACACAGGCTGACAAACATCATACGATGAAGTTGAACCAATCAAACCCTACTGAAATCGACGATCGCTGCAAAGAAAAGTAGATGCCTAAAAGTACATTTCCATTCTCTTTTTAATAGAAACCTCATTCGGCAATAAATGAAACCATTGTGCCAAATCTCCTGTGCTCAGCTGATTTAGAGACCTTTGAGGTCATTTGGAGACTTGGTGACCTGGAAGGATCAGTCGATGAATTGCCAAACTTGTTTGCCAATCTCATGGTTCCAGACTATATGAACAGAAGAGAGGTTGCACATCAGATGGGTCAAGACAATCAAGATATTACAGAATCTGCAAGCGATCGAAAGTCTTCAACTCACTCGGCAAAGCGATCGTTGGCAGGTCTACATTCGGCGACTTCACCCTTCAAAGGTAAACTAGAAGAGATTATACTTAACTTTTGACAGTTGTTACTTAAGTTGTGTGCTGGTGTCAAACTCGGCCTTTGACTTGGTATTATATAGGGTAAACAATCAATATCTAACAGGGTTAGAGTACAGACAAATTTATCTGTCCATCTCAAGCGCGTTCACGCTACAGCACCTGTAACGACGCATCTACTGAGATTTTGGTTTTGTTCTCAAGTTCAGCATGAAACCCCTTCAGGTGTTTACAAGTTCCATACAGTCTCCAACTCACGAAATTCACATACCAAGTCTTGGGGTTGTACCTATCTATTTGTATGACGGAGTTCACTGAATACTTTCATCAAACCAATTAGAGAAGCCTGAGTCAGAAGTGATATGCCCAAATTCAGATGCCCTATTACTAGCAACAGCAACTGTGAAGAAATGTCCACATCACATGTGGTGTGTTGGAAGTTATGAGTACGGTCGAGGATTTTAACATTTTCGTCTAATAATTCAGAAAAGCAACATAACACTTAAAACAAAATAATTTCTCCAAATTATTTTTAAACTACTAGACTGTTTTGAATAAAAAAGTGTCTCCTTCCATAATGACTGTTAACTAATAGGCGCTGTTTTGGTCATTCTTTGAATAAGTTTAGGTTCTAACATTACGTTTGTAATGCCGATTTTATCAGATACGCCAAAAATGACACACTTATTCTGATGTTCATTATCTACTCATGAGCTAACCAACATATATATTCCTGTAGTCTTATTGTCGAAGAGCATGAAGTGAAGCTATGCATACATATATGTTATGGAATGATTGTTTATGCTTTGGGCATCTAGTCGAACAGAAGACTTTTATGGTTGCAACAGAAAATATGGCTAACTAATTGCATTCACAGGTTAACTCAAATTTCCACGTCTGTTTTTTTATCACTGGAGATTCACACGTTAACGGAGCAGCTTATTTTTGAAAACGTTCACTTTCATTAATTGTAAATTAACGCTGGGTGTCACCCTGTACTGTGAGTCAGTCATAGTGCTTACAGCAAAAAACCTTGTCGACCTTCGTGACCAGGACACTGTTGCGGTATTGCAAGTTTTTCATCGCTTGTCTCGTGTTCATTTTTACTACATGTGTCGGAGATTAATTACTCCTGTCCATTTATCCGTGAGCCACATGAGCACCTGCTCAAAACCGAGCACCTACTCTCTGTACCCTATTCTTTCACGCGGCGGGCTAAACAGGACAGTGGGTTCGAGAATGGAGGCAACAGCATTGCACTGAATATCGGAACCTACCCTGAGTGCAGTCAGAAACAATGATATGCACATGACTGAGGAGGAGCGGTACACTTTATCATAGAGATTCATTTTTATCTGGATCTCGAGAGAACCAATTGTCTCGTTACTTTTGTGCTTAGACCACTGTCGACGTGCACCTATTTTAGGGGCGGTTGACGCCTGGTTTTCAAAAAAGGAGTGTGCACATGCATAGCAAACTATTAGACAAGGACAGTAAATGACTGGGAAAACCCTCACCCGTTTCGTATTGGATGTCGTCTTGCCATACTAATGAATCAGCTTAAGGCAAATTTTGAACACATTGGAAGTCACTATAATAACTTAATTCGATTGTGGGTTTTTAGATACAAAAGGACAATTAACCTATCAGGCAACATATTTGCCTTCACCAGGACCCACTAAGTGTAAATATGAAGACATAAAGGTCATTCTGCGAAAGTTTAAAGCTGTTCTCAGAGTTTAAATCTCTTTATGGCTTCCAAGAAACCGTTATCCTTGAAACAGAGCTTCTTAGTCCAACGAGGACAGAACTGCTTTGCTTAATAAATCTCAACTGTCACCGATTGGTTTACAGTATAGACTAGGGAATTTGTAATTCTTTAAAGTAATTGTGCTGTCTGTTTTGTTCAGCTCGTTCAACATATAAACTGTTCACCACTAGAACTAGATAGATGTTAAAGAGACTATTCCGTCTTCGGTTCACATCTACTTCGGGAGCGGTCATAAATTGAAACAAACAAAACTTACTATTTTTATAGTCAAGTTTTGTTCAGCTTCATCGAGTGTTGCAAAATTCACACTGTTTTACCCCTGTACAACATGCTGAACAGTCTTGTCTGTAGATTACCTGAGGAGTGGTACAATACTACCGTGCAAAACCTCAAACTACACTCGAAGGGGATATCTTGCCCCGGAAAAGATGTAGGTTGTAAGCCGTTGCTGTCTGTTGTTGATCTGTTGGAACTATCCATTGCGTGATACTGAATACGAACATCGGTCATTGAATACAGACATGTCCCAACTATAACATAATATCATTTACTCAGTCGTCATTTACTCATAACAAGTAGGCATCAAGATGATGTCTCTTGATCGCCAGATTCAATCAAGATTAGAGGAGCTCATCCCATCACTAGATTTCATGTACTTTTTTGCTGTTGTTTCAGCTTCCAAAGCAAATAAACAAACCAACAATTTCAATAGCTTTGTCATAAAAAAACAAAGTACACCTTACTCTGATAGGATTGCAAAAATATCATTGAAATTGTGATCGTAGACAGCAGCCGGAATTTTTAAGCCAAAAGTGAAACATTGTCCAACGTCATATATTGTATTGCACAAAGTTTATCAGCCTGACACTTCATCGTCAATATGCTTGCGCTCATTTAGCGTCCCTCAAGGTGGGAAAGTCACAGGATCACTCCATGTGCCTTAAACAGTTCTTTGTTGTTTTGGAAAACGGGACAAATTTCATGTGTTTCACTCTTGACATTGACTCCAATTAAAACTGAATGGTATAGCCCAGCATTATCTACGGTTTGAGAATTGCAGTCTCTACAATATACTTCTTCACGAACACATGTTTCAGAAAATAGAACCAAAACGACCAGGATTTTAATCGATTTGATTCAAATACTGATCAACAACATTATATGGGTTAAGTAGATATGTCATTAACAACTTACTTTGAAGAACAACAATTGTGAATCAGTGAGCCATGTTACACTATTTCAGAATAGGCTTAATAATAAATCTGGGTAACTGTCGGGGAAGAACTCAATTCCCCGAAAATACCGTTTTATTTGCCATCGCATTGGCCTAACTCACTACCGACTGTAGTGACCTTCATAGTCGGCACGGTCATGTGCCACTTCACCCATCACGTGCGTTCTCAACCTTTATGTCAATGTCTGGCGCCTCGCACACACGCACGTACTTTTAATTGGGACGTTGTCTGTTTTACGCGCTCGTAGGCCGCATATCAAGTTACAACAGTAACACTTCTAACACCAAATCTGCCTATCATTCTCTACTATGCCCACCGCGAGGCAAGATCTGTTTTTGAAATCTGGTAACAGCCATAACCCTCGTCAGGAATAAAGCTTGACTGATCCCCTTATGATTGTAGTAAAAGGCCTCGACTATTGTATACGGACAACACCAGATAGTTACGTTATAAGTCTTCGGCACTAGTGACATGATAAAGTCGTTAACTGAAAAAGATTTCTATTTCGCTTGAGCAGTCTCAATGTAAAACCACGAATCAACGGTCTTATAGTGTTAAACAAAAGGTAGGCGGTTGTAAAAAATTATTTTAGTAAGTTGCCCCAGCGCGCCATTACGGATATATTACAAAGATTCAGTAAATAATCTAAATTTCCCTCCACATGTTGGCGCTTTACAGACTTTGGAAAAATAAAATACATTGGTGGAGATCTCAGTCTGATTTTATTCTCCCTCACCTTTTTGTCGTGTTTTGGTGAAACTGAGTGAGGATTCTTTACGAAGAAAGCTAACCAATAACACAGTCTTTAAGAAGGTCATCGGTGTATGTGAAGAATGTACTAAGAAACTCGAACTGACTTTATAGTTTGACATCCGTGATTATTGGCTACGTTGCGCATGCATGTCCGTCTTGCAAAACTTCGCGGTTGCCTCAAAAATACCGCTCAGATGGATTAAAGTTATGCCTTTCATGGCGTTGCTCCGGGGGTGGAATATTGAGCTGCAAAATTAGTGCTGATATCTCATTTGCAATAGTAAACTCTAACACTCGCAACACATCGACAGAGCTTCAATCTACTGTCGTGAGGATGTGCCTCTGATACAGTGGGTTGATGTTTGCTTGTGTAATTGCCACGGAGGGTCTTACTATGCGGTGCTTCGATGTAACCATGGTTGGATGTGACGGTAACCATCGACCAGTCAGAGGCTTTGAGGGTTAATTTTGTTTCTTATAACCGAGTAGATGTCCCTGGGAGGAATTTCTTGTTTTAGAAGAATTTGCCATAGGCTGAGAGGGGACACCTATCACATATTCACCTGCCTTGAATTTACCGTCGAGCTCTACCAGTCGCGGCCAGACCACGGTAGTTATACCGCATGTGGAAGCCTGGTAAAGCTTTTTACACCTTGTGACAAAGATATCTACAACAACTACTGTCCGAAAAGTCCTCTGCCTTAGTCAAATAACAGAGGACAACTACTGATCCACAAAACTGTGCAAGGTAGTCTTGGAATCTGTCTCATTCAAGATTATCAGATCATGCAGAGAACGAGCAAGTAGCAGTGGTATCCATCTTCACACTTTTTATCCAGAGACGAAGAGGGACGTTCAGTCTTTCTAATTTACGAGATCTCTCAAATTATCGGTACGAAGTAAACGGCCAGGTTCAAATCGATAACCACGCAATACTAGGGCTTGTTGAATTGTTGCTGTCTGAGGGAAGTCGTACGCTGGAATTTCCCTCTGACCTACTATCCTCCTTCGTGTTTTTGTGTTAGTGATAATAGACGGCAGAGAGTGGATCTAGTACTTTTTATTCGCAAAAATCTCTGACAGTTCTGGTGCCTGCAGAATGGATGCTGATGGTACCAACGTGTGAAGGTGGTGTGAAGTATTTCAGACACTAAACAGATCCATCATGCTATAAGTTATATACTGCTTTCATGGAACTTATCCAGGTCCATCACTGGACGGTCGTAAGACTTTTGCAGTACGTCATCACTGACTTATCACGGAATTCTTTGATACGTCCATTACTATTAACTACGAAGCTCAAGGAAGCTACCCCTATCAGTCAGTTTTACATTGTGTCTAGTTGCTTGAATTAATTCCTTCGTTTCAGTTATCCTTTAATCCGCCATTTTCAACGGTTGCACGAATTAGAAAACTCGGTAGTAATTCCCACTAATGAAAGTTAGTGAGTAAGTGTGTCAGTCAGTCAGTCAGTCAATCAGTCAATCAGTCAGTCAGTCAGTCAGTCAGTCAGTCAGTCAGTCAGTCAGTCAG
>LUCH01000434.1:150554-216205 GCA_013368495.1 Paragonimus heterotremus
AACTTTTTGCTACCGAGGGATTACTGCTGAGAACAGTGTATAGTCACCGGGGTTAAATATCACCATCAGGTCTGTTTTCCCATTTCTTAAGTTTGTTATTTACATTTTCACAATTAACTTAAGGACAACAAAATATCAAGCAGGATTAGTTTTTTTATGTTCGCATATTAAGCTGACTGCAACACCAAAAATGAAAACATGAACCAGGATGATTATGAATACTAGTAAATGAAGACTGCGAATTGTGTACTTACTAGCAATTCAAACCGAGAGTTCGGTTACTTGTGAACCAGAAGATGTCACTGAAAAATGTCCTCTGAATATGAAGGTCATAGGTGCATATTCGGGTTCTGTTGATCACTAGAGCATTCAGCACTCAAAAATCCATTATTCTGGATTGACGTTTTGGCATTCGGTAGGTGATCTGAGGAACATCTTCCTTCAGTCAAATGAGCAACAGTCGCCCTTGAAACCGTTTTGCACCCATCACACAACAAGATAATCATCATATACTGTGGAAAATAGTCTTATGAAAATTCACAGAAGCAAATGAGTGTGCATACACAAAGGCTGGGCACATACTAGTGAAGCTTGTCTTTAGGTTGTGACATGATGGCAAGGGTTGACCGGGAACTCATACAAGTGAGTTACAAGATAGGCTGTTTCAACTGACAATGCTTTATCGCGGTACATTTTGTCGTAAGTTTCTCTGTTGAAGGGGAGACTAATAATCACACATTTCTCACTCTCAGAAGATGGATTTGATTTCATCTTCAACGCTTGTACTATCTCCGGAATATACCGCATTTGGTAACCCCAATATGTACAGTGTCAACGGTACAAATCTTTAACGTCCGTCCCATCAGACATGGTGTACGGTTGTGCTCTGATTGAAGAAGTGGCACAGTGAATGTGCTGACCATTTCAAGTACGTTTTCTGCACACTTTGAGCTGAACTGAGCAAACTGCTTTTCTTAGTGTGGTAACATCCGGAACAGGTATCTCACCATTGCCGTCTAACTTTAGTGAGTGTACTGCTTATATTCAAATATAGTAAACAAGTCTTGTTCGCTTCATGGCATTATTTTTTAGCCGGTTACACAACTGACATGGCAATTGTAAATTCTCTATTGTACTAACCGAGTAAATCGGAGTAATCGCCTGTGTTGCGAAAATAGCCAGCTGAACTCTGTGATGCATGGTCCGTATTTGACAAGTCGAAACACGAACGAGGTCGGTGTAGATAAGGTGAACATTTGGAAAGCAGCTTAAGACCACTAGAAGAGGCATCCATTGGAGCAAACTGAACCAATTTATCTGATTCTGCTTTGTAGGACGGTTGCGAAAGAATTACAGACGGATAGTACAATAGTCTTAGTAAAACACTCTTTCGGAAGTGGCTAGCTAGGAATTTTGCCTGAATGCGAAGGCAGCAATCGAATGTGAGTGATGTTCAACTTGAAGTTAACCAAATCCCTAACTACGCATCAATAAACTCTGCATTTCAATAGCAATAATGGCGTAAGTGGCCGACAGAGATTAAACTCAGCCGTGACTCATCAAAGACACAACAAACAAACTTCAGCAGGCGCATAACCACTCGAATGGATCCATTAGCCACAAACTGTCTGACAAATTTATTAATTTACAGGTGACCTATTTGTGAAGCATAGAAGCTGTTGTTCGACTAGAACCAGCAACAAAAACAAAATAACCAAACGCAAATGAGCTGCACAACCATGCGGGAGCTCAGAATTTTTATATTTAGAGTACACTGCCCACCAGTACAGCTGTTTTATGTGGACTGCACTAGATGAATGCAAATACCTGGAGAATGGTGAGCTCAGCTACAGTTTGCCGGAAAGATTCTGGCAACCCGGCTTGTTTTCCAGAATGTGTGCACTGAAACTGTCCTTGAATTCTACGACATCATTGTCGGAAGATTTAGTACACGCAAGGGTCGAATGGATTATGTCAACAAAGAGACCACTTAATGTTGTGGCTTCTATAATTTCTCTGATCTGTTTTGTCCCTCGTCGTCGGTTTTTCTTAACAGAAGGAACATCACTTTAAAGATGTAGGTGACCTTGTCGAGTTAGGGTCAACCAGCTAGCGGAAGACTTAAAACGTTTACCGAAGGAAACGTCTCAGATGACTTGGTTAGCAACTTCAAGGACCCAATCAGCCCTCTTGCTCGATGCTGTTCATTTCAGAGACAGACTGTGTTTGCTTGAGCGTACCGTCTCGGTATCTCATTCATTAGCAATGACACTTAACTTTTCGACTTCAAGAAAGAATAATATAGAGCTAAGGTGATGGAAGTGCATTCTTTTACATATTGGCGTGTTAAACAACTGCTTGTTATTAGCGGCTCGGCGGTAAAACCGTCCGTCACATTACAGTTTGCCACTTTCTCATAGATAGTCCATTTTGTAGTGACTCTTTGCGTCGTCAGCATGTAGAAGTGGGGGAAATTTTAGAGGCAAACGAAATAAACAAGTATGGTTCTACTATGAAAACTTGCTTCATACTGCCACTCGAAGTGCTGTTAAACATGAGAGAACAACAAGCTTCTCCTTCTCATTCAGGTGGCCCGAATGAACTCAAAATGAATGGTAATTATCGACGATGGATAATATGTTAGTAAGCAGTAGTAGCAGTTCAAGTGCGACATGATCATTTTTAATGACAGGTCACAGAAACAACAATCACTGCGCTTGATTGTCCATCATGGGAGCGATAATTTGTCTGGAGAACCTCAGTAATGTATATACACTGTTGGTTAGTCCCATTAAAGAAAATAAATTTGGAAGAGGTTGGATAAAGGAAGTCTTGGGATGAAAACTCTAACCTCCTGGTGGTAGGCCACGTGCTTAGAAGAGGCATGCAAGTTTTGCTATTGGTTGAACTTTTCTCAGGTGAAATCCCATTGCTTTCTTGCCTGGATCTCATCATAGTTGAAAAACCGGACAAGCAGCTCAATTGTTGAAGCAACAGCCGAACTTTTTATGAGTGGTAGTCAACATGTGACAGCAGCGTTATTGTACATTTCTCGAACACAATAAACAATCTTAGAAAGCTGGTGTTGTAATGAAGGGAGTGGTCATTAATAGGATGAAATCCGTGGATTTTTTTATATAATCAATCTGCTTTCTGTCCTAGCTGACTAGTCTAACAATAGCCAACGACGCCTGAATTGGGTTGCCTAATTTGAGAGAGGAGAACAAATGGGAAATTGCTGTGAGACATCCAAAGATATTTTATTAACATTGAACAACTCGAAGCACAACTGAATTCAAGTGGAGGAATTGTGACTCGAACTGTTGTAAGTTCATTTGGAAAAAAATTCAACTCTGCGCTTAAACTGGCACTTGGTGAGGCGTGAAGTTAGAAAAAATGAGACAGGGCCACATATCCATGTCAGGTAGTCCGTAACTTATGTGCAGGTGCACAATACCGCATTAAGGAGTAAGACTTTATTTACAAGTACTCACGAAAATGTGAAACAATAAGTCCCTATGAAATGGTTGAATAGGATACTCAGAACACACACACACATTTCGACATGAACTTATTTGGCACACTCTAGTTCATCGACTGCTTCGAACGAGTGAATCTTTCTCAGGCTTGTGTTGAAGTTATTTACAACTTTTATACTAATCTGGGGGTCTCTGAATATTCGGATATTATGGGATCCAATTGAATCGCCAACCATTTATGTGTGTGCACAACACCGTTCTCATGCATCACCTGATTTTAAGCTTCTGTCTACCAACGCTTGCTAAGTAGACTGAGATTCCACTAAAACTTGAATCTGACGCAGCAGCGAAGCTGCCTGATCACGGCTTATATTGACAGTAATTTAAGATAACCATTACGATCGAAGTTGTACACCAATTTGACAGGATGTCGAGTGGTAGCAGTGTATCTGCATAGTATGAGTTTGTACAAAGCGGAATGTTAGCAATGATTTTGGCAGCCTCGTGGTCTGAGGATTTGGTACTAATCCGACTTGGAAGAACTCTTTCTCCTTAATGCGAAACCAGAGGTATAAGGGTGAAACTGTGAACCAATCGACCGCCAGAACCTCCTTATAATTCACTAAAGAGCAGAGCAGTACGTCTGATATCTGTTTGGCTACAGAAATCATTGGAACATTGAAAATAATAGAATCCATTCTCATCAAACTCCTGATGTGCTAACCACACAATTAACGGGATTATTTTAAATCTACCGTTGACAGACACGAAGACTATCATGGAGTGACGAGGTTCTCCTGCCAAGTCTCCTCGGCAAGCCTATTATCATAAAGTATGACTCACGGTTGTTCTTCCCATAGCCCCTTGTCAAACAAAACCAACCAGACGAGCTTATTATTTCAAATCTACTTTTGGCCAGTATTTTTTGCCTCATCTTTTCGATACACTCAGTGAAATTGGCAGCAGTAATCTACAGTCACTGGCGCAGTAAACTAGGAGAGGCTGTACACGCGGAACTTCAAACTTTGTTGGTTGGTAGTAGCAACCGTTTCAAACACGGAGAATAAACTATTCACTATGTTGTACAAGCATTGACAATAAGCATAACGTTGAGCGCATATATCGGACTGATAAGGAAATCCTTCGACTTTGGTTACGAGGTGAGAAATTGCTTGAAATCTAGGAAAATAATACCGGACAGTGTGTTTAGGCATTGCTGGTTCCAAGTCGTACTTGATTTTAGGCCAACAGAATACCTTAATTTTGAAAGGCTGTTTGTGTTAGACTTGATCTTTGATTGGAACTGGCAGATAAATCATATTTATATTAGCCTTGTTGACATCATTTGCTAGGCAGAACAAATGGTTGCATGGATCGAAGAATACTTTTCACAACGGTAAGCACAAAACTTGGGGGCTTCAGTTGACCGTTCATTACATCCGTGAGTGGTAAATTGTCCCAGAACGTATACTAATGATTACTGTCGTGATTAGCACAAAATAAAATCGCCATTCTTCTTGAGAGTGAAATGCCTTACGACGATGTGTGGAACCAGATTGTGTGCCAAGTTAGGTGGATTGAACTTTCTCCAAACAGGAAACCGCTGCAGCCCAGTTGCATCATAGCGACTTATTGCATGCAAGACAGAGTTGCTATTCGTAAAAATGTAGTATTGAACAAGATGCATCGTTATTTTTTATACATTAAACTGCAGGTTATGACGGCAGCCATTTGGGCACAACACAATAGATCTAGTCAACGTGTTAGATAGCCAGTAGGGATCACGAAGGCCATAAAGACCAAGTTCGTCCACAACGCCACTTGCTTAATTAAGAAGGGTTATGACACCGGCTTTTTCCTGGTTGATAAATTAAAAACAGAAGTACAGTGAAGGTAACCCAAGCCGGGAAACACCAATTCAGTTGCACAGAAGACGATTGCCTATAGTAAAGATAATGGGGAAAAATTTTCTACTATGCTAAAAATAAGTGCGGGCTTGTGAACGATGCAATCTGAAGCGTTACTAGACGATGAGAAAGTGTGAAACGTTGTTCGGTACTTTTCATGAAATCTTTTTCGGAATAGGGTAGGATATTTAACACTCGGGTTAGTACAAGAATAGACTTATGATAGGCTCCTTACACATGCCCCATTTACTGCTATTCTGAGTCATACCTGGAATGTTACCAGGATTATATATATAACAGCCGTGGTTTCTCAACCAAAGGGGTGCGGCCAGTTGTCAGAAGTCCTCCAAAACGCTAGTTTGGTACGTCAGTGTGACTATGATGACAAACTACAGAACTTTATGTTTCGGTATGACAAATATATCGGAAAGTGTTCCTTTTGTTTTGAGGGGCTGATTGATGACTACGTCAAATTGCGAGCAAAACTTACTCATCATGCAGTATCACTAAGGTTTATCAGCAGCCGGTTATTATTACTGTTGTTATTGTTACTATTTAGTACTATCAATATTTTTCCATCCAGTGATGAGTATGGGGGGTTCAAATTGATGGTAATGTTTATCTGTGCTAAATATCCAGCTTACATGCTATCTGGGAAGTCGTTACTATACCTCATACATTTAGTGATGTTTGTAACATTTCGTATAGTTATCGGGTCCTAGGAACAAAGGTCGGCCTAATTCAATGCAACAGACTTTCTTTAGGCAAAGCGATGAATACAGACTGTGTTCATTTTCCAAGTATATATTAGTAAGATGTATGAGAAAACAAATAACCCCACCAGCACTTTCAGTATGTTATTATTACTGCATTACACAAATCAAAGCTCCCGATAAAAGTAAAACATATTACTGGAGAGAAAACCGCCAAGATTGTATGCCCCTCTGTCAAAAACAACAAAGCTCCTTAGGTTTCTGTTTTATAGTTTGCAAGCGGTATCGATATATTATGCTACGGAATAGGTAAACATTCTATGCTGTTGAAACTTAAACGAAGCCGAACCCAGAGTGGACAGCGCTGCTTTTTGCCCCCTAACTTATGAAAGCTTGTTATCTGAAACCTTTTTTTATGAATTACGTTTATCTAATCAGATTGAATGCCATAATTTATCAGAAAGCAAACATGTCCATTTTATTTTCCGTTGAATCCCAAACAGAGGCTTCACAACCGGATCCGATGACTAACATGCAAACTGGCGAACACTTCGATAAAAACTACTCAGAGCAAATAGTTCGCCGAATCCACACCTATCCAGATAAATCAGTCGGAAAACATGATTGCAGTCTACCGTTTCAAAGAGCTCAAAGCGCACCACTGCTGGACAGCAGGTATGTTTCCTATGTCAGTGAATCCGATTATTTTCACCGGTAACATTAATACGAGGCAAAGCAAAACGACCATCTAAGATGTTCACTTGTACACCCAACTCTATTGTAATCAATAAGATAAATATAAAGCAGTACAGGAAATATGATCACAAATACTCAGACCTCTGAGTTACTCACGCCTTTCATAGAAAGAGTCAATATCGTAGGAAGATGGATTGACTGTTTCAACTGGATTGGAAATCACGAATGTAATCTGAGAACGACATCACATTTAGTCTGCCGATATATTTCTACGTTCGCTTTAAACTCACACTGTTCTATCTCTCTTCAAGTACCTTCTACTGTTTGTTCATCCTTTATGAAAGGAAAAGCTGTCTCATATTTGGATTTATTGATATTTTTGTTTCGTCTTACTCTGTATGATTTTGGACGAGTGAAATGAACGCCTATTAGTAGGATGTTTATAACCCCTCAGGTCTTTGATAAAGTACAACGAACTCGTGAGCATCCTAGTTTTTTTTCCACCGTGTATATTCCGTTTCATTCACTGCTCAGTTTTGCCTGTAACACTGTATTCAATATTGCTCCAAGTAGAAATTCGAAGCCATCCGCTTTCAAGTGTACTTTAAGTGCTCTCTTATCACATTACTTTTTAGTATATGCGAACGGTTCATAAGAGTGGATCATTGCCTCCTGATATTTACGATGAAACATGCCCAAGAGCTTGCTTATGTAGTCAGTCATAGGTGAAAGTTGTTGGTGAACCTCTCATAAACGTACCGCTGACGAAAACTGACCTTTCTTCTCTTTCCACATGAATAAAAGTTTTCGGATTGTGGAGTAAGTTTCGATTAGCCGGTAGACGTTTAGAAGGTGCGGGGTAATTCTTTCTAACTGACACTGATCGAATATGCTAACGAATTTTATTGTGCTTGTTTCCAACAAAATTCCAACTCACTCGTTGACGTGCGGTGTATATTGAGCGACTGAACACATCGCAAGTGACAGCAAATACAATTTCACTTACAACACACACAACTCGTTGAAAGACTAAGTCCAAAACAAAGTGTGTCGGAGTGTGAAGGTCATTTTCTTGTTCACATTGTGTCCACTGATACTGTGTTGAAACAGAAAGCAGATACACTTTTCTCGGTTTGAATCTGATGTATGATGCTAAGGTGGACTTACAGTTAAGTTGAATCTCACTCTTTACAAAATCCACATAATAATATTTTTCTATTTTTGTCCTTCCATCCAACGAACAAAGTTTTAGAAAAAAAACTGACTGGTAGAATATATGTATTTTCATCGGAAATCATGTTACCTCATCTTGTGTGCTCATACACCCAGTCACAGTTAGAATCATGAATGTTAACTAAGTTACGATTTGCGGTATGCCAAATATATGTGAAAAAGTGTGTATGCGTCTGTCGGCGATAGTACACCTCACACAATGAAAGTATATTGAAACGATGACAAGGCTATTTGCAGTTTCCCGAATGTTTACAAGCTGAAAACCCACTATCCCACCCCTTGACCTGAAGCACTCAATTTACTTATCCTGTCTTCTTCAAGAATAGCCGGCAAACACATTTAACTCAGACGACCACTTAACACATTGTTGACCTTTCATAAAGTATGGAGCTACGTCATGGCAACGTCTAATGAGCTCAACTATTACCAGTTGTAACAGTGCAGTCATTAAGAGTTAGTGTGCATGATTTATGGTCTGGAACTTCCCTGTGCAACCAGTCAAGCGCGTACTACACAACAGAGGATCGTGAACTCGAGAATATGGGTTCGCTATGAAACTGAACAGACAAGGGTCATATATAACTGTGCAATGTGTTTACCAGTCATTATCATCGTTACCACGGGAGTGACAAATAAACAAACGAGTATTTCTACATACATGGAGGTTGACCTCAACACAACTGTTTTAGCACACCGCAACAACTGGGGCTTACCAATTATGTATGCTGCTGTCAGGGCCCGTGTAGGAACCACATCTAGGTGATAACGAGCGATCGTTGTGTGGTGACTGCGGCTACTAATTTGTTTCAGTTGACAGAATAACTCGATGTGCGATTATCTCACATTGTTCGGTGCAAAAACAGCAGTGGTTTTACGAAAGTTGTTTGCGGTAGCCTTGGATCGTTCCTGCCGTATTACCATGTCCTTATTCGCGTAATAGATGCGTCTTCCAGCTAAAAACAAATTTTTACAGCCACCACGTCCAACCAACGTTAATAAACAGACTTTTACTTTCGTACTTGTCACCAAACAATTAACCCTTTTTTGGTGGGGTCGTGCATTAGTAAAATAATGGGTATGTGCTTTACCTTATATATGCTTATGTTTGTCTGTGTGTGTGTGAAATTGGGTCATTCGTTTTAGGGCGCTTTAGATAGATGTGTTGTAAGCTGTCAGAAAATTCGCCTCTCTCTCGTGTCCTCTGTTTTTTCTTAAGTAAATACACCAAACTATACTTCACACATTGTTCTTTCCGTTAAATAGTACACAGAGGAAGAGGAGGAGGAACGGTGGAAATGTGGTAATAAACGATAGGATAGTCATCCGGGTATAAGTGTTTAGTCGATTGTCAGTTTCTAACATTTTCACCACATCGGTGTGCTTGAATATTGTCCACAGGATTTAATACCGGACAACACATACACAAAGATACAGACAACGTAGTTGATACTGAATGATGGGATTAATATTACGGTATTTGATTAGGTGCACCAAGATATCCCGGAGGAGTTTACAATACGAAAATATTTGTGGCTAAACAGGGTTTTAAGAAGGAATCAACAGATCAAGTAAGATTATTAAGTAATTCCTTGGTTAAACCACAACGAGTTAAAAACCAAAAGAGTTATCGGTTTCGCAACGTTTCGACCCTCTCGGAGAGCCTTTATCAAGAGATTTAAATCGGAAAATTTACAATGTACAAGCTTCAAATTAGGCAGTCATCAAATAGCACATGTTTGTGTGCATCAGCTGCGGTATGTAGACAGGCTACCAGTAGGATGTAAGGGTTCACTGTTCACCAGAGGTCACCACGTGAAAATCAAGTAAGATTTGAACTGAGGCCGTTTGGCAACCTTGCGCTGCAAGCCAATTGACCGAACGATTAAGAATTTCCAAAAGCTTTCAAGTTTACCTCTCAAAGGCACATTTATCTACACTGCTTCTTCAGTGTAAAAAGAAGACATGCTTCGGTCTGTTATCATTTCGTTTATCTTCAACAGTTTGCAAGCGCAAAACACAGGTTATGTACGACAAACAAACAAAGATAGACACTGAATGAACACGCACACAGGTATTGCGTCATCAACACCACGGCAACTCTATGGGTTGTTTCTGCCACTTTTGTGCACATAACGCTGGATGTCGTGCTCTGATCAACATATCTAAGCTAGAGATCAGTTGCCTCGGGTTTTGATTGTGTAACAATATTATGAATGGGGTGAGTGGGTCAACTCGGTAACTTGTTACCATGATATGTCCAACAATCGACGATGCGGGATTTCGAGCAACGGCTTCACCGATTTGAGATTGTTGTGTAATCACTTGTTTTAAGCATTTCGGGACGTTTTCTGCCACTCACTGACATAGTTGTCTATCCATTCTGCTTGCGTAAACATCACTGCAACTAGAAGTGAACTAGTAGACAACGTGACAGATAAAGTAGTTAGACATACTGCTTTTACGGTTGTGAGGAACTGGTGCTCTGCTGGTTTGAACCAAGCGTAATTAGGCAGCCGTTTACCTATGGGATAAAGAGAGGTTTCAGTTTGCGCTTCGATTTCCTCCTTGCATTATGTCCATACCAGTAGATGAGAACAACCGCAGTGGTGGGAATACCACCACCAACAACAAGCTAGGAATGCACCACGGAAAAATGAGACTGAGATTGAGGTGATGTGGTGGGAAAAGTACAGCGAAAAGGAGTTACAGGTAAGAATTGATCAAACATTGGGGACATTGTAAACGCAGTATAAACGATCAACTAGTGGACTGGAGAGTTTTTGTACTGTTATACAAAGTGTACTTTTGGGTGTTAGTCATTTACATAAAATCGATATTTGGGTTCGTGTATGGCCTCTCGTAAAACGGTGGTCGTGCTGACTTCAAAAACATGTCATCGTTGAAACGTGTATGGGGCAATAAATAGCCACATAGGTCGACAGACTTTTGGAGCACATCGTTATCTGCCTACCGAATCTCATTTAGACTATCTGCTTGCTCAGATAAACGCAGAACTTGTTCCCACAGAATGTCGGTCCGTAACAGTGAGCACCGGGAGGTATTTTTCAAAATTTGATTGTTGTGATGTTTACCAGTGCAAAATAGTTGAAGAAATAGGGAGTAACGAACAGATCAAGGTGCGTGCCACAAGAAAAGTTAGGACTCACTGCCCCATCACCATTATGATGTTTTCAACAACATTCTAGTTGTTCCGTCTAGCTCATGCATTCGGATGTATCTTGTCCACTGGTGATTTTGTTGCTAATCTTATTTCTGGATCCTCGTTGATTAACCGTGAGTTCTTCTCAAAGTCGGAAAGACCGTCAGTAGAGACCACTAAGAATGTTTTACTCGGAGTCAAGGATTTTCCCGACGTTATAGAGTCGGGTACTTCAAAATATAAAGCTCGTGGAAATCACCGCCCAGACGTACCAGGACTTTTGTCTTGCCCGTCGATAGGTACACTTCACTCAGTTAACTTTCGGAGCCATCACTGTAATTAAATATGTGAAGATTTTATTTCTAAAGACTTCTGAAACAACAGCTCCAAACCGTTCGACTACCTCCGAGTCATCAGCCGAAGTCTCAGTTGACTATTCGATTACTCATATCACTGTTGGCATAAGAAATGCGGGAATACTTCTGTCTCTCTTGTCTTCATTCGTTGTCTCCGCCGTCCATTACAGTTGATTCCAGTTTGAATGTTCCGATTTATTTTCTGCCTAGTTGAAAATTCAAATTACCTACCGAGTCCCTGCCGAAAGATTTAACGATCGCAACAGAAATTGAAGAGGCAAATAAGTGAAACTGTGAACATACTGGCAGTAAAAACGGGACTGTATTTGTTGGTCAGTCAAAAACCACTGATGCATTCCACCAGTGGCAAATGCAATCAGCCAACAAGGTATCGCAAAGTGAAAACTTCATTGTCACAAAATTTCCCCTAAATACTTATAGGAAAAACGTTTCTCCCTACAACATCCGGGGTTTCAGTACAATTCTACGGGAGAACTTAAGAGAAAACGTTAGGGAATTTTTTGGGCCGGAGTACTTCGCAGAGCCAGTCTGTGCTGGATACTGTTGATCAACGAACTAGGTATGATGGTCGGCCATGGTTTCAATGCTCCACCAGACAAAGTGATGAAGGAGACTCCACTTTTGACATGGTCACTTAGGTAAAGAACTGTTACAAAGCCGACTGAAAAAACATGACACGGGGAACTAGATAATTCTGATAGTTTGGACGGAAGCTTCAGCCGAAAAGTCACCAAATGAGTGTTTCACTAGCTGGGACTCTCAACAAGTAAATCTTTTGTAAACATACGGAAACACTTGAAGTGAAAATATGATTAATCTATGCGCAGACATATCGCTCAGCACTAGGACATTCATGTTGCCGAATTAGCAGTTTGGCGACAACAACAATACAGACATATAGATGTCACGATCAACAGATACCAGCAAATAGTTCTGGTATCATCATGAAACAAGTTGACAGCCAAACGCACCAAATATCGTTCAGTGTTTATTTCGTCAATTGCTGGATATAGAGTTATCATCGATCTTAGTTAGGAACAATCGAAGTGGTATAGCAGCCGCATTTAGGGATAATTCTCCCGTTACTTCGTGTGTACACTTATAAAAACTAGAAAAATCTCGTGACTGGAAGCCATTATTACAGAATTTGGAAAGCCCCAGTTATCTTGACGGTAGACTCGGCCATCCACTTAACTTGCCCAAATTTAGGGCGATGTACTTTGTCCATTGGCTACACACCAACTACCACTTAGCAGGCTGAAAGCTCGATAATACACGCCGCCAGGAAGATCTAAAAACAGTCGTTTCGGAAGACCTGAATCTGTCTCCAAACTGCGCCTTGATGACGGGGAAAGCTAACATGACCCATAGGATGGTAACCTGATTGTTTGGGTTCCTCGAGTTAGACGGCAATCTCTTGTTGTCCAGTACATTGTTACATCCTCAATCAAAATTAACCAGTCAATCCTGTCGAGTATCCTCTATGAATGATACTTATCTGATCGATAGAGTACATTATATGGCAACACAGTTTGTTTTATCGCTTTGTTTACTTTTTATACAGAAATTATTCTTGAGCTGACTCACTTCTCTGCGTACACATCAGAAGTAACCTTATTTTGACTTGTTGGATGTTACATCAGCAACTGTATCTTCCAATGCTTATTCCTACGCCTAATAGAAATAGGCGTTTCCGAGAACACAGGTTGAAGATGCAAAAGTGGTTGAATCGTCCAGACTATAACAGCACTGTTTCATTGCTGAGCTAAACTCAGTAGGGAATACCTCGTTTGGATCATTTGTGAAAGCGTTATCATTAGATGAGTTCGAACAAGCACCTGATATACACATTTGTGTAATTCCATTAGGAATCTGTAATGTCAGTGCCAGCATGCTATTGTCTGTTAAAGGACTTCATGCACGAGTGACCACGTCTGAGTTATGCCGCTTTTTATCCATCCCAAAATTTACTCTTTTCACAGGTTGGTATTCCGATTTTCTTACGTTTCTTTAGCGAACCATTTAACGTTGTCCACCCACAGTTGGGTCCCCTTTATTGGCGTTTAACATAAGCTCATACGTCCTTAAACGTTGTAATCGTCCACTTACCTGCAAAGACCCTCAGGAATTCAAGTGATTTCATCAGGAATAGGTCTCTTAAGCAGATGCCTGGAAAGAAAAAAAACAATCGAAGCCGGTTCAATTGCATATTAGTAACACAATTCTGCAGACATTACAAAGTAGCCAGTATATATAATTCTGTGAATTCGTGAGGTACAGTGCCGAGTGAAGAATAACATTGTGGGACAAATAGAAGGTGATATCACCACATATGATGAACGGAAGATCATGAAAGAGTTGCTCATCCCATAACCCGCGCACTGAGAATCAAGTGGATGGCAGTTCTGCTTCAGTCAGTTCTGTATTCTGCGATTTTGTCAGAATAAACAACCCTGAATGCAATGGTCGTCGACTGTATCGCGGCCACGCATCATATTTTCGTCATCTTGTACTTGAGTCGGCTTCAATATTATGGAAGAGAATTGCGTCAGTAATCACAGATGCATGCAGGCAGCGAAGCCAGGAGTACTGTGTGTTCATGATGCTACACAAAGCGTATCGTGTGCGTTTCGGTATAACTGATGGACAGGAGCGTGCTGGTTGACAGCAGGAGATACGTTCAAACGATCTGCGCATTACGTTTGACAAATCATTGCAGATTTAATCGCTGACGATGTTCTTGGAGGAGGCAATCAGAAATGACTGAAGCCTACAGTATTACTGTCTACTCTTAAAGCCGCGTTAGTCTCAAACCTTGGCTTACAATTATTTAAGCGAAACTTTTCAGTTAAACGACTTTACCTCTACAAGAAACTTAAGAAGCATAGTGGTCATCACAAAGCCTCCAGATCTCAGTCTTTAGAAGAATGCGCCCTTATTGGATGGTCCGGTTGTAGGTTCTAGAAAACTTTATCTGACAAGCCGTTGAAGATGGCAGCCTGCAGTCTACATATATTTAGTGCGCTTTAGAGGTAACCTATGCTGTTCAGGCTTTCTCTTTGTTTACTACTAATGCATTGTGAGCATATGCTTAAAAGCAAATATCCATCATATAAAGGTCAGAATAATTGTCTATAGTCACTCTTCAAATTGTTAGATACTGACTGAATAGCACTCACCGCAGTCGGGATTTACGCCAAATGTGGGTGGTGATAAGTAAACTCGAATTGTCAGGTCACCCGAGATGAGCAAGGAGGCAGCAAAACGATAGAAATTTTATAATGACAACGAATTTTGCTGATTTACATTTAGACATGAGTACACGCGACTGACACTGTTAGAGTGTCACTTGGAAAATCTCGTTGTATTCGGTGGCTGAGGAACTTCTTGCGATTCCAGGTGAACGAGTTTCCCAAGTGGATGACAATGTCGGTGATGCTCAGCTGACTGTATAAGAGACGGCTGCTGAGTGATTGGTTAGTTAATCTTGACTGTGCTCACAGCTTGACTACATCACCTTGTACACGGGATTTTAGACTGAGACAAACAGGTTAAGCACTTCGTTTTTCCTGAGGTACTTCCTCCATATAGTGAGCTGTGTACAACGGACTCATCCATCAATCGCAGTTATATCGGTCTAATGAAAAGCGTAGTGAAAAATATGCAGTACTGATGCATGTATTACAAACGAACCTCAAACGGTACAATAAAGTTGCACAATCGCAGTGTGCTGCCGAAAACGAACAGATGAAAACGACGTTAAAAAATTATCACTTAATTTACTGTCAACAGTTTGGACATACTCACCACAAACAACAGTTGTTAGTAAACGTTCGTTTTTTTACCGCCCAAGTAATTACTTCAGCAGAGCTAGTTGTTTTGGTTCATTCTTCGTGACAGCAAGGTTATTTGTTCATGTGTGTCGCAGGCAATGACATGAGTGGTTCTCGTTCGTTTACTGTAACCACACAAGTTCACTATTGCATGTAAACGAAGTCGCCCATGACAGTTCGGGTCAACACATCTAAAGAACACTGGTAAGCATTATGGATGTACCCTGTAACTTACAGGTCTCCATGTCGAGCTACCCGTTATGACAGTCACCAAATACTGTTTCTCTATTACAACCGCTCACGACAGTCAGAAAAACGAGTCGAAACACGTCGGCGCGTTGATAGGCTTATAACCTTATGGATGATTATGGTTTGACAAGTAGATTAGATCTTCATTTCATCGCACACCAAAGCTTCGTTGCAGTGATTTTTCCCGGCTACTAAATAAACATAATCACGCTGTACCAAACATGTAATTGATTACCGCACTAAGAAATTTATTCAGTTCTCACAGTCCTACCATTAACACAATGTAAGTCATAAATATTCTTAAAACATCATGGAAACTACGAAGGATTCCTAGATAAAGCAAGTCACCGTGAAGAGCTTTTGTGCGCCAGGTTTTTGATAATGATTATGAATCAACGAGCCGAAAACAAACTTGAAAAACCGGTTACGAAACCGATGGTTTCGTATTCACAAAGAAGACAATCTTCAATGAATGTTTAGTACTCGATAGGGAGACATTGGGGGTGGATGACTTAGACATACTGTTGAGCAGTCATTTCAATATATATTCAGCAAATTTTGTTCGAAACGTTCATGCTCGACTGCAGCAGCCTAAAAAATTATAAACTGCGCGCGCACCATAGAGAAGAGTCAAAGAAATGCGTCCTTTCAATGACAGCAGTGATAACTGTCTGGCCTTTGTCGGTGCAAGCAGTTTTGAGGTCTAACGAGTTCTCTTAAATAATTATTTTGATAGCTACTTTTCTTACTATGCCATGTTAGTTCTTTTGAATCCAATCTACACCACCACAGCAGCCTAGTTCTGCTGTAACCCTTTAAAGTGTCATGTGGTAGTAACGTTTCACGGTAACTAGTTTGTTAGAACGTGTTGACGGAATTCGTCTCGTTTTCATTAGTTATACCGGAGGTGCGGATAACAGGAGATCGACAGAAATTTATTTCCACCGCTTATGAGTATTTGTTTTGAAACTCCATAAAATGCAAATATTTCATGTTAGCTTACGATAAAACGGGGGACGAACGTTCTCCACAGAACAAGGAGAAAAGCAAATAACTTTTTACTTCTGAGTAGTTTGCAAAAAATACATTGGATGGCAGAGAATTCACTGATTTCCATGAGTCACGGGATTGATTGTCCTTCTCCGCTTTGATTATGACAGCGTTAATAAATGCACTGTAATGATCCATCCACACGAATACAGCTGCTTCTTGTTTTTCGATCTTTTAAGTGAATGCATTGGCTGTTGTTGGTCCAGCAGGACTTCCCGCCATAAAACCGTCAGTATTTTTTGAAGCTTATTTTTATAGAACTGAATTTTCAGACATTAGTGTCTATTGAAATTAGATGATGTCAGTATATCAGATTGTGTTGATGTGAATAAAACATGCAAACTTAGGAAAACCTCCTATAAGAGAATACAGGTGAACAGAGACTGCATTTCTGGCGTGGACAATTTCCACTTAGAAATGTTTTCACCTTCGAGCCGATAAATGTAATTAGAAATGTCTCACAGAAAACTAACTGTTGGCTACATCCCCAGAAGTCAGAACTACCAATTCTTGAAAGCATGAACAGTGTCGAAATGTCAGGCTTTTTGTATTTAGGGTAATCAGAAAAGAACATGTGTTTCGGTATCTATTTATTTCAGTTTCTGATGTGGTCGTTTCCTAATAAATTCACGGAACAGTGAGGTGTAAACTGAAGCTCTGCCTTTACAAAGGCCATCCGTGATAACCATAATCTTGAAATTAATTATCAATACTACTATATGTGAAGTATATCTTCTTCTTTGCGTTTCACACTGTCCACTTGGCCATCAAATTTTAACGTTAATACAATTGGTGCGTTTCTTTAAAGTGGAACAGTTGATGTGTTACTGACGACGTTCATAAAGCCAGTAATCTGGTGGCTACAGACGCCTGCTCTTAGTGTATGGTTTCTTGTTTGCAATCTTTGTCAGACCATATTTACTGATGAGTAGTGTGGCAGATTTGCTAACTATTTGACGATCCATTTTTCAGTAATCCAGGCTCAGGCTAGTTTGGAATCAGTGTCGGAACCACGTGCACTTACTTGGCAAGTGTTTTACCAGCTACGTTATGAGGCCGTGTTATAAGCTGGAAAATATCACATTTGGGCGGCTCGATCAGAATTAATCAACAAATCCATCTGGACGGTTTGAGAGTTAACGTTGATATGTTAAGTTGCAACCACCCGGTACATTCTGCACATAGGATATATTCTGTCGGTTCTATATCCGGTTCAATAATAATTGACACAGTTCATTCTGCTTCCGCAGGTTACGTAACATATCTGAATTAAAGTCCAACAGCAGGAGGTAAACTTCTACGGACTTACAACCCAGTTTAGTTAAAAGATCAGTTTAGGCTAAATGATTTCCTCGCTTTCTCACTCTATGTTCCAGATAACTCAACGGGAGCAATACGTCAAGCAGGACTACCGTGTATACCATGCACACTGACTAGATTCTCTTTAATAGCATCGTGTCTGAGCAAAACTTTCTACCACCTCCCTTATATGTTCGTTCTGTTTCAATTGCATGTCATATTTGTGAGAAATCACCAAAAGTTTACCGTCTGTTCTACTGCAGCTAAGTGACCTGTACTTTGTTGTAATCAAATATAATTCACACTACTTTCCAGATGGTCCTGTCTCAGTAATATTAAGCCTTTTTTCTTATTTCTAAATCAGCTTGCCTGATCTGCTCAAAGTTCCACGTTGCACGTCTAACCTATGTGACCTAATACATGTTGAAGAAAAGCCTTATCTGCGCCCAAAATCTGTCGATTTCTGTCCTCAGACAGGACCACATGGAGCCCACAGTAACTCAGCTGTAAGTGATTTTTAACAGGTACTCTTGAATTGGGATGCTTTGAACTGTTACACTGGATAGCAGCTATTGTATTAAGACATACTTTTATATAGACCTACTTGAGAGTAGCTATCTTTAATTCACTTCCTCTCTGGGACTGGATCGTGTGATGCTGAACAGTTTAGTCTCTAAATGCTTTCACGTATAATTACGAGACCGGACGGAAATCAAGCCACATGTGACATGATCTGTCACAATGCAACAACAACAACAACAACAACAACAACAACAACAACAACAACAACAACAACAACAACAACAATTGGTGTGCTCAGGATGCGCGTTCTATATATCCATGACCGAACATGACCTTCTTCAGTAGTAAGTGTGTAAACGGTCACAGGGACAGTCGATTTAGTGTCGTTAACTATTAGGCTGATAATAAATTAAACAACACTCAGAGCTCATTGTAATTTTCACATTTGCCTAGAAGATACACTCAGCTGCTTTTGAATATAAGCACTAGAAGAAACTTCACATCTTGTTGGGTCTTGGTGGTAACAAATGTATCTTGGTCACAGTTGGAATTTAAAAGTCTACATCATGTTCTCATGAAGTATTCATATCGACCACTGGTCCGCCGAGTTTCTCTGCTAAATCAAATTATCATGTGCTAGTTTCTTACAACTATCGGCTGTGAGTAGTGCTGAAATTATTGGATCATCCAGAATGAAGAAACAGTAACTGTCTTGTTGATGCTGTTGTGTAATTCCCACTGGGGCTAACTTTGAATCTAGCTCTTCTAGTTGAAAGGGGACGGCTAAATTGTCAGCCTGAATAAGAAAGATGGGATGAAATCATTCAATCAGAAATTCGTAGTTGTCAACTCAAGAGTTTAACCGGAACTTTCAATCTTTAATTATTTCCGTGTTTACTGTTTTCTTTTCTAGAAAGTTGCGCTCTTCGTGGATCAGCACGACCGGAAAGAGTAAGTAATATTGTTGTTGTTGTTTGAGAACTGATGGATCTAATGTTGAATAGTAAAACATATGAATAAGTCGAATCCTGTATTCCGGCACAAGCCAGATGCCATCTAATACAAACTGAGCGTCGACAGAATGCGACACTTCATCATCGTCAACAACTGATGATACTACTTTATCAGAGACGAGTATTCATGTTCGCCTATTCACCTATAATCCGATCAGTGCTGGTGATCCGTGCAGAACTATCGGCGGCTGGTCTGTAGGGAACAGGAAGAGAGAATGGCCTAATGCAAAAGGCTTGATGAATTATCCTTCAAACCTAAATAAATTAATGACTGTGGATTACAGACACGTGCCTTAACGATGTAAGACTCTCTTGGCTAAAACACTGAAGTAACTGAAGCGGCATTTTTGACGGAAAATGCGAACGTATAATTATCTTGGTTCTTTCTTTTTTTATCTGAAGCCGGTCAAACAAAATTGGACTGACTAATTGTCACAGTAACTTCAGCAGACTGTCTGCATACTTCACGGATCAATTCAGCTTGTCCAAGTGAGTTCTCAAAGGCGGTGAAGATAAAATGTTTTAGGCTGACATTGTCGGGACTGACAGTATGAAACCTAGTTTATACTAGAGATTGAAGTGTTGAAAACCAACTGGAACACATCATTCGACCTTTTTTATACACCCTTCACCATATTTTTTATGATTAAAATGTACACATTGCATACATTTAAGAAGCCGTATGGATGCTTGTGGATACTGTGTCTCAGGGGTCATTGTGATCACCGGGAAGTGACAAACCATCTTGAGACGACTACCAGAATGTTCACTGTGTCCGCAATACAGTTGTGTGAACAATCAGTAGACTAAGTGAGATAAACTTTTGACTCGGTTGTGCACAAAGTAAAATATTCCCGCCTCATCTGTAGACCGTGTTGTCTCTCTACCCAACTGGTGGTGTTTTAATTGTTGAGATTTCAATCAACTTTACCTCAGTTTTTTGTGTACACTTTGTAGGTCCTATTTCGTAAAGGACTTTTGATTAAATAGTTGGATGCTGTATCAGGAGGTAGTCTGTGTATGAACTTAATTTGATCAGTACTTCCTTAGCAGGCAAGCCAGACATTCTGGCTCCGTTTACCCAGTGTACTCGTGAGTCAACTCTGTGCAATGCAGAGAGTAGGAGACAGTATTCCTTTCAACCAAAGGTCCATTCCGCTGTTCTGTAAATGTAGGAAACACGAATCGCCCTGAACCAAAGCTCTAACAAGATGGATACACGGTTTACATAAGCCAAAAGAAAAATAATGCCAACAACACTACAATAAACTGCACTAAACTTCCATACTGAACATGTCGAACCGGCTGTGGAATATGACTTTTATGGTGAATTTAGTACGATGTTCGGTAGGGTATGGCTTTATTTTGTTGTAAACCGCCAGACTGCACCAAATTATTACCTACGTCATAAACATTGCTAGCATAAGAGCGGTAGGTTACTGTTTTCATGACCAGATGCCTTCGAATGTAGTGGTTTTCCAAGTCTAATCACGTGTATTCCCTGCAAGATCGTCCGACTGTCAAAGCTATAATGCACGTTAGCAATTCCTCATTCTGTGCGACTCCCAAACACGAACCATTTACCTAGGTGTGCATAAACCGCGTTTCGACCACTGTCATATCTACCGGTCAGTTTGCGTTAAGTGGATTGAACATGTGAGCAATGCTTGAATGTGTCTGTGCATATTTATGAAAACTCTTATTAGCGGACGAGCCACTTTTGGTGAAGTGCCTTCTTTTCGGCGGAATGATCGGTATGACTACCAGTAATCGGTGGACACCACGAAGCAACCAAACTGGCCTAATTACATGTCCAATCCTATAAGTGAGGTCGGCGTTCATCTACTGCTTTATTTTGGGCTAGTGTAATTCGCAGTCCTACCATTGGTTAGACACTCTTAGACAATGACATCCCTTCACATACAAAACCTGGTCATATCGTGTGGGTGATTATTAGTTCATGTTTCGTATACGTCCTAATGATTTGGTCGATCACCTCAAGATCAACCGCAACCTTAGTCGCTAATTATGAGTATAACTCAGAGTCAGAAAAGTAAATAGGCAGGTAGGTACCGTAAGTTGTTTACATGAGTAAAGTGTTGTGGTTGTGTGTTGACGGATCAAACTGGCGATTTGGTGCTGTCTGTTTGGTTGTTAGTCTGAACATTAGCTTAGAGCTCAGAACAACAATCAAAGAGCTACCGACGGTGGTATTCTCTATTATTCGATAATTTGCTAAAGGATGGGCCGCCTAAAATTTGACCATCACATACCAGGGTAACCACGTTTGTTCTCTACAATCGACCCGTATCGACCAGGAAGTTCTGGACATGGTATCCGCTGATTTAGGACAAGCCCCTTAATTTCATTTCTGCCCGTTGGTCGCTGCTGCATTTGGGCCATGCCAGTCGGATGGCGATTAACACACCGGATGCTAGTCGGGGTGGTGGTAACCGTGACACTAAGCTGGCAGTGTCCATGCGGTTGAATGAATGACGATCACACCGTTTCTCTCCCTTGCCCACAATCATCCTCACCACCAACATATGACATTTTAATTTGGCGATAATAATGGCTTGTTTGATGTTCGCTTAAACCTATGCTGGTGTCAACCCAAATGAAGTGCCCCGAAAGAGGGGAGACTGTCGAATTACTGAATGGTCTGTTTAAATTAGTTGGCCGTCCGAGCAGAAATGGTTGTGTGAAAGTCGTTTGCAATCAGGCCAAGGGTCAGCAAAGCACGATCGCACTGGTTATTGTGTGCATGCGATCATACGGCCAAACACACAAATCGAGGGACATTCTGGTGTGTTAGTGATGTCCTTGGGCAAACGATCGCAAGGTTCAAAGATTCAAGCGATTAAACCTGGCTCACGGTTGCCCATGCTAAGTTGACCTTTGACATAAACCATACTCACAACTATGCTTATTGTGGTTCCGTCTAACAAACGGCGACCAAACAGACCCTCTGCGATAACAACATTATGGTTGAAATTTGCATAACCCGTGATCGTCGTTTGTGATAAGCCATGCACGGGCTGATGCCGACTCTGAACAATGGGCCGGTGAGAAATGTTCAATAGTGAGGAACATTATCTACCGGCCACATCATTCAGCTCACCGACTACAAATTCGAGCATTCAGAACACAATGGCACGTGACGTAAACCAGCCAGAATTGATCGTAACTGACTGTTTGTCTTTTATTCAACTTTGGCCTATTAGACAACAAACATTCCTACTGGACAGGAAACTGACATAGTGACCAATGGATAAGCATGCTTCAGCATTTGCGAAAAAACAGTCTGCTGGTCTACCACCTTCGTATGTATTCTAAAGCAGTTACAACGTGTGTAAGATCAACATTGCATTGAAGTTTCATAACATTTTCCTTTTATGGGTACAACCGTGGTTTGGTATTCAGTCTCAATAGAGAGGCTAGATGAATAGCACTCCGATAAACTCTAGCTGTCTTAAGAGATGTCACATACAGACAGTAGCCATCACTGATACAAAGGATGGGTCGGTAACGACGAACAGTCAACTCGAGTACAAAAACACCTTGCCCTTTCAGAATGTGATGTGAACACGAGTATGATAGCCTACATCCTTGGTAGTTTCTACGTTAAACCCATTTGTTTATCAGAAAGCTGAGAAGCACATTAGTTTGCTTTCCAATCGGTTTTAGTTAACTTGATGCATACAGACAACAAATGGAAGTGTCATCGGAGAAGTTTTTATGAACTCATGTATCCCCTAATATTACTAAGAATTTGCAGTAAGGTCTAATACGCTGAAATGCCAAATCATTCCTAAGTCATCTACGTGCGACTAAGGAACGAGCTGGCCTAGAAGCTTAGATGAATAACCTGGCTGAAACGCTGGGAAAGATCTCATGGACCATTCCTTTTACAAAAGATAGATTGAAAGTGAAAGTGGATTCTGATTGGGGGTTCGAGAGTCAATTTAGACACTACAAATCACTATGGTTCTCTTTTGTCTCTACAAGGTGTGCAGGAATTATATGGTAACCAGAGTATCTCGGTTACGTCCAGCGCTGCCATAAAACCTCACAATAAGCTACCTGCGTCGTCTCTGTTCGCAAATATTAGAAAACCACTGCGTAATTGGGCTAAAGTAGCTCAGCTAAATACAACGACCGATTTATTCATGTTAAATATAGACAACGAAAACGGAAAAATTCTCACTTCAGCTGTCTTATGTTCACTTCCACATACAGCGTCTTGTCGATGCTGTTGCCAACCGATGTAAGATGTGATACAGACAGTCATTCACCTAGGGGTTGACCACTGTAGGTTGGTTTCGTCTATCGGACTGGAATCCTCCCGACTCACATAGTGGGTGGTTGGCAACTTTGGGTGAGATGTCGTCGAACCTTACTAATGTTGCTGCTGTTTAGGCAAGTATGAGGTACTGGGGCTGGACAGTGACTGCCACAGTTAAGAGTGCTGATGACGCCTTAATTTCATTCATAGTTCGGTTGTTAAATTCTAAGACGTAGATACGTTGATATCCAATGTTTGAGTATAGAGAATTATTTTTAATGGCTATGCTCCCTCCATTCTCTTTCGTCTATCACTTGCTGTCATCTTCACACAAGCATGGGCACAAATCATTGAGGTTCTGTTGTGCTTGCTGATGTCCTTGGTGATTAGAAAGTTGAGAAGAAACGTAACCATCACAAATCCCTTGAGTTGGGCAGTCCCGTTAGCCGAATAATATGTTGTATGTATCCACGGCTGAGCGTAGTTTACGGTGTGAACAAGCAGACAATTTCAAACTCATTTCACTTGTTTAGTTAACATCTGAATACCAGTTGCACACTATAAATCAAGTTACTCCAACTTGTGTAGTGAATTATTACAGCTAATAGCGTAGACATTTGAAATGGGGAGAAGAACACAAGTTGTGTGAGAAATGATGCTGAATTGAACCCAACTGCAAGCAAACCTTTGTTATATTTATTGACAACCATGTATTCGTTATAATGTCAGCGGACCGAATACGAAAATACCATCAAACTAGCAAAATGTGCTTTGAGCATCAGTCAGTGTTATAAGAAAGACACGTACTGCGTAAATACCATGGACGGTGAGTGGAAATCGTCAGGAAATATTTGGTAGAGAAAGTTATCATAAGTTGTGAAATCTCTTCAGTAGAAGAAAAGCATTAAACCATACAGGAAGACACACTTTAAGAAACCACATAAGCACCTGAAGTTTTAGAAAAAGGAATGGCAAATATAGCGGGCGATTTGTGTGATTAAGAAGGTCGAAGTTAGAAATGAGTCAAATGGGTGTATGGGGAAGTATTCAACCCTCAACAGCTTTAGAACACAGTCAAATATTATTAACTGACCAATAAGAAAATATATAAGGCGCAGTTTAATCATGATTTGGAACTACATGTTAATAGAGGAATAGCAAACGTGTTTAACTTGTAAGTGTTCGTTTTCCATATAATCATAGATTTGTAGGAGTAAAGTAGGTTTCTTTTTTGTATTGATGAAAGCAGTTTGTTTCGCTTACTAACGTTCACATAGGGAAGTTTCCTGCTTCCCGAAAGGAAACGCGAAGATTCTCATAACGTTCGTTTTATGTAGACATTTTGAATTTTTCACATAATTAACACACTAAAGTAGGCAATTCCTCACTTCCGTCTGGAGTTCTCAGGTGAGTTGGTACCATTAACGTCTCGTAGATAGTTCTGTATTTATCACAGAACTTCGGGGTCTCTGTTTACAATTTTTGCAACAGACAGTGGAATCGGATCCACTTGTATAACCTCTGAATCAATAGAGCTCATAACCTTAGTGATTCATTCTTTTTCGCTTGGTCATCTTTGTGACAACACTGTTCGAATTACTTCGAAACCCTCATATTTTACAACGCTTTTCAAATCCACCAATAATCTGATCTATTTCTAGCCATGTCATTGAGTCATCTACAGACAAGCACATCATTCTAGAGAAACAAATGGTTTAACTTATTGTTTTTCCTCCATATCTTACCCAAAACAATAGGTGTACTCTTACTTTATGGTTGGTAAAACCTAATCAAACAATGTAACTGCCTTATAACTTGGGGGTATGTATGGACATAATTTCTCAGTGTGTTGTAAGCTTGGAGTTGATACTGCTAATAATCCAGTCTACTATGGCTTTTAGTAGTGTGTTAAGATCTGGCAAAATAGGTTGAGTATACATTACTGTTCAAGTCAGGCAAGCGAGTGCAACAGAATTGTTCATTTTGGTGTCAGACTGTAGAGATATGCTGGCTGATCTTGTTGCGGGACTGGACTAAAACCGGAGTACGTTTCAGAGCAGCGGACGACTGTCATCTTCGGAATTTTACCGGTAAACTCCGTGGAAGCTTCCCGCTGCGATATGACGCTCACATTGCTGACATGTGCGTGCGGTATGCTGTTGAGGACGGAACTTTCTATTAACCAACCACGGATAACTGATTAGATATAATGTGATCAATTGAAAATTGTGTAACCTTTAGTGATTCTAAAGGTGACGCGATGAGTTGCCGTAAATGCATACGAGTGAATCACGCAAAAGGGTAATCTACCTAATTTTAGGGAGGGGTCAACGCATACCTTGACATACGATGAATCTGAGATATCTAAGTGGTGACTGTCAAAGAATGGACACATCCGGTAAATAACCTCACATTTTTCATTGTCAAGTTGCTGGTATCACCAGGCGAAGCCATAGAACATCTCACTCTAATGAAGTCACTGATGGCCTCTTAGCGTTTGAACCCCCGAGCGATACAGTCAAAGGTTGGTATAGGTATGCTAATTTAGGAATGGTAGGAAGAGCTCTGTGTCTCTCAGATAGATTTATCCATGTACTTAATCCACAAAGTTTATCCTGGTGTAGACCGAAAACAGATAAACTGACGACATAACTGTTTGAACTACCCTGAAGCGGCTGTCTCGTGAGAGTAGGCAGTGTTATCGAAACGTATGTAGTGTGTCCTGTAGAGAAATTAGACTAATTCCTGTCGGCCTTATCCAACACAAATGATTGCTGGTTATGCAGTTAAAAGCACAAACCTAGTACGGAGATCACGACCGGATGGCTTCACATATTTTCTCTAATAATAATCAAATGGGGTGGACAAAACAATCAACGGCATTCACCGTCAACAACGATGATCATCTCGGTGGGGTTCACCAATGGTTAGTTGCACTGTAACACTAACATTTACAATTGTTTCAAACAGGTTAGTTCTTGTAAGGGTGAATGTCACTGAAGGGTTTCATTCCAGGAACTTGAATACTCCTTAGAGTCCGCCAGCAGCAAGTATCTGTTGAAAGAAAACAGTGGGTCAGTAAAACGGCTAAACATTGCGCCAATAGATATGTAAGCTACATGAAAACATTTTTTTGGGGGGGATGGCTCAACTGATCCAACAGCCTGTGTTTTTTTATTTTTTCTGCTACAAAGGGGATTCCTCCGGGTTTGTTTATATCAACGGTTGAGGCTTTCTTGTTGTACGATGACGCGTAGATGGATCAGTTATCAGTCACTTAAAATGAACCAAGGAAGCCGGTGTTAATGTGGGTTACTGCTAGTAATGCATAGTTTTCTTATGGTTGATAAAACTAACGCATCTCAGAATTTACTGTAAATCTCATCAGATGCTGTTCAAATAGACTGCCAACCTATAAGTTATTCAGTTGATTCAAATGGGTTTTATGGTTGATGTGTGAGTTTAGTGTTTTGTGCGTACAGAGAATGTCCACGGCATACCTACGGGTGTGTCGGTGTTTCGCTATGTAAAATACAAATCCACCTATGGGGTTAATGATTAACTCACCCCTACGGTAACCCTCTGGTTTCATGTGTAAAAGATGCTAAGCGTTCGCGAATTCTAACACTTCTCGGCGAATTTTCAACGAGTTCTCACTAATTGCAATTAAAGTTTACGGCTTGAAGGGCACGTAATCAAGGGGACTGCACATCGTAAACCAGAAGAGTTGTTGGTTTTCATTGGATAGTCTGACATCCAGCAAGAGCGATAATTACACCCAGTAGGAGGGTAACCCAATTGAAATGACTGCGGCAACCTCAACAGCACATGTACACACACACACACACACAAACATAGGTACACACTCGTGCTTGCTGTGTTGATCTAACTCAGTCCAATCACAAGCACCTCATTAAGTGTCACCTTCTCGTGTCCAAGACCATTACCAATCGAACCAGACAATGATTGCCCAAGGTCGGGGTAGACATGCTGGTTACGCATTCACTGACATCATCAACATAATCATCGACTGTTTCATCAACATCACCCTGCTGATCACGACAGTGTGGATCGGATTGGGATAATGACACGTTTGGTCTGTGTGCGCTTTGGTGATTGTGCGCCAGGAT
The DNA here is from genome assembly GCA_013368495.1 of Paragonimus heterotremus. Taxonomy (NCBI): domain Eukaryota; kingdom Metazoa; phylum Platyhelminthes; class Trematoda; order Plagiorchiida; family Troglotrematidae; genus Paragonimus; species Paragonimus heterotremus. The sequence goes on from LUCH01000434.1 coordinate 178,501, forward strand.
AGTTTTGGGGAGTTTCCTACGTCACTCCAATTGGCTAATTAGCTAGGCATGGTAATCCCACGCCCACGCATGAGGTCATCATGTGTATGGACGATCGGGAACATACCCAACATCGTGCGGACAAGCACACCGATCTCATTAGGTCGAACAGGCGCTACTGTCCAGTGCAAGTTCCCAGTAAAGGACACCGCAATCTGGTGCTCATTTCGCTATACTTGGAGGCCGCTACCTGTGTTTGTGGATATATTTAACTGGGCAGGCAAGCAGTGTTTTCAGAGTAGTAAGTTCATCCGATTAGATTGCAAGTCATTTTGTTTCATAGACATTTTAGTAAAAGTGAATTGGACATAATAGTACTTATAATAAATGACCATAATGCTTCGAATTACAAGGAATTAACAAGACTACAGTGACTCCAAGCACTAGACGTTCAGGGCTAATTCGGCTGTCATGCTTTTGCCAATTGAATCACGGTGCCAATTATTACACAGTTATAAAGCTTGCTGATTCGCTTGCCGCGTTGGAACAGTTCACTTTACTACGTATTGCCAACTAGCTCTGAGTGGTTTATATATAAACATTGCCTGCTTAGATTGATACAAATTGTTTTGCGTATACCAACAGCCTGTTTTTAATGTGTTACTTCTCTTGGTAGTTTACGGTTTAAGCGATCGTACGACGCGTACCACTCCATTTTGTTGCTAGGCCGTCTAGGGTATAAACTTTACTCTCTCAATGAAAAAGAACAGTCGTGCAGTGTGTAGTATGAGTCAAACTTTGGTCTTTTGGGATGTTTATGTCCGATCCCATTGTCCGCATCATGTTCGCTCATGTGCCACAGTGGGTTATCAGTTCACAGAAGCCCACGATTTACCGTCATTCTACGTTCTGAGTAGCATGTGTGCGGACTGCTCATACCAAACGACGGAGGTCATCCGATGATTTGGTCGCTCTGTCAAAGGTGTGACAGTGAATTCAATTTTCACGTAACCAGCTACAGCTCTTCCTTTGGCTAGGTATATAGTGAAATTTCGCCCAGTCCAGCTGATAACTCAGTAAGACTGGATGTATGGCAAATTTGAAATGTCCATTTCTTAGTTCAAACCTAAAGTACACGGATGATTTGTATTATATAGTTTATGCTCAAGTAGAGTTTGCGGCACTTATGATCAAAACCTATGAGGACGTTTATCATATAAACAAAGGACCACATATCTTTTAGTCTGCTTTGGTAACAGTCAGAGAGGTCTCAATTCGTGAATAGTTTATCCGTTTCCTAACGCATATTCCAATAGGCTAACAGATATAGATGAAAATTTACTTAATCATAAATCGTACACATAAGGTTGACAGTGTTTAACATGTTTATTTAATATTTGTGAGCTTTGGAACTCAGGTCGCAGTCTGAAACTAAACAAGCTAATCTTTTTCAGTCTTTAGTAGACGTTATAAAATCGTCAACTAACCAAATGAAACACGTGGGACGTACAACAACTTGAGGGAAGCGGTATACTCGTTCGGTGATATCGCTTCCAGTACTAATCATAATGTCATTTTCATTATGTCATCTGTTGCTTTTATGAAAATGACTTCCTGAGCTTATATTTGTGCACACAATAGTGTTTGTTATCCAGATAGCCTTGTAACTCCAACGTCTGCAGCCGCCGAATTCGCTGACCAGTTTCAGAATTCTCGTCTGTTTTATATGCCTAAATTATATTCTTCAACATGAGGTGATAATCGTAGCAAAGAAACAGAAGTCTTCCCGTAGGTAGTACAAGAGTATCATCATTAAGTAAGCATTCTATTGACAGTCGGACAATATGAGTTACCGGTTGAGGGAGAGACACAAAGTGGCCAGTCGCTTGACAATGCCATCAACCACAGGTGACTCGTTGCAGTGATCTTGGCATAGTCCACTTCCTCGGAAGCCATTACACATAGATAACACTTCAAGGGGTGGATTATATGGTTAATTCGTATTATCGCATAGTAGCAAAACACGTGATACCGAACGATTTTACCAGAAGACGTGAGGCAGTTACAGCTGATGCCTGTTGGCACCAAACGGATATTTGACAATCCAGTTTTGAAGCAAATACCTTGAGTGATCTTGCACTTTTATTGGAGGTCTTCAAACCATTCGGTTCTTCACTCAATTTCTATGTGTCGGCCTTCACTATACTATGTGAATTCACTGAACTGGATGAACAGAATTAGATAAACAAAACTATATGCAACGAGAACAGTTTGTCTTAAAACATTTGCCGTTGACGAGCCATAGTCATCCGTATCTCTATTACACCGTGTGTAAGGCAGATCAAAGGTGTGTTTTTTCCCAGAAGTCCTAACACAAACACGTCTACATATTTCGAACATGCCACAAAATTTTTCAAAGGAATACATCACATTTCTCAATCAGTACAAACCCAGCGTCCTTAATTTAATTTCGTAAGAATGCATGTGAGAAATAAACGTTGCTGTAGTGCCGGTATGTAACTGAGACCGACCGAGAATTCGGTGTTTCAGAGTAGCTTTTGAGAAGTTAATTGTTACTTTAATTGCAAACATTTTGTTTTTTAAACCGACACTTCATCTGATCAGCACAGCATCGAGTTTCGTCCACATTATCATTTTTTCTGACTTCCTTCAGGTTTTCTGTAAGAAAGAAATCGGCGTTGTACCACAGTGGATCTGCACATACACAAATGTTTGTGGGAACCATTATTGAGGTAGAAACATAAGTAAAGCATGGCTGATAGTACTAGGTGGTCTGACAACACTGACCTTGATTCTATGTTACTTCTACTAGTTTTTCTAAGTACGAATGCCTATATTCTTTGTGCACCCTGTCGTAGGCATTGTGTTTGTATGATACAAGTAGTCTACCAAATTAACGCTGAATATTAGTTTTCCAACCTACAACAGTTTGTTTTTCGCGGACTCACTTTCAACACTCGAATAACCAAAAACTCATCTTTGATACTTTGGGAAGTACTATAGTATTTGGAATGTCGCAGGTTTAGAAAAGTATAGGTTGTCTAAACACATCTTATTCCATAGTGAACGGTAGTGAAAGAGAGTGAAACGGTGGGTGTAACACTCACATAAAGTTGTTTGTTTCTGCAGTGGTAAGGGGGGTGGGGACAAAAATGATGACAGAAGGAGGTAGACTACAGAAAAGAAGGTATAGCTTGAAACGGAGCACTCAAACGTCAAATAGTCATGCTTTATCAGGTAGATTTACTGATAGTTGAGGTCGTACACCATTTAGAGGTTGTGCAGGTAATCTCGTTGTATGGGGACTATCAGTAGCACAACGAAAATCTTTGTTCAGTGTCCTGCATTACTGTCACTGTTATAACAGAGTCGGACCAGATATGTCAGATGGAGCAGAACTTGTATCTTATTGGACGCTATTTGCTTTACAGGGGACACATACGGTAAGTAAGTGACCTCGAAGACTGATCCTCATCAAGCATACGCACATGCCCTGGTGATGGAACGAACTGCCCGCTTTTGAGGATTAAGTATTAGTTCTTGACTTGTTTACCCCACTCTGCAGGTATGCATAACTCATCGTAAGGAAACCTTCAGTGCCAATCGCCTGCCCACCCCGATTAAGTAACTCAACTGTCCATTCTATCCAAAGAAAAACTCACTATTCAATACCTTCCAATAACCAACAGTGATGACAGATATTTTCATTATTTTAGAGTAGCTCAAACCTGGGGTCATAGCAAACCGAATAACACTTGCATTCGAATAATGCCCCGGACGACCAAATTGTATGTTGCGGTTTAAGGATAACTGAATGGTTATGCCTAAACTGATCATCTGTTTATGTTTGGTGATCAACTGAGTAAAGTTCAGCCCGAAAGCCTGGTCTGATTTCCCCACCTAGAACGGGGGCATTGCGGATGAGCTGCAACATAACTGTGAATCATGACGAACCGACAGAGCTCGGTGAGCAACATTCAACCATTTAGATTGTCGGCCGATGTAAGTCACTTCACACTTGGCTCACTTAACACTAAGGGGCGAACCACAGTGGCCAGCCATGGAAATTGTCGACTAATGCATCTGAACTCTCTCAATCCTTTAAAATCCACGACTAAATGGAAAGCAGATTTGTTTAGAAAATCGAGTAGGGCCCCAATGAGGTCAAGTGCGATCGTGAAAAACCATGAAGAGGGAAATTAACAGATGTGTTTCGGTTAAGTATATGGGATGAGTATTTTTATTCGAACGTGAAAGGCGTGATTGGTTTTGAATTGAGTTCGTCTGTTTGCTTCCAGTGTCACCTAATATTCTTCCGCTTCTGCATATTTTGACACCTAACCACGTTAGAAGTGCAATACTTTCATTCAGTTAAGACCTAACAATACATCCCTTATACTGCCGGAGTTTTGAAAACAAATCTACCAGTCCGATCTTAAGCTTCTGTCAATGATTACCATTTTGCAGAAGTTACCACTATACATGTGCACACGTCTTGCGGATGAGGATAATCCATTTGGTTTTTGACTTATCACCCCACAACCTGTCACCAGATATTGCATCATAAGGCACTGTCGGAAAATATCACCCGGTTTTTCGCTAGGTGTGTCGATCGCTTGTTTTTGTGTAACTAAAGAAAGGCTACTTAGAAGGAGAGCATCTATTAACTTTCTCAGTTCTGGTTCTCGTCTGCGAGACACAACACATCGTAACTACCTTTACGTTGAACAGTAGAAGGGAATAGAGTGTAAAGAAAACGGGCGCAAAATCTCTGATCTTCAGTCAGTACATATACTTTAGGCTAATCAGTGTAAATCACTGGAACAGGCACAATATGCTTTCATGCAATGAGGTTGCCGATCTCTGATGATTTAAAGCCTATGTCTATGGTATCGACAGCAATCTGTATTTGCGGTTCTAATGTTTCAAATTTCGAGTTTACCACTCAGCCCTGATGTGTTGCTTTCAGGGTACTGGAAATGAATACTGAGTTAATCATCGCGACAGTTGTTCTACAGATTGTGACAGACCCACTTCACACGTGAATCGCTTCTAGTGGGTGCGTCATCTCTCGAACTAAGATACTTTAAAGGTTATCAGTGCGTCATGGACGATGTTCATTCACGTAGTACATGCGATAAAGCCTCACGAACGACTTCAATTCTCTCAATCTGAACCGTCGTGTCGTACACGAAAATGCAGTTGTGTGTACAGTCAACACAATCAGTTTGGGTTAAGGTCAGTGAAGATGGAAGCAGCACGAGATGTCCGACTGTGTTTTAAGTCACACTAATCCGAAGGGCGGTCAGAACGCGCCCACCTTCACGTCTTTCAATTAGCACCCGGGCTATCGCCTTCTGTTGAACTACACATTTAACTGATTAGCACACTTTACTGGATAGTGTCGATAGGGTTGACCAGACTTAAGTGGCACTACAGTGCTGTAATTGGTGGTGACACTTGATACGTTTCGTGAAATGAAGCAAAAGACCCATACATTTCGAGCCGGACAAGAAGTCAAAGCACTGTTCTTTACTCGGGGTAACAGGATGCCCAAAGAATTCCTTAGAAGTATAGATTAACGTTACTGAATCAACTGTTACACAGGCCATAATGTTGTATTATGAGTGTAATAATGTGGTCGATGAAGGGACCTTCAGAAATCGTCAACTCATCGCGAATTGGCAAGGCTGCTTCGGCCGAGACATTTAACATGAAGTTCTGTTGAGAGCTAATGAGTTCTTCTACACAGATTCGTAGCAGTAAAATGCACAACTTCACCAACTTATTTGGACGAGTTAAACAATGCGTCAACTAACACTGACTTGTGTAACTGAAATGAACTAGAGCTCGTGTATGCTGTAGTAATGTTCACGAATCTCCCGTTCAACAGTAGAGCTTATTTCTATAGCAGCTAAACATAAATATAGCATATTGGCCCACTTTTGCTTTAATGTGCGCGCCATAAATTGGGAATAAATGTCAGAAGGAACTTTGGGAAGAACAACATAACCATAAGCAGAGCTACTGAGACTTCAATGAAAGTATTCATCATGTTGTTCTGTTTAGTAGAAGAAAGTGTGCTTAATAGGCGTGAACTTGAGATGACGGTCTGTGCCGAAAGCAACAAAACGGAGACAGAGAAAAAAGAACATACAGCAGTCAGCCTATTGTATACATAGTTAAACACGTTTGAACAAGTAGGCAGTTAACTTATGCGCAAATCAACACTCAATAGATGACATATTAACAGGTTTTCCCTTTAGAGCTTCGTTATTCATGCCGGCAAATACCTGCGGTTATTCAGGTCATCCGTGTGACCAGCTTTGTGTATTACTCTGTGATAGTACTTTCATAAACACGTTTGCGAATAGTCACCACATTGAAACTGACGAAAGAAATATAGGGCTATGCATGCACACATGTTCAGAGGGAGCTGGAAACTTCTGTGGTCAAATTTACCTGAGGAATTGTTTTTCGTTTGACAGTGCCCTGATAAACAAATAGTTGAATGATTTGTTTGAGTGTGAAGCATAAGAAGATCGTTTCTTCGAACATCGTCGCTGTAATGCCATTGCACAACTTCGCGAATAAATCGGACTGGACCGAGAGTCGCTATCTGATAGAAGAACATATCAGGTTGTGACGCATTTTATCATTATTCGGTAGACCTCTACTTTCTAGCCTTAGCTGTCAAATGATGCACAATGTAAAAGTTCAGAATGGTTAAAGTTCAAATCACATAGAGTAAACATCATATATATATATACCTTAAAATGTTCGATAATATCAGGAATCACCATGACCATCAACCTCTGGAGGCATCACGTTTGCCTACAGGAAGTCTGATCGATCCCCTATATGCGCCACTGGTTGTGTTACAACAAGCATGTAGATGTGAAATCCATACTTCAGACCCGATAGTTGGAAGAACAAACTCCAGTCACAAAATGGTGTGGAACAGCTTCCGTTCGCACGAGCAGCATAAACTACCCTCGTATCTCTGTTGAATAATTTTATGTTAGTTCAATGAATTTTCTTCGGTTTTGCGCAGTGCAATATGTTTCATCTGCTCGTCACACTGGAGTACACAGCTTGTGACTAACTGACATGCAAAAGTCAAACTGAAATATGTGAGAAAACCCGAACTAGATAGAGACTTCTTGTGTTGGGAAGGAATTAACCCTTATAGGCTAGGATCATCTTTTGTTATACGTTATGCTATGTTGCGAAATCAAACAGGCTGTAAACGCACAAAAATTTAATTTACAGGTCCAACACCGTGAAAAGTGTACATGAAACTGAGACTTCCTTGCCTTCAGTCCGATCGATGATCAATCCAAAACCAGACCTTCACAGTCCATGTTTTTCCGAACCGTCTTTATTAATCCCTGGCCTATTGGACTTCAAGCACCCCGGTGTGCTGGATCCCGTCGCCGAGCTTACTGTCCGTTGTCAGTTTTGTGTGTGTGAAGTACCGTCCTCAAAATTGCTTGTTCATATGGCTATGCACTTCATGCAACTGTCTAAGACGCTTTCATCAAAGGAAGCCATTCCGGAAGGCGAACGGCTGGGTGAATTGGAAGAGAGTGCTGCACAGGCCATCTCGGAACCAAAATGGTCTTTACATTTGACGGCGGAAAACTTTTACATCATGTTCTGCCGTCAGCCGGACATGCGTTTTCGGCTCGTGAACGAAATCACCAAAGTGATACAATCCACTCTGGCTAAATCCCCACTTAGTGTTACTGTTTGTGATAATGAGATAATCCTGTTGTTGGCTATCGAGTTGTTGGCTCAAGAACAACAAATTCAACTTCGAGTTAATCAAACAGTAACATTCTATCAATATGTGAACAAACATTGGTTTCTGTTGAACCGGATCAAGTGTGAGCAAGGACGGCAGATGCAAACTTGTCTGCAGTGCTCAAAACGTTTTCTTTTGAGCACTACACAAGAACTGCATACACGTTTATTTCACTCTGTCTCACAAAATGGCTACACCAAACAGATGCAGCCAAGGGAGTTGATTGAACTTTTTTACGAAGTAGTTTCGGCTTTAGATGGAACGCGACCCAGTGTGCGCACTTCAGAATTACAACAGCACCCAATAACTGAAGAGATTACACCTCCATCAGATACGGATTTTTGGGAATGTTTATCAAAACCATGTGACCCCATCGCAAACTTCCCGCTACCATGCAATAAATCGCCTAAAAATTTATATTCAGTTGGTATGAGTGGTGTAGAATCTTCGGATTTCATTGCCAGTCCGCTCGATCGATTAATGCAGGCAAGCTTTGCTAAAGTGCCAATTTCAAACTGCACAGCGACGTCCGTTGTAAGTCCTTCACCTATTCCGACGGATCTTTCCTTCAGTTCATTCGGATCGTATGTGATGACAACCACGCGATCCAACCAGCAAGTTGCTCAACCGTCCAATCTGTCATACAAAACTGACCGCCTTCAAGTTCTCGAAAGAAAACTGTCAAACAAATCACTCGAGCCATTAGAGTTCGGCGAAAGTGGAGCTCGCTCCAAAGCTTACTCGTCGCTGCCCCTGAGAAGAAGTCGTACACGTCTGAGCGAAACCCAGTTAACGGTGCTACGTTCATACTTTGACATCAACAATTCGCCGTCGGAAGAGAAACTGAACGAGATTTGCGGAAAAACCGGATTACAATCGAAAGTAGTGAAACACTGGTTTCGGAATACGTTGTTCAAGGAGCGACAGCGAAACAAGGACAATCCGTACAACTTTTCAATTCCACCTAGTACCAGTCTGAACCTAGAAGAATATGAGAAAACCGGTCGGGTCGAAGTGCGACCAGCATTTATGGATACATACAACAGAGATAGCCCAACACGACCTCCAGACTCAATCGGGCTGAACTATGAGCAACAGTTAACAGATTCTAATCCCAGGCTTTCAAACCAACTAGACGGCATAAATTCCACTACTGGGATGCCTGTTCCGACGATATCGGAGGCTGGCAGTGAAGGATTTTCGCTTCGAAACTCAGACACAGACTCGTCCAGCATCACTGGATTTCCGCTGACTCCACCTGCTAAAAGGCCAAGTCAGAATCTGTCTTCTGAAACACCAGAGTCGCTGGCTGTTGTAAATAAACGTCTATGCATGCAGTCTAAGGACGTGACGAACACATTACGCGGTTTGTACGTGGCCACTGATTTTCCTGATACAAAACGGGACGAGTATACGGTGAGTTGATTAGTTCGGATTTGGTCTAAAGTTGCGAATGAGTCTTAAATGGTAGCACAGTATGACGTCATTTTTGCAAGGCAGGGTGTCACATGGCAAAAGAAAGTTAGGTAATGTATAATCGTGTAACTAGAACTCTGGTAGTAGCCTGTTGATTACATTGAGGCAGCTCTTGTTAACTTGAGGTTATTAGATCACTAGTCCGGATTAAATCAGGGGCATTGTAGTGTGCGGACGCAGCCCTAAAACTAGCTCTTGGGACTAAGGGGTTTAAATGTTGTTTAAAAACTTAAAATGTCAAGAGACATAGACTCACGAAATATCGTAATACTCGTTCCTATCTTTCTTTCTCACTAGGTGTGCAGTTTTGGGAATTATATCGGTTTTGACGGCAAACAAAGTCTCATACGGCCCAGAAAGCTTGTCAATTTGAGCCGAAATAAACTAACCTGATTCAGATCCCTGTCCTTTTGAAGGAAAATTTCATCCAGTTCAAATGGCTAACAAACTCTAAATAAGTGATGAACACAGTAGTTAAGCGATGAACTTTGACACGTCTTACTATAACATATTTTGGTCTCTTCGGGTAGCATTCGACCGGAACGTTGTGATCAAAATCATCCTGTAAATCCCTGAACTGTATTCATTAGGTCAAACATTGCCCGATCAGTTCAATGAAGACAGTGGTTTCAACCAAATTGAGAAGTTCCTGATCACCTGGTTATTGTTTGTTTTGAGTATAGCTACTCTGCTTTTTTTCTTTAGTGGTTATCGGGCAATTTGCAAACTATCCATACTGAATGTTCGGATATGATTATTCAGTCATGCTTACTGTAACGTTACTGACGTTGCGGTTAACACAAACACCAGAGCCGGAGTGTAAGTTCCAGTTGGGGAGGGGGAGATATTCATTACTGATGAGACGGTGTTTCGATGATCGCACGAATTTCCCATAACAAAGTTGCTGGTTATTTTGTCTATGTATAGGCTGTCATGTAGTCAACTGGAATGAGTCAGTTAGTGGTAATTGGTCCCATTTTCCAATAATGTTCCAATGTTTTACGTTCGTGACTGAAGAGAGTAAACGAAATGTTAACATCTCGCGACGTATGTCTTCTATCGTTACTGGTGAACTGGATCAAGGGAACGCAGTGTTTCAATAATGTTCTGTCTGAACGATTGGATCTTTCAAGTTAATAATGCAACTGTTCACGGATATAACCCGATGCGTTTGTTCGAATCATCTCAATATTGACATCATAAGTTAGATCTCTCCGTCAGCTGATGTTGGCCACGTAAGAAACCCATTTCGAGGTAATTACACCAAATGACCTCCAGAAGTAGGAAGCTACCATTTCGAAGAGAGACTGACAAAACCAAAAAGCATTGTGAGGCTTACCACCATTGGGATGCAAAAACATTAGTGTGGTTATCTTTGTCAGAGACTGGCCAACACAGTTTTAATAAGCAAAATCCAAACACTGGGCAAACAAGGCAAACTGCCTTGTTTCTATATTCGTCCATTCGTTAGTTGAAATATGTTGTCCAGTCTGAGGATTTGGCGAGATATATAGGGTTGTATAAAAATCGGTTATTTGGAGAATCACCATTATTCAACTAACGTTACCTAGGCATTTGTTGCCGAAAGGTAAATATGCATAAGGTGAAACGCATCCTGCCGTGAGCGAGAACGCTAGTGGTTTCGTGTCATGCCCGAGCAGGCCTACGGGTACCATCTACTCCTGTCTATTTTTACAAATCGATTTTTTGCGCAGGGGATTGCACGTGTTACGTTCGCCATGTGAAATTCGGTCATTCACCCCTGCGAACACAAGGAGAAAGCAGGACATTCACATTTGCTTTCCATGTGAGCCTAGTGGATTGATGGTGATAGGCCAAGTTTACAGGAAGTAAGTAAAACAAACTCCGCGGTCTAAAATTTGTTGTCACGGAGAGAACAGGGCGACGGCTGGTTAGCAAACAGTAGTTAAATGCCATAACGTGATCAACAGTTAAAATACGACAGGAGCGCCTGGAACTTGGTCCTACTGGTGGATCGGGGCGGAGTGTGCTAACATAGACGCAGGCAGATATGTTTGGTTACAGTGACAGTACCGCAGGTCAACATACACAGCCATGTCGCCTGAAGTCTTATGTTTGAGTGTATAGCTTCCACTATACAGAACGAACATCCATGATGAAACACGACTGCCCATCCAGATGCATAACTCTATCGTAACAAAGCTAATGGAATAGAGCGAGCGCACAGGAATGAGATACTAATCGACAACTGCGAACACACTAAACGTAAACGAAGGAGCTCCAGATGTATTTTCGATGTCACTGACGCATAAGATGGAAGAACACACTCGAGGTTGGCTGTTATTAGACCTCGTCAGCTGCTCATATGTTTGTAAAGACAACAGTTTGAACTCCGATCAAGCTTTCACCAGACAATCGTGTTAATGACCACGCCACTAATTTCACACTAAGCATGACTAGGCTGCCATATGTGAACGCACAGAAACATCCGCCTGTGGACGGCGTTCATATTCATAAACTCTACCATTTTGCTGTACGGACCGATGGTTGGTTTCTCCTTAGAGAGAATTACACAAACGTATATTCACTCGAAGAAGGGACCACTGCAGTCGTGTATCACTTGCGAACACTGTCGATCTGGTGCTACGCAGTCCACAATAGGTCTGTTTGTGTGTGTGTGTATCATGAGATATCGGCAACAGAAGCAACCTATTTAGGTTAAATGAACGATAGTACAAATGTAGGTGAACGGCGGCGTGGTCTGTTTGTTAACACCAGTGTAATGAACCTTATATCAAGTGTTTTTGATCAGGAACACATCACTATCATCTGGGTGATGTACATGAAATTTTTTGATTTTCCTGTACTGTCCAGGTGCACACATACATGGTCTCACTCGTCGAGACCTTTACATCACGTTTTTACGCAATCCGTATTTAAATTTGGGTGATTAATTGGCTTATTCAGTGCTCACTGACAAGATCATACTGGGCGTCGTTAACCGAGCAATACATTGCAATATCTTTAATTAACTGGTTCTTTTCCGAATTATCAATTTAAAAAGATCGGGTTAGGTATACCGTCAGTAAAGTTAGGGTTTGCCATCCTTCTGAACAGCTCGACTGTAGCACAGCTCGTATGCGCTAATTTGCTAATTACGTACATAAAGTATGTTAGCTATCTAGCGAGTCATTTGGGAATATAGTGTTTGCATTCATATAACCTGCAGCATTTTTATAAAGTTTCTTATTTTAGGGGTTGCTGTCCTATGCTGTTTTCACAAAATACATATAAGCAACAGGAGAAACTTGGCAAATGTTCCAGGTCAAAATTGAACTGCTTTCAAATCATTGGTTTACACGGATTAGAGAACACTCGTTTCTAGTGGTAGACGTGAGCAGATGGTGAGGGCGACTCGTAGTAAATAAGTGAAGATATAACATGAGTAAAGATCATGCTTTTAAAAGAACTTGGCAAGCAGCCATTGTTAACGTTATTTAGTCTCCTACTCCCAGATGACCACTCTGGTAACAGTATTGTGCCCAGAATGATGTACTTTTCCCTATTTATCACGTAACCTTGAATCGCGCTCTCATCCTGCTCAATATTACCATTCTGTGAGGATTTGTCCAAGTCCATCACGTGAGGCACACACCGTGTCACATGATCACACAAACGTAGCCGTCGCTCCGACAGTGTGAATAAACCAACAACCGACTGTTGGTGTACTTTAGCTTGATTACGACACATTAAGATGACATGTTAAGTGTACATTACTTCATGAGGATCTTCGAAGTCAAAAAATGTGTCCCAGCAACGATAAAGTAGTATATTTGGTTTAATTTAGTCGAGATGGCAGTTGCACCATGCGATAACATGAAACAAATTACCTCGTAAACTGATCTTTTGAAAGTAAACACACCATCGTTGTACAAGTGGGAACACATTGCAGCTGGGCTGATACAGTCTGTTCAAACGGGCCTTCATGATCAATCCAGATTACCTTAGAAAGTCATGTATCTACCTTAGTAAGATTCATTTGTATTAGTGCATATTTATGAAATACCCCTTGAATTTAGCCAGTTTAGCATTGTGAATGTGAAAGAAATTTACTTTAAACAAAAACTGTCCGATATTTTTGCGTGCTCAGCGGTGATTACATGTCATTCCATTTTCAAGAAGTTGTATTGGCTTCAATATTTAAACCATCACGAATTTGCATTACTATGGCATGCTAAGTAAAACATCGACCAGATATTGTAAAGCTGGCCAACTACAGATAGAACTCACTATAGAACCAACGACCAGTGGACTTTGTCGTTACCGCTAGGCTGCTGCGGACTCCGCTAGTTTCTTCACTTCGACTACCATTTTAAAAATTTCATAACTATGTTATTTAACACTTTAAGAATATGAGGAGCAATATAGGTTCCGTAAACTGAATCGCACGATCAGTCAGCCTAGACAAGAATCGAATCGAAGACTATTTCTTTGAACTTAACCTTTCAGATGTTGAATGAATTGTAAGGTTATTAACCTCGCCTTTATTGATGAATAGCCTAATTATCACATCCAAAATATTTTCGTCACTTTAGCCTACTAGTAACCTACTCACGTTGGCGGAATCAACCCCACCGCGAACTTCGCCTTCAAACCCCCGATTTACGGGTTCACTAGGTGTACCGGTAATTTCGGACCTTGCGGGATCACTTTCGAACAATTCAACTCGGTTCCCTCAACCACTGGAAGCACTGGTATTGACGGCCCTAAACCAGAGGATAAATCCACCTCCAGCCGAGCTAATCGAATGCGACACTCCGCTTGATTTGAGTACAACGGGTTCGCAGCCAGTCAAATTTAACACAACACTCTATCCATTTTCATTTGGAAACTCACCGAATTTACGAATTAATACAAACCCTTCCATCTCCTCCAGTCTTGTCAGTTCACCTTCACCCAGCACATTAACAATCGAGACAAACAAACCACATCAGTCCATTCTACCATCTACGACTAGTTCTATGGCAGGTGTCCGCCGAAATCGGACTAGCATCACAGTGCTTCAGTCTCGTTGTATGCATTCTTTGTATGCTCATCACAAAACACCGTCAGTTCATGAATGTGATCGACTGGGGGCAATGATCGGATTAACCAGACGCGTGGTGCAAGTTTGGTTCCAGAATCAACGTGCCAAAGAGAAGAAAATGGCTCGCGTCTCGTCTGCCTACTTAAATACTCCGGTATCGGTTCTGCCTTCGGATATGGCAGATTTTTCGCAGATTGATCCGACTTTCTGCCATATGTGTTGTGTGCCAATCCGTTCGGAGGTGGGCGATAGTTTACTCTCCGTTGGACAGACACTTGGATCGGAGTTTCCCAAGTCCACAGGATCGTATACGGGGAATACGTTAGGCACGAATGCCTTGACTTCTCATGCCTCGTTTGTGGACCATTTATTCTCTTCAACGCATTTGAGAAACCTGGTTTCTTGGTGTACTGTGGAAGCGAACAACGGGCATGTTTGATTTGATTTTGCCATATTTATTTCTCCAATCTTTCAGTGATCAAGATCATCTATGAAGATGATTCGTCAACGAGTAACGCGCGATACCAAGCGCTAACTTACACTCTTATTTATTCTTAACTTACGGAGATAATCTACGGTGTGATGAACGATGCAACCGATTGTACAGTTTTTAAAACGTCTTAAGTATTTGCATGTAAAAACTGATGTAGCATTCTTGGAAGATCTGGATGGTTTTAAAAGAAAATGTTACGAATTCAATTCGAATTGAAATCGCGAATGGCTATTCAGATTAAAACATGGCGGGTTTATTGTTTTGATCTCGGTTAACAATGGATAGTGATTCTTAGTCCGCGTAAGAGTAGAGTTCACCTACTCATAAATGTTTAAGTAACTTAAAATATATGAAAAATAACGGATAATTCGTGGGTGCAACATATTTGCTGACGAATCGGTTTCTCGTGGATTTTTTAAAGTAACACTTAACCAGTTACTAAACCTGTTAATTAATTACAAGATATAAGCTTGGCAAACGTGGAGGTTAGAAAAACCCTGCCAACCACGTGTTGATTTCATTCAGCGGTCACGTTTTTGGTAAATTCCATACACGCATAGATTCCTGACATTTTGTAGAGAAACACATTTTACTCATGACATTATTGTTTTGCTCTAATTATAATCTATCGAACGGATTGGATGGTTTTACATTTCTACTGTCTGACACCAGTTATTACATCAGCAAGTATAATAAACCATATGACAGTCAAAGGCAGCCTGTAAAGGCGGATGACGAAAACAGCATTCAGTTGCCTAACCATCGAAGTCTACGCATAGTCGCACGTTTTGGATAGCTTCATCGAGTTTGCAGTCATGTGGCTAGAAAACTAACTTTCGGTAGTGAGGATCAGCCTGACTCCTTTGCTCAGTCTTTAAGGATACCTGGGTGATTGTGCTGTGTATAAACTTGCCGGGCTTAACACACTGTCGACGCTACAATTGACTGAAGTAATTTGCCAAGAGGGTAAAAGAGTTTGGAGTGAATAAGTGCAGACGATTGTTAGTAGGCCAGCCACCATAGACTGACTTCGCCTGGGTTGACTCGTCTAATCCGAAAATATAAATATTGGGAAATATTTGACCTCATTGCATTTATTGGTCCGCACGCAACTGTTGTTTGGTTAAGTTGTCCGTTGGTTAAGAGAGCCAATAAAACATCGCGAAAAACCCAAATGAGCTGTTTCACATAGGTAGTTTCAATCTGGGTTTTTATTTGACTGATTGTTTACACGTTACCTCCAGCTCCGCGGTGTCGCTGAATCCACTATAGACATGTAGTATTTAAATACAGAGTTTTCTTCCTCCTGTCTCACTTAGACTGCTTAAAACACATCAGTAGTAATCGTGAACCCGTTACTAAGAACGATGGTGAGGACGATGTGTTACTCAGAGGATGCTCAGATCTTAGAACGTCACTGATGCATTAGAATGATTTTCATCCCATTTAGACCAGTTTATAACTGGCTGGAAATCATCTTGAAAGCGCAGCTGTATAAGGCAGATTGGTAGCCCTCGTGTCGAGAATATAAGTCCTGTAACATGAATCACCGTCGAACCGAATATCGATCGACAGATGAATCTTTTTCACCCAGAAAATGGAATCGATACAAAGACATGTGGAGCAACAAGTTCTTTTGTCAGGCCAAAATCTCAAGAAGTCCCAACAGATAAGTAGATGACGATATTTTTTTTGCCGGTTTGTACATCAGAGCACCACTTTGTGGGCGAATCCACAGCAGACAGTGGGAATAGTTGAAGATGTAGAAAAAGTGAACCACAATACAAAAAATAAACGATTGCTGTCGTGATAAACTTATGGATTTCATAGAAATACGAAACATATTTCGTTATTTCTCATAATCAACATTGGTTGAAAAACGAAGGTAACGATTATGCGTTCGAACCACCCGAACGGGTTCACTCATAGTTTTTAACAATTGTGGGCTAGCCTACACTAGGAGAGATCATGATATGGCATAACATCGTATTCAGTTGAAAAGTTAGTGTTATCCTATCGAGTATCACAAAGGTTTTTGGGTAACGAATACAACAAGAACGGGAGTAAACAAACACTTCCGGAAAACGGCGAGCACATTTTCAATCAAGGGGATACTGGTGCTGATTTGCCAATATGAATTATACAGCGGTATTATCTGTTATTAGTCACTTTACTACCCATAAAACTGTACGTGGTTCAGTGCCTCCAGTCAAACAGTTTGCTAGCCCACTCTCTTGATTACGTACTACTTTGCAACTTGAAGGTGATATAAACTTCCCTACACAGATATATCCTAATTTAACCGGATGCAGTCCGTGGTGGTATAACGGTCAAACCACATTGGTTACTGCTAGCACCATCAATGCCTACGGGCAACTTGTAAAAGTGGGTAAGCAGCCCTTCTTATGATGGGTGGTTGTCGAAATCATCGTTGAAGGTGGGCTAACCGGACACCTAAGTCTGCAACAGCCTGGTTGTTTTTGGGGACTGTTTGCTAGCCGGTGTGCTCGATCTGCGCTTGCCTCACAAGCTTCAGTCGGACGTCGCTCTGTCACTAGACGGGATTACATTGTTAAGTCTTATTAATCTTGATGTTGTCGATGTATAAAGGAGAATCACAGTGGATGTATACCATTACTAAGCATTTAATTCTCTCAAACAGCCACCACTTAGCCTGTTGCGGTCACTGCAGACAGGGTTTCTGCATTTCTATACTAGTTTCCTAACTTTTGCTCGATCACCCCTAACTCCGGAAAACTACACTCACCAATTCGCATTTCCTCGCACAACAGTCCACTTGCAGCCAATGTGTGCAATAGCCACCTAAAATAGTTTCGATCATCAAGACAATCATCCATATTGCTTGCAGGATGCCCGCACTCGACAAAGTTTGGTGGTGGAATAAACACACACACACACAGAGTCTTTCTTTCGTGGGTACATATAAGTACTTTTACACAGAGGGCAACAGTAGACTGAGAATCAGCGCTGGCTGTAAATAATCATATTGAACAGTGTATTAGCAATAAGCAGTTTGGTGAACTTTCAAAGTTAGGCTGCCAGACTGAAAAATCTGAACTTCAGCTGAACTCAAACCAGTGGCAGAAACAACATGCACAAACGCGGCAAGTGCTGTACTGTTTGAACTAGGAAGTCAAGTGGGATACCCAAAAATTCAAACTTTGATCCAGTCATTCATTTATCTCATCTGGATTACTATATTTCAGCATGGTTGACTGATCAACATGCATCACTCAAAATTGAGTACACAGAAACAACTTGACGTAAAGTTAAAGTATGAAACTTTATCAAACTAATGTTAAGATCAGCCACTGACTATTTGACAAGCTGTTAGTAATCCGCGGGTTAATATGAAACTGGCGAACTCAACTTTTGGGAAAGCTGAAGACTATTTGTGGTTCTGCAGCTGTCGGTCTAATGTGAGAGAACGTGCTATTTGTCAGATAACAGTGTTAAACTATCAAGTTTAGATCAAGCTGAAAATCCTGTGGGCATAGTCGTCGGGATCTTGCAGTAAGCAAAACTCACTTATCAGAAGTAAAAAACGGTACGACAAAATAGGATGTCTCCTATTGATTGTGTATAACTAGTCTTTACACACAGTCCCAGTAGGCACGGAGCAGAAAAGCACGCTTAAAAAAACAGTGAACAGTGTAACTCCAGAATAGCCGAAAAAGAAAAAATCAATTAATTCTAGACTACTCTGAGACAACCGGGGATAATCAGAACGGACGAACAAGAATGCGATGAAGCCCATCTAAGTGAAACCCTTGAACGACCAAATCAATTCTTTTTTTTGGGGGGGGGGGCGGGGTATTCTCGATTGTCCCGAACAACCGAGTCTGCTATTCACCCAGAGAACATAAACGAAGAAAACGACTGAATACGGTGTTGTTCCAAATAGTGTGCAACCCATTGTGCCCAAAGCATCGCACATCCGAGTAGAATGACATCGAGTTTGGATTGACACCTTCAGAAACAACCGGACAGTTGATCGTACATGCAAAATATGTAGGCAGGAAAATGTTGGTTATTTCCATGGTCGTTAGAACAGTCATTGATAACGACCAAGAACCTGACCAGAATGTATCGTGGTTCGGGCTCCTGCTTACATGTTGAAGTGTGATGTTTGGTTGGCGATGTTATCATATTTTCTGTCGGTGAGGTAAACTACTTTGGTTCTATTAAACTTAAATTCCGTTGACATTCAATCACAACCTTCGACTGAATTACATGGACAGATTGTTGTTAATCAACGAAACGGAAGTTTTCCAAGGTTGGAAAACGAATCACAATTTGTCTGAAACTAAGATGATTTCGCTTTGTACAATTTGAGCTCATATCATCAGGGATCCGGCTGTTGGTTACCTGTTCATAAGGTCAGTCTGATTAGAGTTACTAGAACTAGCGAGCAATCGTATGGACAAGGTTCGAACTAGGTATTTTACCTGAAGACTGATCAGTTGAAGCGCTATTCCAAATTGCAAAGGCAAAAACGGTAATAAACGCAGTTTAAAACATGTTCGTTTTCTTCCAACAAAACGGATATTGTAAAAGTCCATTTCGTGTACGATCGAAAAAGTAACGTTTTAGTAGACTGAATTAACTACTCACAATTGTATTCACATTTTGTTTAGAAATATACGAAAAATATGGCCTCGATTTGTTAGCACATTAACCTATGTACATGAAAAAGGAGCAAACATTTGAACCAAGATGCAATGCCTCTGATGAATTAGTCCAAAGGATGTTGCGGATAGTATAAAACACACATTCCTCTTCACAATACACCCTGACCACGGAACCCAACGATGATTTGTTGTAATTCCCCGATTCGATGATCCTTCAAGTTAATCAAATGTTCAAGTCGACGAATTTTGGCGTTCAGAATCTCCACTGTCTCCTCAAGAGTTAAACATTCTTGGACTTTTTCATCGTAAAAGGTACGGGCAACATAGCCTGTGGTATCAACTGAGCCTGGTAGCTGACCATCACCGGGGTAGACATGTTGCATACCTGTTCGTTGTAATGGTACTGCATGGAAAGAGTCCATTTGGGATGTAGGTACGGGGTGATGAGGTCGAGCATTTGGCAGTCTCTGAGGACCAGTGGGCTTCTTGACCCGTGATTGTGTGGTTGGGTTTTGTATGTGCAAACTGGCGGTGATCGGAGTTTGGAAACGATCGGACTCTGGACGACAGTCATAACCATGACCTTTATCGTCAGCTACCATGCGTTCAATTTTGGTTTTAAGGAGCAGCAGTACTTTTTCAATTGTTCCCGGTCGACCCGCAACCAGTGCACCAATCACATCATCAGATAGTTCAAAGTTGAGCTTTTTAAACACTTTCCAGTTAAGTAATTGCCAGTTTTTCTTTTTTGCATCGGATGCGTTACATATTGGGAAGTTGTGCAAATTTACATATTTAGGGAAGAAATGTTTCATCACTTCAGCCATTAAGACACCATCAGAAAAATCACGAGAAATGTTTCGTTTGACACGTGTTAGCGGTACCTTATCAACCCAAATATATAGGCTCTGTAAGACAGAATCGTCTATATCCGTCATGCTGATCTACTGAGATTGTTCCGTACAAATTGTTTTGAAGCCGAATCTTGAGGTAAACGTTGATTTGTGTTGACAGAATGGTAGACTAGCTGAAAAGAGATGTAATAGCACACTCAACCGTTAGCTACCGAGCACAAAGTTTTGTTAAACTGTATGTCAGAACAGCATGTTTCAAGCAAGCAAAGTGTTTACAAGACATTGATTGTTAACAGTGACAGCCGTTTATCAGTAAACAACACTGATGTTATACAGATTAAAAGTCAAGTCACAGTTTACGTATTTGGGACAGATTTAGTTATTGCAATGAAACTGATGTAAATATGTATCAGTGGAACATGATTAACAAACCATTTGCATGGAAACCCTGGGAATGTATTTACAAACATTTAAGACCATATCGTTTGTGACAATGAGGCTGCAGGTTGTAACATATAAGCTTGTGTATACTTTGTGACGGTATAGTAAGGTCATTTAGTTTAGACGCTTCATCGGGGTTCATGGTCCCCAAAAAGTGATTAACTGGTTGTTTATGGACATGCTATTCGGCTTTAAAAAAAGGATTTGACCCATACCGACAATTGGTGTTATTGGTTCTGCTTAAATTAACTAAACACTTGGTGGTTGGTACATAATAAGATTGTTTTCACAGCCAATGACATGCAACTTGGATTAATATATAATATTTTCGCCAATACATTCCTGCTTACTTTCTTTGAATTTGGAATATATACAGAACAGGTCTACTGCTGACTCGTCAGTGTGTGAGCCATCGGTGACTAATCAGAATCCACGTTGATTAGGTAGCTTCAGATTTTCAGACAATCTTGTTAACGTTTATTGGTGACCTGATCCGATCTGCGCGTAGCTCATCTAAAAGCAAGTTATATATTCTTGCTACTGTGAACATTTGGTCGACAGTAGTAACAGTAAAACGTCTTCGTCATTCTTCCTGCTCTGTTTTACACAACGACATAAGAACGTAGCCTAAGAGCAAGATTAAAATGTCAGTATGCGATCTGATTCTCTAAAGAGCTCGAGCATATTTTTACGTGCAGCAGAGACGTGAACGTATGTTCTGTGATTGATCACCTTTTCTGTCAGTAAGCAATTTAATCTTCCTCAAATGAGTGATTTCAAACAACTCGGATAAGCAGTCAATTAACTTTATGACAAAAATCCACACATTGTGACGGCTGTGGTCCCCATTCTGTATGCCAGTCGACAGTTTACTGCATAGAGCAACACTTGGAGAAAAAACTGAAGGACTGAATAAAACTACGTGGTGATCACGTGACACCATGATGCCCAACTATAAAGAATATGGTCGCGCCGGTGAAGCAAGTGTAGTCTGTTCAGCTGGTGACGTTGCGATGACTCTGACATATGCCAAATTCACTGGCAAACATGAATCCATATCTTTTATGGCCCACTTATTTTATGCGGTTTTTATTCACTTTTGGTTCCCAATGTCTGATTAAAATTCTGCTTTAGTATATTCCTCGCTTGTGATAGCGTAAGCGGTGGGTAATGTCCGAGGCAACTTCCTAACAACACTTTTCTCTAACCGCAGTTTAACTGTACAATTTGGTGACTCCGAAGAAAGAGTTTTCGCTCAATTTTTCTTATTTTGAATTTTCTTACTTTTTTTATACACGACACCCAACAGAGGTAGTTGAGTTGGATATTTTCCGATTATTTTTATCTTGTCAGTGAGGATGATCCTACACTTTTATTAGTCTTATTCCTCCAAGTTGAAAGTCACTCACATCCGACCGCAGGTTTCGCATTCAAACCGATACTCCAATCAATCTATTTTAAAAAACCCTTTTTCACAGTTTCTCCGTAGCACCTATCTTCGCCGGAATTGGGATTAGAACTCCGGCCACGTTGTTAACAGGCACCCTTTTAGATCTGGTCAGTTTCTTGCACTCTCCGATTCAAAAACATTTCCCACCGACTGAGGTGTGCATGTCATTAATGACACCAATAGAGGAACTCCTTAATACAATCCAAGGTGGTGGAGATATGTATTGGAGAAAGTTATCACCAGATCGCAACATTCTAAATGTTAGAAAATATGTACAGATAACTATAAGAGGTGATTCGATTACAGTTAGTTAACTAGGAAACATTCACACTGATCCGAGCCGTAACACTGGAGGGTGTATATAGTCTATCAGCGTTACTGCGATATAATTGGCATGGAAGTTGGTAGATAGATGCTCATAAGTGTTCAGGTGCTTAAGTGAAATTTTTGTGAAAATAATGTACTGGCGAACTTAATGTATTTGCTATCAGTCCACCTAGTCCAGATTTTTCATTCAAGAGATCAGCAGAAATACAGCACGGAGAAACAACATGCTAAAATCAACAATGATGAGTCTTTTGAAAAATGTCCACCACTTTCAAAGTCTCATTGGTAAATCAGGAAGAATTCGCCTGATGGAGGCAAGAAGACAATAGTTTTTGCAAAACGCAAATTTCTGAGATAAAATGATTTCCTCGGAAG
Organism: Paragonimus heterotremus; assembly: GCA_013368495.1. Taxonomy (NCBI): domain Eukaryota; kingdom Metazoa; phylum Platyhelminthes; class Trematoda; order Plagiorchiida; family Troglotrematidae; genus Paragonimus; species Paragonimus heterotremus. The sequence goes on from LUCH01000434.1 coordinate 201,444, forward strand.
AATTATTAAACGGAAGGTGAAAGAAGGATTTTCATATCCTGTGGTCATTGTGGCGAGAAGAAACCGACGTCAGTTAATGCATTTAAAAGCTGATTAACACAGCATTTTCATTCACACTCTGTTTATCAAATTACAGATAATACTTTCGCCGTCATTTTGCGATAACTACGAGCCTGTTTTATCCTGACGTCTTGCGCATGACGCTTTGTTTTCGCTTACAGCTAAGCTATGTGTTTGTAAGGTACAGACAACTGGACGTTCAATGTTTGCTTATAGGTTCCGTCTGATTCTGGTTCATCGGCAGATGCTTGCTTCTTTCTTCAAGATTGTGTGGCAGTTAACCTTCAACGAGAGTCATTAATGTGTTGCTACATATGATACTGATGATGCGCATAATGTGCTAGTACGCAGCCGGGCACGTTAAAGGCAAGATAGAGCAACTAAACCATCACCCAGCGTGATTTCGGTATGGAGAAAAAACTCCATAATTAAAGCGATTGTCAAACACCTCGCTGTCCCAATTCAAGGTGAGTATACTAACTGGTCATCAGCAGTTATCCACAGAGCATTCGGACGTCATTTATGACCGTCAACACTTTATCACTGTGAGACGTTTGACGGGATTTCGGTGAGATTATGTCTTCTTGTATTTTGTCGCCGTAAGATATTAATTTTTGCTTGTGATTTCCGTGGGCCTATCAATCAACTTCCATTCCAGTTATAATGAGATACTGCTTACGGATTATCACCTTACTAGTGGTTTTTTCCACACCGAGTGTCTTCTCGCTGACCAGTTGTAACTGATCTAATTATCGTCTTAATGAACACAATGGTCTAACGGTGACTTCCTCGGGTAGGTAACTTCGTCAGCCTGCAATTTTTTCCGTAAACGGATTGAAAAATTGAGAAAGTCAGACAATCCTGAAGAAAATCCTGTCGTTTATTTAACGTTTGTCATAAGTAGAATGAAGTTTTGGTGCACTGAGATCGTTAGTAATGAGGACTGTAAGTCGCCTGCATACACAGCATAGTTAATCCAATCAAACTGATGAATTTCACCAGTGAACATAATCGCACACGACGTCTGCAAGATCTTTTTGCGTTGATTCGCAAGGTCACACACAAAAACGTATAAGAGATTACATAAGAATGACAAATAGGTCAGTACCAATTTGGTGACCACGAAAAGTGGATTGGTTGAATAGTTTTTGTAAACTTCTACGGTCTGTTCTAGGCTATCTGTGAAAATAAACACGTTGGCTACGTCTACCCCGATGGAGACGAAACCAGAATGAATAAGTGAAGGCAGAACTTTTAAAATGCTATTTATAGCACACAACTAGTTTTGAATATTTTTGAATAGGGCACTGGTGAGACTAATGGTTAGACAGCAAGCAGGGAAATGTAGATAACTTGTCTTGAAAAATCGAATGAACGGAGTACTGCTAGGCTGAAAGACACTTATTCGATGATCTACAGTCAGATTCTATCTTTTAGCGGTTTTAGTGGTTTGTAGGCAGGTTTGAGGTCAAAGACATAGATAACGCAGATAAAACTGGTTGATACATCCCACCGTCTCGTGCATGTTTGAAGAATTGTTAAACATTGGTTGGGACCAGCGTAGTGCATCATATTGGGAGGCGCAGCAAAGAATATTATACAAATATACCGTTAATTTTACCTTGCATCACGAAAACACGCCTGTATGCTGTTCTAGTGTATGATGTACTCGCAAGAAATCAACGACCATCACATGACAGTACTTTGAGGAACTTGCAGAACTTTTTGTTAAGGTCGAGTCGTTTAATGTCAGTCGGTAAGATACTGAGCTGGTCACCAAGTCTTAAAATGAAATAATTTAGTAGGTAGGACACGGGGATGGCTGAGGCCAATCAGCAAAAGGCTACTACAATCCTACCACACCAAACTATAGCATACCTGTCCTTCAGGCTTGCAGCTATGATGGAAAGATTTCAGTGAGTGTATAACTGAGCACTTCAATTGGAGTTACTATCAGGTTCATTCAAAAGACGTTGGAAAATCACACGTGAACAACTCCGGCGAGTAACTGTCGAAGCAACGCGGCAAACCATGGAAACACTGGAATATGATTGCTATTCTCGTGACACAGATCCACACGACTCAGGTCTATTTTAAAGCCAGGATACGGCCCGGGTTCATTCGTTAATCTCTTACCAGTATGCTAAAATAAATCTTTTCTTTACCTTATTCTTTTCTAACTTAATCGAAGGTGGAGTACGACTGGGTAGCAGTGTCACTCTGTATAAAGTGCAGGGTTTCTCAGCTTTATAGGATACAATCAGAAACCAGGCGTATGGCTGTTAAAATGAAGTACCTTCTCAGTAACCAACGACTAAACACTTTAAACATGCATCTTCAAAGTTGCCAGTAGCTCTGAAGCGATCGTAACGTAGTAAGCCAAATTAGAAGAAGTCCAGAGCCAATGTATACCTCTGTACCAAGATAAAAATTTAACGTTCCCCGCCGGATAACCTTAAAAGGGCGACCAAAGGCTTTATATTTATCTCTCGACTATCTTGATGGGCTTTCCAACGTTGAGGTGAATCGCAAGCGGAGCTGACGATAAGCAGTGTAGTGACGAGCGATCGTGTAGCTTCTCTAAGGATCCCGGCTGCAACCGTGTTTTCCTGCTTGTCTGTTCTGTACGCATGATTCTGTGTACGCTTGCAATAGGAGGCCCGATACGAACTCACTGTCAATTACTTCATTCGTGAAACTAATTGCACGCTGTGAATGCTCGCCCTTTTCTTAACGACTCATCTATTATTTCATTCCTCAAGGTCGTTTAACCCGAACCTATTCGAGCGTTGTTTAACGCATTCGAAGGTTCCACGCACTTTCGCTTGGCGCACTTTTGAGTGCCGCCGAGTGCGCTGTGACTCGTCTCGCGCTTCTCTTCTTTTTCCTCTTGGTTGTTGCCGTTGGTCCCGGACTAGGCTATAACTAACTACTCATCATATTTCCAAATATTGCTGGAAATATACGGGTTGTTTCCAAACCCTGTTGCGTTCTCTCGTTCGATGCCCGTTGGGACTACGTTACGATTGCTCTTCAGGAAAGGCGTATTAAATTGTTAGTGGACGACAGTCTAGCTTGTCCACTAGGGATAAATCCATGTTCGTAACCACAGTGAGTTTTAAATCACACACTGACAATATGAGTAGAGTGCGGACTTCCCGAAATTGCGCACTGAAAATGAACAGACACCCGAACAGCCGAAGAGTACAAAAGAACATGAGTCCATCAACAAATGCACAAAGCATACGTCGAATAAGCCATGATCGAAACTTCCCTAACCTGTCAGTAATATGCCACACAGTTGTCTTAACGATTTCTGAAATTACTGCAAGAGTTTGTTGGGGTTCAGATCCTGTCACCTGATACTCATCGATATCCAGCAGGTGTCTGATCATCTGAAAGGTAATCGGACATGAAAACCCGTAACACTTATCCTGGGAGTACAACATGTTGACACCGGAAAGTGCCGGAGAAGGTTAAAATTGCGTATCTAACCAGGTGTTAATTGCACGGAAATCTATGTGTGTTCCAAAACGCTCATTAGAACTGAACCTAATACCTTCGGAGGATAGGTACCATCCGCGGTCCGACTCTCTGACTCTATCCTGAGGTCACATTAACCCTACAAGTTGAGTTCTCTTTTAAGGTCTGGTAGAAGAAACCAGTCAACATGGCGAGTGAGCGTGAAGGTTGCATAGAAGACAGGTTAGGAGCCTACCGTTTCAGTGGTACTCCTTGTCACATTGGTCACAGTGGTACATAGCCCAGACTGTCTTCCGGGAAATGAGGACCCATGTGGACCCCAAGCTGGCTTATAAAAGTCGTATGGAGTTTACTGTTAAGAACATTAGTACCGCATACCATGACACATCTACTGGTGGTCTTCGTTTAATTTCTGACCTAACTGTTTTAGCAGTCAGAACATCTGGTTAAGGTTGAAGACCATGTTGTATTGACCTGGAGATAACTCCATTCTGTCTGCTGTACGATGTGTGAAATTCCTCCCAAAACCTTAGTTCGTCTTGTACCTAGGATCTTAAAGATCTTTGTTTACCGTCTGCTTGCTGCATGCGGTCGTGTTTGTTCGTTTGAAAGCTTGTCGTCCTATGCACGCCAATGGCGCTGCACACACACAATTCCTGCTTGTTCGCGCGCTAGGTGGTCGGATCGTTAACCTCCTTAGTTGCTTTCGCGTATCGGTCTTGTTTAGTACCGGTTGAGATCTATTGCAATTGTTATATACAATATGTTTGGTCTCTCAATTATTTGTTTTCTTACTTCGTGTCTGATGCCTTCCGCGTACAGCTGGGAAGTGTTAATTTAGCGCTAAACACTGTCTGGCGGGATGAATTTGGTAGATCTCATAATGTAAGACTGTTCTCATCTTTTTTACTGATGCTTCTTTCGATGTTCACAGATGGTTTTGAAGTCAGTACCTCTCGGTTCCAGCAAATTTTTATTTTTAGGGGTTTTGTTTTAAGTCAGGCGACCATATATAACGTATGGCAAGGTACTAGGGGTAGTAACATTTTATCGGCGCTATATTGGTTTTTATCCTGCTTTTGCAACTCGGCGATGTTTAAGAGTCGTCATGAGCTGGCAAGAAATGAGAAGAGAAAGGAGAAAATGAAGATTTTTAAGAAATGCAATAATAATCAAGTAAAAGTGAGACAATATTACGCGAAAGATAATGGGGTTCGATAATCCACAATGGAGGTGTAGTAACGTTGTGGAAGGTTTTAGTCGCTGGTAATGGCACACGATAAATCACGTTAATCTACATCCTATGCATCTTTACGATCAACAACGGAGGTGTAAACACTCTTTTTGGAATAGGCCCGACAGTGTTGTATAGGTCAATATGGTACCTCACATCTACTATAGAAGGTTTATTAGCAATAATTCATACCAAAAGCATAACGAAGACGTGGGCGGATACTTACATATGTACAGATATTTACTTTATAGCCACATACAACGTACTTACATACGCATGAATTACACAGATATGAGTACACACAAAAAGTGAACAGCGCACCAACTCTAAATTAAACTGGGTAACACTCAATTCAAGACTTGATCTAGCTTGCGCTTATACATTCTGACAGTTGTGATTTCGAAGGCTTATGAAGGAAGCTTGTTTCGTCCGTTCAGTACTGTGTGAGAGAAAGAAGAACTACGGAACACTGTATTCATCCTGGACTTTTAGATCGCCGTGTCATCATCATCCTGTTAGCCACCAGCCTTTTGGGATGGTGGTGATTTGTGTCGAGTTACCACTTATATAAGCAATGAGACGGAATATCATGCAGGAGGAAACGTTGCTGAAAAGGTTAGAGTAAAAATAATGGCAATAATAAAAAGGATAGTAAAAGAGGATAGCGGAAAAACAATAAACGGTACAGATGCAAATACGCCATTAACTGCGACACGCTACTGTCTCTCATACCGTTTCTAAGCAGCGATTTGAGTGATCACGAGGACCCCAGTCAGGCAGGCGACACCTAACCACTTTACTCAGTGGAGCAATCAGGGTCTTCGTATTCAGTGACCGAGTTGTTGCTTGATCAATATGCGGTTTTACCCAACTTCTGGTGATCTCTGAATATAAGGCCCGTTACGGCAGATGCGTATTGTTTGTGGTTCCCTGGTCCTTCCTTGCAAAGAAGGCATTGTTGAAGGACGCCACAAACAACCAAATCGAAAGCAGTCTTTAGGTCTAAAAATACCAGGACTGTCGGCTGCCTTTAAGAGTGCCGGTGTTTAAAATTCTGTCATTAGTTAAACAGTTGGTCACGATCAGACCGGAATCCTGCCTGTTCTTCACGCATCTGGATTTTCGTAGGCTTAGTGTGTCAACACTATTTAACACCAGCGAGTGATTCGGACGAAGCAGACACTAGACTGATGCCTCTGTGGTCGTCACATAAACTTCAGGCTCTGTTCTTAAAACGGGAACTATCTTTGATGAGTACCAATCACCTGGCGCCTCCTCAGTTTCCAAGGTTTTCTGGAGGATTTTTGCCAATTTTGCTACCAACCTCTCTCCACCATCGTTGAAAACAGAAGAGAGATCTAGTACAGAAGATTTTTTACACTTCAGTAACTTGAGCTCAAGAGCCACTCCTGCTTCCGACGAAGGGTGGTCAGAAGGGCAGCAACTGACTATTAGAATCCCATCGTTTGCGTTAACTTGTTGGGGTTCCTCAAAAGCTTCAGCTGACCTATCAACTCGGCGCGACTGCCTGATGATAAGTGAAGCAACACTTTCACCTACGGTCTCACTTACATCGACTCGCCGGACAGTACTACCAGGGATCGGTGGGAAAAGCCGCCCGCTATTCTCAGATTAAAAGCCTGTACCAGACGTTCTACTAAGTGGTGCCCACGGTCTTTGCTTAAGCTGTTGGTAAGCTTGCGTTTAAATTCTCGACTGCCATACCCATATTTAGAACCAAGTGGAATCGAGCGACGCTTAGTCGTGGGCTTTATAGACGTGACATAAATCCAGTTGTATTGCAGTTGCACAGCTCCTTTGGAACACACCTCATAATAAAATTTTATAGCTGGTGCTTCTTGTTCCCAGTGTTTGTCAGGATTTCTCGCTTGAATCGAACTGAGACGTTTGTTCACCAACGCTTCCACTTAAGCGTTGTTTACGTTATTCTCGCTAGAATGCCAGGTAGTTATCTTGCACTTACGAATGTATAACTTCTAGGAACATCACAAAACAAAACAGTCACATTCAAAACAGCATGATCCACGTTCAGGTGGCTGCTTCAGAATGCAAGGCAGTTTCAAACAGAAGAGCACAAAATGTACATGATTGTGATATGACCAAGTTTTGTCCTTGACTGAGAAGAACAAGGTGGTCTCTATGTGGCACAGTGCACTTTCTCTGTCGAACTGCGGTACTCGAAATAAAGAGATTGTGAGAGGGACATATATGAAGCAGTCTTTTGCCACCATCAGTGAGTTGTGTTGGGACATCCGACGCACTTTCCAGCGGTTTTTGTTCCGAAGAACGATGGCAAAGCTGAGCACTGAGATCGTCTACTAGTATGGTGGTGTCTGAGTGTTTAGTCTCCCTCAAAGAGTTAACATAGATGTTTCAGAACGCATACTTGGTAGCACAAAAGCATATCTGCTTTGAGGTATATGCCAATATTACGAATACACAACGCTGTTCTGATCTTCGTCAATGGGTTTTAACCGAATTATTGAGTGTGGGAGTGCACAAACCTCTGTTCAGTAGGATCCAGTCGGCCAGATATTGCTCTACTCTGGAACTCAGTGCTATTTTCATTTCAGCTTGACCATGGGATTCCACTCCGGCGTCACCAGGAACCCTGAAATAAAAGTGCTTGGGACTCAAAAGTCCGACTGGCTAAACAACAGGTTACAGGGTTTATTTGGAGAAACTTACTCGGAGCCAATATCTCAAGATTCTGACCCACTTGGCAATGAAGGGTTCGTCTTAACCGAGGTTGCAGTGAATGAAGCATTAATGTCTAAATTTCAACGCTGCTGCGCACAATGAATGTATTTAAAGCTACATAAGATTTTCGAGCGATACCGGATGCTTTTAAAATTTACTGGATAGTAAGCCAGTGACCACAATCAACCACTAGAGGACCGCAGTGCTCCTTGTTTAAGTATATCTGTTTTAACCCCTGTTTCCTTAATCGAAAAACAACAGTGCCAAAACTATAACAATTCTTTTGTAGGTTTATAGGATCGTATCTCGCTACCTGGGCACTCAGAAGCGGTCAGCAATATAGCGTAAAACCTTGTAATTGCATCTGATTTCTCGTTTAACTGCTGCCCTTTGGCCTGTTTGACAAGGTGGCACCTGAAAGGACCGAAGTTCTGGTCAACATAGCCCTCCATGTCGATTCAGTGCACAAGCCTGGTCTTATGTCCATTTAAAAGAACGGGTCAGGAGATTATCATATGGTGTCTGTTCAAATGGGACATCCTAATGGGCTAAAAATAAATACTAGCTGGTACATCGGCAAAACCCGCTGGGATCATGAAAACCTCTGCCAAGTCTTCGGGGAGGCTCTTTCGTTAAAGGGAAAATAACTTGAAGGTTCTCAGCTAAATAGTACAGTCTAAATGCTCCATGCCTTGCACCAGTCTGGTAGCTAACTTCCGCAAGCACTCAAGACGTAGTTCATCTTTTTGTAAGCTTGGACTTCAGACATGAATTCAACGTTCTAAGTGACACCTAGCAAAACTTCATGTGGCAAGCTCCTGCGGCTCTCTAGATGAGATGGTTTTCATGAGTAAAGATAGCGACCCTCTTGCTTTCTTTACTCCCAAGCTGCAATGGCCCCCAAAGATCAAAACCCCAAGATCTCTAACTTCAGTAACTTGAGTTAGCCTACCTAGACTACTTGCAGTGAGGAGCTGTTTTTGAGTGGACCTGTTACAATCTTTGATGAGATGCGAGCATTTTTCTGCGTTGATAGGTAAATCCACTTTGGGTGTCTAGTAGGAAGGCTTTACTGCGTCAGACTGAACGGAATCAAGATCTGGATTTCTGACAGTTTTCAAATGCTTATCAGATACATAATATGAAAATGATACTGAAACCGTCAATCCAACAACATAGAGTAGAAAAAACACAAGTCCCAATACCAACCCACATAAACTCCGCTGAAATTAGGGTGCAATTTTGAGCTGGATCCTAAAACTCCGATTTTGAGCAACCAGTTACAGAGTAAATTTGTTATCCATCGAATGTTAGTCGGTTACATCCAGTAATAATCTGCTTTCAGTACCCATATGGAAGAATGGAGCGTGGACCGCGCGGGTCTATTGTTGACGTCGGTGGGCAAACCGCAGGCGAACAATGAGACTAAGGTCTCACGCTTGCCGTGTAGGAAAATCAGCGGTCAGTAGGAAAAATTGGCCAGCAGCGTACTCGGAATTTCTAAAATTGACGATTTCATTAATAAAAGTTTAGTTATTGAGTACCCATACTTTTAAAGCTTCCTAAATTGTTTAACTAATAGCAAGCGATGGTTTGCAGAGTTAACATTGGTTGATAACGTCTCACTATTTTTGACTTGTGTCAGCTGAGCAAAATATATTTGTAGCAAGATAGCTGTCTATCTCGTGCCTAAAATAATCACTCTAAAATTTCCATGCCTCTGGCCAGTTGTACACTCATTAAGGAGGGATGAATCAAATTTAACTTCATTTCCGTGCACAAGAAAAATGAAGACCGACATCAAAAATGTACAGATTCTTTCGCCGGTAAGCCCACAGCCTTCAACGCTTCGACTACAGGTTTTCTAAATTCAGTGTAGGCTTTCCTCTTGCGACTCTGCTACAACAATGAAAGGAAGCACCAACGGGAGTATGAAATTATAAGATTGCTGCCAGTCTTTGGGCGAGATCTGATGCAATGAAAATGTGTCTCTGTACTTGTCAATGTCCAACAATACGTACGGTCGCCTTTGGCGATCATATAAAGTAATATTTCGGTACTCGCACTCCACTGCACAGTTCTGATGGTTTTGATTTTCTAATTATTTTTTTTTCAATCAAGCTTTCAGCCTTGTAGCTTCTGTGTCGGGGATAAACTCATAACTGGCTCCGCGCGTCGCTAACTTGAGGTGTTATACTCTACATTCTGCTTTCCGGGGTTGATAAAAATAAGTGTGCGAAAACGCGCTACGTGCTTGGTTTCACCGTTGATCGGTCCCCAGTAATGAATAGGGAGTGGGTGTTATCCTGTTAGACTTGTTCCGACAGACTATCTGTAAGCAACATCTCTTAACCATACGAATTAACGCATACAATGTTTGCAGGGCGATAAGCATATCTGCTTGGGACACTTGATTTTCTATAGGCTTGTACAAGTGGAGTCACAGATCTAGTGTTTTGCTGCAAATAGATCTTGCCCAATGTAATCCGTAAACACCAGTTGTGTTAAATGCAGATCAACAAACACTCGTCAGGACAGACTTTAACGGACTGCAGATAGTAATACAGTCATCTAGATGCAATACACACAACCTTAAACAACTTGACATTCCTCGCAAAAATGGTGTATATTTAGAACATTGGAAAGCAGATACATCCTGTCACACAAGTATGATTAACAGTGAAGAATGGCATAAAAATAAATGTGTAGATCCCGTACAGCGTTTGGAAAGCATGTATGTCTATGCACAGAACGGTTTTTCTTCATCATCCCGAAAGTCCCAAATCGCTTTTCAGCGGCCATCTGGTAGTAAGGAAAATAGGAATAAACCAGATGACAGCCAGATCCCCAGGTCATTTTTAGGGTTAACTATCACGATAACAATTACACTTCGTGCAGTATCTGTCACGAATGAGTTTCTGGGGTCAGCACAGAGCGACATCATTTGGAGGGAGATTCCAGTCATCTGACTAGCACTTTATATGTTAATTTTCTATCTACAGTGCACTGGAATCACAAGCGTTCCAGATTTTTGAGTTGCCAATGTGAAAGGAAGGGCCAGGAAGGGCATTGATTTATATAGGAAACAACGGCGGACCGAGTATGTATCTTTGGGAGACTCCAGCAGAGGTAGAAGACGGCAAAGCAAGGTCAGTTCAGACTTTTACCTCCAAAGTTCTACCACCAGAAGAAGACGTGATTTAGCATAGCAACTCCTTGAACGCCATAAGCTTCTGGTTTATGTAAAACAGGATCGTGTGGGAAGCGGTCAAAGGCATTGGCCGAGTAGAGGGAAATAGCATCCGAGATATAGCCTGTGTCATTGGCCTCTGTCGAACTATTCATGAAAATTAGCACATTGGTTATGCATGACTGGTCGGGAAGAAAGTCATGCTGGGTAGAGGAGTAAAGGTTGTTTGAGAGGAAATGCTCAAGGGTGGCGCGTTCTAACAGACGCTCTATTACCTTGCCTGAGATAATAAAGAGGCTGATTGGTCGAAAACTATCAGGGGAGTGACAATCGGCTGCCTTGGATATTGGTGTGACAATAACTTCTTTGCATGCTTCAGGAAGGGTGCTGCTACAAAGTATCTGTTTAAACAGGTTATGGAGGAACATCGCCAACGCAAGAGCCGCCTCGTTGAGAGTCCGGAGTTTGATCGCGTTTGGTCCCATCACACTATAAAGATTGACCTTGAGCAAACGATCCTTATCGTCGAGCAAAGAAAATTCAGCTGTTAGGAGTGGGTTTCGGAAATTTCTGTCCAGGAGAATCGGACGCCAGGTTGGCGGAACCACATTGTAGACTGCCGGATGCTATCCTCTGAACACCTCAGCAATCACGTGCAGGTGGTTGAAGGTTTTCCCGTCTGGAAGCCGCAGAGAATGCGCTGAGAGCTTAGTTTTTCCCCGATGACCCATGTAATTAAAGAGAAACTTCTTAACCTCGCAGGCTACCAGTAGGATTTCAGAATCTACCTGTTGACTGTGTTGACCGATTTCAAGCCTACACATGTTTTGTACAAGGCAACAGTCTTCTAGATCCTTCAATCTGGCCGTTAGCGTCTGCATATAGAATAGACGGGGACGTGAGCCAAGAAAGCGACATGTGTCCCGCGGAAGCGCTGAGTGAAATATGTACTTCCACAGTTTGTCAGGAACAAACGCTTCGTCAGCTTCATTAAAGGCAACATTAAAAGAAAGGTAGTTTGTGTTTACTGAAGCAAACGCAGGTTTGAATGAGCATAAGAATGTCTTTAGTGCGTCAAAGTCAGCGTTCGGAAAATTTCTGATAGATGTCTTTGCTAAGGCATTTTGGGACTAGTGACAGATAAAGTCGAAATCTAGTAACACGCAATTACTACGCGGTGGTTCGATGGCCACTCTATCCACTAGATTAGCTTAATCAGTGATAACCAGATCAAGCAATGGGTGTTTCTGTCCTGGATGGGGTCATACCTGTAGTAACTACAATAAATGATATTTTTGATGGTCGCATTCACTTGTACATTTTTGATGACTTTGGCTTTTCGCCTACTTTTGTTTTAGTCAAGCTGTTCCACTGGTAATATCCACCCCGGGGTTACAATCACAACTCGCTCTGTGCCCCGCTAGCTTGACGTCTTTCTCTGTACACTTTACTTTCCAGGGTCGATAAAATACACGAGGGTCAAGGCGCTTAGTCCCTGCTTTTCATTATCGATTGGTTTATCGATAGTGACTATAGACTGGGTAATAATCTGTTGGACCAGTTCCAACATACGGCCCTACCTACATGTGTAGGTAGATCAACATATTGTGTCCAAGCTTCCTCATCAATCGAAATTGCCAGGGATTTCAAAATTCTGCAGTCAGTCTATATGAGAGGAAACCATATGGTTGAGTTCCGGCGCGTTGAAGTCACTCATAATGAGAAGACAGAAGAAACACTGTGTGGACGACAGACCGTCTAGGACAGCATTCTTGCAAGAATGGCCTCGTTGTCGGATGCGCTGCACGACGGTGATCGAAAAATAACACCGACAAAAAGCGTACGCGACACGTGTCACGACTACGAAGTCTGAGTTTGAATAACAGTTAGTCACATATAACTGGAGAGTTAAGTTCTCCTATGACGATTGACAACGGAATCTTCTAGTTTAGTAAGATGTCGCAGTCTCCCATGCATCCGAGGGAAGAATCTTTTAACGTCTAGGCGTTACACAGTTATGTGAATGTGCGACTTATCACTCGTAGGACACACATGTGTCCACACACACAATTGTGTGAAACCAGGGTTAGGCGAACTACCACATTTTATCTACTGCACCACGGCGTCACATGACCACTGGAAGCCTTATTCAAACGGCGCGTGCAGACATACAATATTGTATATCTGCAACTAATCAATTGTAAGGTTATAACCTTACGGACACTGGATTGAAATTGCAACGTACTCACTCGAGGAAGCAAGACAATTACTCACTGACATTTGTAAATATGCAATCAAACAAACAGCAGACTACTTTCATGCTTCAAACGATAAATTTTTGTTGCCACGTTTGAAAGTGGCAGAAAAATGTATACATTCTTCAGATGGAGAACGCCAAGCCAAAATTTGAAAATATTTTTCAAGTTGAAGTCCACTTAGCCGTGTATAAACCGCTTGTCTATTGAGCACGTAGAACTTTTGCAAAAGAAAAATTTACGGTTTAATAGCTTTCATATAAATGGAAAATCAACATCAAAAGCAACCGCAGCGTTGCCAGGAGTTTGGACAATTTGAAAAATTAAAACAAATAACATTGAGATTTATTTGTGGATCAGAAACAACCTACTGTAATGCGGTATCATCTAAATTAAACCAATGGTATAATCAGTAGGTATTAGACTGAGCATATGTTAACTGAACCTCGTTTCACGATCTTGTTTCTAGCAATACTCTCCTTTATGCGGATGATTTAAAAATATGAAACGCCTCCGATCCCAGTGCATTGCAGATTGATATCGACAGTATTAGAGACTGGTCAGAAGACTGGAGTCTCCCTCTAAACTGCAGTAAGTGTGCACATATGTCGCTTGCAGGAGGAGACTCGGAGAAACTATTCGTGATACATAGTGCACAAAGTATAACTGATATCACGAAGGTGAACCTTAAAAAGACCTAGGGATTTGGCCATCGACTAGTTTATGCTTCTCTTATCACCACCAGATAGCTTCCAGGAAGGGATTTATTACTCTTGAAATGATAAAAAGAGCCTTTCCTCGAATAGACAGGCATGCCTTTCAGTCGCTATACGGGGTCTATATTAGACCACTGCTTGAGTACGCAAATCAAGTCCTGTACACCGGCCTGAAGAAGGACATACTCGCCATCGAACGTTTCCAGCGAGTAACCATCAGAATGGCTACCGGCTTGCGACATTTATCTTACGAGCCTCGTCTTGAAATTCTTGATCTTTATCCACTTGAATTTCGGAGACTCTGAGACGACTCAATCCTTACGTAATCCTTCTTCTGCACAAGACTCGCGCACCAGTTTTTTTTACCACAGTGGTTGATAACAATTGAAGAGGTCACGACAAGAAGCTCTATAAGCTTCGACCCCGGACCTTCCTTAGGCAACAGTTCTTCTCTTACAGGGTTATCAACCACTTGAACGACCTTCCATTGGAAGTTGCTAGCTGCTCTTCTAAGGACCGCTTCAAAGTGTTATTAGATCTTTACTTATTTAAGAAGTTGTAGGATTCGCATTTTGTTTTAGTTTGCTAGATCACTATTTGACTGTGTCCTCGGTACTCTCTGTAATGCCCTAGAGCGGTGCTACACCCTGTTTTCAATGACTGTATTTTAGGTCAACAGAAAACCGCTGACATCGAAACGGACAATTTCAGCGATTTCAGCGATTGCTACACGGGTTCGAGGCACGGATGCTAGTTGCAGAACGTGATTTCCCCAACTTTCGCCGTTTGGAAAAATATTTTCCAGCAAACCCCGGCTTTGATAGCGCGATATCTGTTACAGAAATTGAAATCGACGAATTCTGAGTCATGGGTTGATATATGTTTGTTTAAATTAACCATTAATTGAAAACGGCGTTATCGCACGTCTTTTTTGAACCTCAGTATGGCTGCTGTTACTGTGGTGGAATACGTGTGACGATGTCAATAAAAGGATGCTGGAGTAATGTTCAATGTATTATATTATTATTTTCTTCCATTCATTACTTTATTGTTTTGCATATATTGTACATTGTAGGAAATGGATTATGTTGCGACTTTCGAGG
>LUCH01000435.1:0-178947 GCA_013368495.1 Paragonimus heterotremus
ATATATATATATATACATATATCCAGCCCAGACCGTGCGTAAGACTGGAATACCTGAACGCATAATTCGTATCTTCTGACGATTTAACAAAGGCCATAAGTGAATTTTAGATTTCCGTGATCAGTGACTATGGCGAAATGAACTCCAATGAAGTATGTGTGAAAACTAGTGATTGAGTAGTAAACCGCCATTACTTCTGAGTTTATGCCTATCCACAATCTGCTGAACTGAATCGTCCGGAAATAGAAATGGTAGGATGATCCTGTCGTTCTAGGACAGTCCTCATACTCGTTTGTGTGGCATCAGCAAGCAATGCTGGTGGTACCTTAGGAGACGATGAACTGCACTGCACTGGAAAACGGAGAACTCGAAAGAAATCAAGGAGTTTTTTCATACAGGTTAGTTCAAACGGGATTATGTCTTGAAATGAATTGAGGTTAATTTCAGGTTATCGGAGAAATTGCGAACAAGCCTCGAATATTACTGAAAAGTACCCAGTGAAGAACGAAATTTGGGGAATGTCGTTTAATTGAATGTCTTGCATAAGAGCAAAGAACAAGTATGATTAGTAGAATAACCACCAGCAATTCTAAACATCATAAAATAATGGAATTGGAAGAAATAGAAAATTAACAACAAAAATGTTTCTGCAACCTCTGTTTGAATTTACCGCGTACACAAGTTATCGAGCGACAATGACATTCAATATGGAGCAAACGAACACGAGTCTGCAAATGGCTGCCAGTCAACGGAAAACGAGCTCACTGAAACGGTTAACTGCAAATGAAGTTGAGGGCGAGCCGAATAGTACCAACAACGGAAGTTTTAATGCGGAAACAACGACAGTTATATAAAAGAATGGAACAAACATTTTATGTGCAGTTATGACAAAATTTATCGTGACTGTTTACTGCACATAGCAAAGACAAAGAAAGGTAAATGTATTATCGATTTTCACAAGCAAGCTGAACATGCGTCAAAAAAGCCATACCGAAGGAACTTCAATAATTTCGGCGACGCTGATAGTTGCAGAAAACAGAACATATACGGTTAACAAGGAGGTGCATACAAGTGCAAAAATGAATTACAAACGTTATACTTGCACCGTGAACGATGTATAATCAGATTAAATTACAGTACTAGAAAAGGAAACAGTTCGAATGAAGTACCAGGGCTTGTCAAAGCACTGAAACCCTTGTACGGTGCCCAAAATCTTCTGCTGAATCATAGTTAAAAAAAATTGTTTCCTACCATTGTGTTAATGCGAAATGTCGTCTGATTTAACACTGGAACCACTCTACTGCAGGAGACGTTTGGTGAGCGTGAATCTATGATCTCGGAAAACTCAAGGCGTTTCACCGTTAAGTTTAGGCGCAGTCAAAATGGAAGTGAGCCAAATCAAATACTCTAGAGCTAATAGCATCTTCATTCTGTAGGTTCGCGCAAACCAAAAAGAAGGATGTGTAGCTTCATAAAAATATGGTTGACTGAGTACTAGTCAAACTGTTTAAGTAATCTCACCACCAGAAACTTTCAAACACTGAACGAGTAATTTGCCGTTCCACAATGCAGATGTATCTAAGTACAATGAAACTAAAATGTTCATTGTGTCGTACAGTTTAAACCAAAAATAATCTGTCGAGAAGTGGCAATCGTTAAAAGTGGATTGATCGCTTTCGAGAACCAGAAAGTGTGAGGTAACAGAAACCAAGCATTGAAAAGAATATCCACTGACGCCTCCACCAGAACCTACAGAATGCTGTATAATTACCGTTCTCAGGCACTCCATGAAATCAAGAGGAACAAACGGTTCAACGCTGTTATTATCCACGATGAAGTGATGTCTAATACAGTCTTACCTAGCCAGGTTCTTCTAGTGTGACTAGTAGAGTCAACAGAATTAACAGTGGAGACAATGGAATGTAAATGGGGGATCAATGTTCCATCGTCAACATCGCAGTTTATAAATGATTTTGCATTATGACAACCTTATTGAATGTGATGAGCTTCGCTTAGTGTGTGACCCTAGACAGTTTTAACTTGACAAATTAATCGAGACTGTTTGATCATTCGAGAGCAAAAGTTTCCTCAACGATTCCCAAAAATCATTATTTGGTGAATTATGGAATTACAGATTGCAAGTATCTTCACCGACTACGGTGAGTCAAATTTCCTTGCCTTTAGCTCTTTCCCAATGATACACCATATTTCGAAGCACTCTGAATAGTCACTCATCCCTCTTTGCCAATTACGATTATTCAAACCTTCGAATGAACAGCATCCCGCCACAAGTTACGAAAGTTTGTGATGCTAATTGTAATGATCTCATGGGTAAAAATTGAAATATTTCATCAAACCCAAGTGTACAGATATTTTGAGCAAACTACTAATGGTATCTTACATGTGGACCTTTTTCGGACTCGTTACAACATGTAAACAGCGAAACACATCTATCTGTCGAAAATAGGAGTCTAACAATCAGTTTGAAATGAAAAAAACACGGACAATCATGATCCAGAGAACCGGTAAATCCCCAACACGGCTATTACAAACGTAATGTAACTGTTAATATCCATATATTTTCCCTTGTAAGGGCAGTTGTAAAGCTCAATATCAATCACAAATAAATAATGTATATGTTCAACTTATTTATGGAGAACACATTCAGATTTGTGCAATTCTTGCGAACATTTGCAGGGGATGCAACACAAAAACCAGTTGTATAATACAACAAATATGGAATCCGACCGCATAACAAGGACCTAATCAAAGCGAAAATGACTATAGATTATAAAATCTGGTGCACGTCTCAGAAGGAAAATAGCAGCTTGCTGCACAGATTCACTTCAAAGGATGTGATGGAATATTAGTATAAAGATTACAAGAACATCATTTCAAATAGTTTAAGGTTAGGATGGAAAATAGACCCAAAGACATCTCCAAGGAAGTTCACCATTATGTGACATGAGTAGCATCCTTAAACTGATTAAATAAAACGGAGTGCGAAAAGTAGGAGGACCAATTCCAGGATAGAGCAAAAAGTGGGGAAAATCAAGCGCACGTAAATGTCGGTTGACGGAAACTGGAAAAAAACAATGAGAATCACCGGCGAATAAGTAGTAGAAAAAACACGACTCTAATGCTTGGTTTCGAAATGGTCCGAATAGGAACTGTAGGGAAATCCGACGGTAGCAAAATTTTGTGGTTCATTTCAACTAATGTGAGGTGAATGATGCAGCGCAGTAATCAACACGGTTGCTTCATCGAAGCGTGCTCTGGATTCTAGTCCCGGCTAACGTGGCAAGCATATACACTACTGACGAGCTGTTCTGTTCACAGCAGCTTTCTTCTTTTCCCTGTAGTCTTCATAGGCCTTATTGGGATCGTCGGATACGCGTTTCTTAGTGAATTACATCACTTTGCATTGAGTTTTTTAACAGCGGGTTGGGACTTGTGTGTCCCATGTTTTATTTCTTGGGAGCTTGTTTTTCCTGGTTTTTGTATGATCTGGCTACGTCTTCAAATTGCGTTCATCTTCTCGCGGATAAGGATAGATCTGTATAAATTGTATGAACGACATGTCGAGTAAAAACTACTGTTTACGGTGACCATCTGCGAACATCTGCTGACGGGGAGGTCGGAAACTGCCGAAGATGTACAGGTACTCAGGTGAATCATACCGAACTAAAGAGAGACGTGGCCGTATGGAACTTAGGTACTAACATCATGGCTGATTCAAAGCCAGCAGGCAATGCCTAGAAGCCGTAGAGGGAAAAACGGGACGTTCTTTGATCTTAGGGGAGCGATCACGAGTAGAAATATGGAGGTATTAATGCCGTTTTATGTGGTATGCATTAGGCTGCACCCAGAGCATGCTGTACAAGTTTGAAATCCTCTTCTCGTAAGTAACAAGAAAGTACTAGATCGGGCACAAAAGAGGTTCACCAGGTTGGTCTCAGCAACTAAAGAATAGAACTATGAAGAATAGCCTAATCTTTCCGACCTGTCATCAATACAGCGTGGAAAGGAAAGGAATTTTATTGGGGTGTTCCAAATACCAATGGGATTTCCGGGTTCTATAGGCGTAAAAGTTTGGTACGGAACGTAAGCATACAACTAACAAGTTATAATCTTAGGTTAACAAGGCCTGAGGCTCAGGGTTTATTTAAAACTGATTTTCCTGTTAGGAGCATTGTAAACGGCTGGAACAGATTGTCTGCGGAAGTGATAGAGGCTGGCATGGTGTCGGAGTAAAAACTAAGGCTGGACCATCGTCGTAGACATCATCACTGGATATTGTGTGGAACAATCGAAGTCCAACTAGTCATTCGGAGGGAGCACTGTTTTTAGCGAAGCATGCAGGTGTGTAGTTTTCATTGTCTAGTTCTAATGTAGTCTTGTTCGACTATGACAACGACTGACTGTATGTTGATCATCTCCCCAGTTGTTAACTATATTATCCCGGCTTTTAATTAAACTTTTTTTCTGTTGACTTCTTTTTACCTTCTTTTACCTTTCCTCCCTTAACTATGTCAACAGAAATCATACTCCACTATCAGGAAACTGCATGCGGTGATGGCCCTGTTTCATATCACGTGGGAGTGCGGCATCAGCTGTCGTCCCTACACATTGATGTGAGGGAATGTTTCACTCTATTCCTACTTGCAGTGAAACTATATATCTGTGAAACTGTTGCAAGATGCGAAGAACAAACAAGCTACTTGTACATGAAACTGTACGATTTCAGTTGGGAGATAACAAGTTCTGCGACCTGAACCAAGCTGACAGACTCCTAGTGTGCAAGTGAAGACAATCGTTTTGCCGTTCAAAGTATCCAGTTAGGCTTCAGTGAAAAGAAGACTTACGCACTTTTACAACCAAAAACGAACGTACATACCACCGTCCACATCATGAGCATCTAACACTTCGACAGTTTTCAGTATCATTTTTACATCTAGCCGTTACTCAGACACAATGGATGCAGTTCGCGGATCCTATTCGCCATTGCTTTTAAGGTTGTCTTGTTCGTGACGGAAGTACGACGGGATTTCTCAACAGCCGTTTGTTTACGATAGATTGGGTCAAGGGAAAGGCACGATGTAACAAGTGAAACAGGGACTAAACATTTTCAGCCATGTACAGTGTGTAGTTCGCCAACGGCGAATTAGTTAGTGATTTACCAGATAGTCAACAATTTCCTAAGTTCCAACGAATACAGACGGACTATCCATCAATGCGGTCCTCCGTGAACTCTGCTTCAAAATGCGTTATAGTTAGTAACGCCCGAACGTCTAACAATATAGAAAAAGTCAGACGTCATTCATTCATTCATTCTAAGCATACGGACAATCAGTGTATTCTCAGTTGCTCGTAAAATGTCTTCCCGTTGTTATACGGGACAGTCATAAAAAATTAGCATCCTAATAACACGATGGATGTTTGGTCGGAGGAAATTTCTAGGTCGCTTCAGTTGTTGTTCGGATTTGATGCGAACGACTGTGATGCTGTTAGCTGATTTGGATCTCGCGCTTGTGTTAACTTAGACCTTTGTCAACTTAGTTTGCAACGTGTTATGAGCACGCAGTACTAACGAATTAATGTATACATGAAAAGGATAGACGTCATTCTTTAAAATATCGCCAGCATAGTTCCTGAAAGAAATTCTATTTTCATTATGAGCCACTCAAGAGATACACAGAGGATGATCGACTGCCCTACTTTGCTGTTTGAGTAGTCACCTATTCCGTGGAACACACTGCAATAGTTGCTTAATATTCCGTGTCTCTGGTATTATTCTTTTCGGATTTGATGATGCATTATCGATGACTCGGCACATCCCGTGCACTTGTTAAGGAGAAGACGCAGCGATGGACACAAATAGCCAATATTTATATGTTCCTTTTGTCCTCATTATCCTACATGGTGTAAACTACCATCAGTCCTATCTACATGGAGGGATTTCAGTTTCGTGGACTGACTCTACGGTATTTAATCCATCTAGCTAATGCTTATTGGTAGAATAGCTCTGTTTTTATCAGCCTATATTTTGGAACCACCGTAATCTGTAACCGTTCCAGAAAGTATTACTCCTGTCGCTCATTCGGTCGCTTGTATGTTAAACCGTTGGAACTAAATGCTGTATGTTCTGTTGTTATTATAAAACACATTATAAGCCTTTTCCATCTTTCCACAACCACTTCCATCTTTTCTCCCAAGTTGCCAGTAGTTATGATTTAAGAAGCACTGTCTTCAGGGTGAAGGTGTTTCACCACATTTTTGAGCGAACCACAAGAAACGTTTTTCAAAGACCTGTGAGAGCAAACTGCAAAGCACACTGAATTCTGCTATTGTCAACAGTATTTTCATAGAATTTTACCTGTTTTGTGTCATGATGTCCTCTTAGAATTCTCCACATTCCTTCTACCATCACTACCCAACCATGGTTGGCGCGACTACAGTCGTACAATTGGAGTTTCTTCCAAGTTACTATCAAAGGAAAAATGATTACACTGCAAAAATGGCGCTTATTTGTTTTTGCTTCTCCATATCACAACACATGGTACAACTAAGAGAGAAATTCCTCTCATTGACCAGCGTAATATCATCGACCGCAGAAAATTTGGTGTGCAAGGAAAACGCGACAAGCTTTTGAGGCACGAAGCGAGTTGTGGTCTTGACTCTCCGAGAGAAACTGTAGGTTGTCAGCCCGACAAAAACAAAAGTGGGCAAAAAGGCAAAACCATCCAAAGATCACAGTGGAGTATGACAATCAGAAGTATTACTCATTATAGCTGTTACATAAGTTTACGTTTACCAAACCACCACTGGAGCGTGACCCAAGAATTATTAGGTCTCTGTTAACCCGCTAATCTACCACAAACTGCTCTTCGCTAGAATTTCGTTGGCGCATCTAACTGTAAATCCGATTCAAATTTCTGATCTGCCCCTGTGAACCTCATTGCCCTAGTTGTGCTTTGAGCATCACTTTCTCGTGCACATTTAAGGTAGGTCGTTACGAATTAACGTCTGGCTTGTTATTATTACCGCTAGATTTATCATTCTAACGGTTTGTTACTATAACTACGCAGTATTTTCATTATTTTCGCATATTTATTATAATGCCTTGGAACATATCCAAAAACACTGGTAAACAGCGGATTTCTAGTGCAAGCAGTTGTTTCGCCTGCCGCACAACGATTAAGAATGTCAAACAGTATCAAACGTGTTTTCTCAGGGAACGGTTTTAATTTTGCCCGCCTCGAAAGAAAACAACTATGCTACACTCACATCTTCAGATGTTTCATTTGTCTGCAAGGGCATTCTGTCTAACAACATAGAATACGCTTTCTCGCACAATCGATGCAACATTTTCTCTTGGAATTGCATAAATACAGGGTGCATCAAGATGTCATTGTAGAGGTAGCATGGATGGAGGTGTTTCACAGATGTTTTCTACTAGAAAAAATATGTAGGACAGTCGGTGAACGTCACCGGAAATGAAGACGAAGCTGATTTTCACGGAAATTCACGAAGTTGTATTGCGGCCAAAAAGTCAATAGCACTCTTCGCAGTACAAATGTAATAAACTCCTTCTAATCTTTTGGGATTATTGGTGAAAAAGAGCTTTTCTCGTAAGGATAATTCCGTTCTACATCCTCTCTGTGCGGTTAGACCTGGATCATTTAAGTTAGTACTTCCTTGCGGTCATAACCAACATTGGTTCTATGAGTAAATTACATGCTAATGCCAGCCAGAGTCACTTGGACTTTTCGTTACGTTACTTGGCAAAAATGAACAACACAACAGTGCTAAATGAAAATCTAACTTTAAATCTACGCACACCAGCCCAGTAGACTGCCTATTCGGCCATTCTTTATGACGACAACACTCATTTTCCAAGTGTTCTAAACTAAGACGTTGCCACATCCAGGCGGCTCCCAAAACGTCAAGTTAAAATCAAGGACCCAGGTCCTATTCTAAAGAGTCCATCTTCTACATCATCAGCTTATCGTGCAGACTGCACCCCTCCCCCCGGCTCCCGCTCTGACCCACTATCCAGGGGATCTCTGAGACCGAACGGAAGTGATCTTCTCAAAGGAGCCAGCCGTCTGCCATCCTACGGCTTCTTCACCAATTTTTTTGAGTGTTCGAGTTTCCTTTAGCCAAAACTGTCCTCGACTAAGGGACTGTGGAAAGTTTCGGTATCAAAAACAACATATCATCATGATGTGTCTATAAGACTAAGTGTCACCAACAGGGTATTAATCGCGGCATATCGGAGGTTGTACTGCTATATTTCTATGTTGTTACTATTGTTCTTCCTAAAACGGTTGAATGATTACCTTCACGGTTGCATTATGGTGTACTTTTGTATGCATGACTGGGTAGGGTACGCTACACTTGACGATGAGCATTGTCACGTGGCTTAAACAATAATACTTCCCCTGTAGTTTCGGCACATGTAGATTTAAGCAATTGTGAAAATTATCGCATGCTTATTAAGTGAGGAAATGAACGAGTTGTTTTATTGTTTTTGGAATCGTCCACTATCGTGTAAATGTTTACAAGTAGTTAGTTTTCTAAACTAACACCATTCCCATGTTTTTGTGTCTTATGCAGGTTATCACAGTGAAATACTCACTACGAACTGATGAGCCCTTCAAATCTAGCGTTCGTCATACACCGCCACCACTCAAACCTCTGCCGACGGACAGCATGTTTATATATATATCTCTTCCTAAATGGTTACATGCATTCAGTTTGTTTTGGTGTAATACGGGAAGTTCCAAATCTGGTTTGAATCTCCAGCACACCGTGGCCTCTGCATTGAAATGCATATCTTTGAGCGCCGACTTACTAACTTCAAATGTGCAGCCAATTATGAGGAGTGATTTTCCAAGATTGTATGAGGGTTAATTGAAGTTCAGGGCGTAGGACGCTTGTGGATTCAGACAGTGTTCGTTGTGCATCAGTGCGTGTCTTTTGATGCATGCGTTACCACATTAGATATACTTCGACAGTTGGAATCTTCCACTCGGAAAATATGTCCGGGAGCATCCTTTATGAACTATGAGTATCACGAATACGCTAACTTCTGTTTGTGTGAAGTTTTTCTACCATTTTTCTGACCCATACGGATAAGTCGAGAGGACTAATGCAAGCCATACCTGATATGCTTAAGGGAATTTTGGAACCTCTGCTTTTGTTTTGTGTTATTATCACTTGTTATCTTTGTAGTCTGTTGAGTGAACCACTTATAAATATTCCAGTTTTTTGAGCATATCGATGTGCGTATTAGCTTTATGTTACTGAATCAGTGTTGCTTTTATGGTAGCGTGCTTGAATGCAACTACAGTTGCTAGTGTATTGGTACATATGATACATCCGTGGAGTACTTGGAAACGTCCTAATACATTTGTTATGCAATAGATTATTAACCAAAGCCGAATGTGGTTTTCCAATTATTTGCCTTACTACAACACAGGAGCGGCAAGACATACCGGAAACATAACGTTAGACTCAGAGAGGGAAATACTAGCTGTGGTTGAAGTTTGCAATGTCAGCCTTGCCCTATCGTTTTCCGACGTCTTTAGTCATGCTGATCAAACTTGATAAGAAAGGATTGTGGCAGTTATTTCTGTAGTCGAATCATCGAGAATATTCTTTTAGACACCGGAAGCTGACCAGCCTGACTCTTTAGCCGTCATACCGAGGAACTCTTGACTGACCTAAACAGACTTATCTTTAACATCAAATATTACTTCCACCCCTCATGCTTGACATTTATTTGACAATAACATTATTGTTGTAATATGCAAGGGAAAGTGTTAGTTTTTAAAGTTAACCTGCCGATGATTTGAATTATTAGATGTGTACAGAACGCTGATGGGGATGGTAGAATGATTTAAGTGAAACTGCTTCAGTTTCGCGATGCAATGTAGTGTGCAATCTTAATTTAATGAGATAAACGTAACAAGTTATGGGTCGGACGTATCTTTTTGCAGTAAACAAGATAATGTACTAAACTATCTTCGAACGTTTATTCTAAGAACAGTACTTCACCATGGGCAATGACCTGCATGTTTTGACTCACTAGACAGTTGGAACGACAACCGGACCTGCAACGTATGTTAGGGTACCGAGAACTATCAAGTAATATGCCACCTGTTTACTGCGGACGCGCATTAAATCATAACTCGCTAGATGTATACAGCCGGTATCGAGCGCGAACTGAAACCATGAGTAATTAGGAGACAGAAGATTATCATTGGCTTTGCATTTTATTATACTACACGGATGGATAAGTTAGCTAACGAGGCTTCATTTTCATTTGCAGACAAGCCGGAATTATAGTTGGCGCCGTCGGTACAAACAAGCGACCAATCAGGCGAACATCACAAACTTGATCACTGTTAATAAGCAAAAGACAGACGAATCCATTATTGTCCGTCACACATTGTCAACTAATTTGTTTCGGAGTAGTTATACTGAAATAAGGTCCAAGCAATTGTACTTGTCCGGTAATAGTCGTTGTGGTCAAGACGAATTGGGTAGTTATTGGAAATTGGAAACATCCAAATGATTAAATGGACAAGTCTTCGGAACGACCATGAAAATCAGACTTCGGTGAATGTGATCGATATTCATCGTTTACTAAGCGATTCGGGTTTTGCAGCAATGGGTTGCAAATAATTTGAAGAAACCGAAGTCAATCCAAGCTAAATGATTGGTTTACACTATACACTATAGATTCAATAAAAAAGGGATGAAAATTTGTAGATCTCTATATTTTGCATAGGCCAAGAAAGTGAATAAAAATAAAATTTATTCTCCATTAGCATGAAGCATTAGCGGGCAAAATTAGCTCTGACAAAAATGTCATACAGGCGCATATAAATCATTGCAAAGCTCGAGAGTTTTCCTAGCCATTCACATGCGCAATGTTGATAACATATAAGAGGACTATGAACATTTGTAGCGGTAAATGCAAACAACAAATCTTTACAAAATGTGGAAATGGAATTTTACAGTAAATTTACGTCAACAAGAAATTGGACTGCCAACAGAGGTTGATTGTCAATTTTCTGTGAAATTTGAAACGTTCGATGGAAAAACTGCACTAACCGTACAGCAGCTACTCTTCAGTTTTGGCTTGTGAAGAAATTGCGCAATATACTCTGAACATGAATTGAGTTTATTTTTATCCATTTGACCTGAACGTATGTGCGGTTAACCGAATCCCGATTGATGTCTATTCATACGCCTCTGAAACTATAACGATGGACCTGAATACTTGCAAAAGTATAAGTAGTGTGTTTTTACACGTAAAAAACACATTAGAATAACTTCTAACATTGAAGTACACGATTAAGGTTAATCTTAAGCATAAGAAGGGCAAATCTTGCAACATTAGAGATACGCCTATGGCCCATAACTCAGTTTCACAGCATAGACCAGGGCGCTGTCGGAAGAAAAATGTAAACGGTCTAGGTAGCCTATCACAACATCCTTTTTGAGCTTCCAGATCCTCCGAACTTTGTACGATGGAAGTTGTTCTTTTACATGGTTGTTGTCCGCAACATTGGGATTTCAGACGTTTCTTTTTCGGTTTGATCTCATCCGATGCCAAGGCTTCAAGTTGTACGTGAGTTGATTGTACAGACTGAGACTGATAGACCGATTTCACGGAACTGCAGGATCCACCAGTTCTAGGAAGTGCGCTATTTACCACTCGTTCTCGAATTGCTGTTTTGTTGAAACAGAATTGTAACAGACTGGCTTGCCACAAACAGAGAATGACAGCCCGTAGGAGGTCGTTTTGCCGCACTTCCTCTTCGCTGAAAGCTTCGAATAACTCAAGTATATCTGCAGCTGTACCGATATTTATCAACAGTAACTGTGACAACTGATCACGACTCAGACCTTCGCGCGGCATCAACCACCGTCCAACGATAACGGAAAGCAATAATAACTGCTCCAAAATTCGAATTCGTTGAGTCAAAGTAATGTGTTTTAGCTGCAGCGCCTGTGAAAATCAAATGAGATAATTTATAACCTTCAACAGTTGATTATCGAATTAGAGAAAAAGTGAATGAAGTTCTAAAGCAAAATGCTTCCTACATGGTTTATAATAAAGAATTCGACACATACCGGCGACCCACATGAATCGAAATAATCGCTTCTGTCAGTTTTGTTCTGTATGCATACAACGGTTTGCGAATGATATAAAAACGTTTGTTTCGAAAGTTATAGAATAATTTTTATTGCACCATGTGTGGATGTCTCCTGATAAGTTTCACTGCACGTACTCACTTTCAGATATTACAATAAAGTTAAGCTGGTTTTATGAGGAACATGTGGAAATTTGCTGTTGACAGATGGGGATGCGTTTTGCCCTCTTCCACTAATAAGTTGGGGCAATCGAACTGTGGTTTTAACAAGCACAGAACTTAAAAATGCGATGAAGTCTAAAAAACCCATATATTTTTGTCAAAGTTTAAAAATATGAATAGCATTTAGCTGTAGCTTTGTCTGGAGCTGACAACAGCAACTAGGAACAGAGATGGAAGAACATGAAGTTGGCTCATGTTCAGTCAGTCAAACTCAAACGCGAAGAGTGAAAAAGTGGGTAGACTCTCTGGCGTTCCAAATGACATTCTAAAATTTGCCGAGCCGGCCAGTTACCCTCAGAAAATTACTGTCCACTGTAAAAACTGGACTTGATTCTTTAGGACCCATTTGAATCCCTAATAACAGCTTAAAGAAATATAGCGAATGTTAAGCTTCAGTAATATGAATTGCTTGTTTACTGCACTCAGTTTTTATGAAGTATAATCAGGTAGTAAATAGGGAAATTGACAGTCATTATGAAGCTCTCTTTCAAATCTTGTTTCATTTCTCTGTGTAACTTGCTCATCTGTAGGGTGTAGACAAGCTGAAGTTAAATATTGGCTTAAAAACGGTGAATTATGGGTAAAATATGTCTAATTCATCACTCTTCCGTTATTTCCATAATGTGGTGTTCACAATTCCTCTATGATTATATAACATCTGAAAAGCCGTGTCAATCACGAATGTGCTACAATCAATGACGAGTAATCTTCTTAATCGTGATATGTGTATGGCTTCATCCATTTCGTCCAGTGGTTTATCCATCTTCTGTTTGAATGGCCTTTCGACTGCCTACTCCAACAAATAATGTAAAATTTAAAAGTATTATCATTGTGTTCTTAGGCGATTTTGCTTCTAGGAGCCAAACGGTCTAAACCTCTTTCACTACTGGGAACACTCTGCAAGATGGTCTAAATCGACAAAATATTGGCGAGTAGAAGAAAACAATCACAAATTCTCCTTGGGTGATTAATTCGACTTCTTCTATTAGCGGAGACCCCAGGGATTTTGTAAGCAATTTTCAATCTATCTGACCATATGTGTAATTGTCAGTCCTTGTTTCTTCTAGCGAATATTTGTAAGGAATACAAACCCATTTGTAACCGGTCACCTCTTTCTAAGGATTCTAATCATATACATTGCTGGACGGCATTATTAGTTAGAATGTAGTAGTGACAGTCAAATCCACTTGAACGATCGTTTAATCTGGTTTAAGAGTTGAGTAGAAACTCAGCCATTCATGTCACTTCATTTTCTACCTATTTCAGAGTCCAACGAATTATTTTAAAGAGAAGTAATTTTGTAAACATTAAAATACAACTCAGTTTGCTGTAATGTTTTAGTCAGAATGATAAACTTTGAAGTGAGGCATTAGTACACTAATTTCTGTAATTCGCTTTGCATATAACTATAACCACTCTAAAGTACTGGGCATGTCTGTTGGTATCTGTTAATGTACATGATTCGAGAGTGGGTTGATTTGGTGACCGATAACCCCACGATAGTCCTAGCGACTTTGGGAGTTCATCTATGAAATGAGTTGTTCTCCAATATTCGCTCTCCTCTGGTGAGGTTTAACTAATTTCTACTGTTAAAGCAGAATGGTTCTGGGTAGAGCATTTTCAGCAGATCATATAAGACAGATACACTTATAAGCGTCTAGGGTAGTTCACTCCTTCACCGCCTCGTGATTTTGCGGATTGTTAACTCTGCTAGATTGTTTCTGAAATGGTACAAGAGAATGAAAGTACGCTGATGGTGATGTGACAAACTTCGGATGAGTCCAAGAAAGCTGAAACGAAACCCATTAACTTCTGATTTACAGTAGAAGTCTGAGATGCGGAAATTTTGGTGTTTTACAAGACCTCTGATAGAATATTTATCCGTGAACTTAAGTTCATAGTAATGTTAGTGCTTCGCAATCCAGGTTTGTCAGAAATGATCAGGATGAGCTCAGTTTGGTTTCGCACTCATATTTTATAGTGACCTACACTTGAATTCATTTTATTCATTTGGATTTTTCTGTATAAGTCGCGACTCACTGACAGATAACTAGCCTTATACAAAGTGAGTATTCACTGTTGGCGAGTTGATTGTTGAGATTACTTCATAACATTCATGATCACCGTGATCTAAATGGATTCAAACAATTAGTTGCCACTGGTTTCGTTGCTAGTTTAGTTAAATGAGTAATGTCAATTTGAAACTATGTTTAACCAAACAGATGCGTGTACAACCTCATAAGTCATACCAGTGTACATAATGCCAGACTAAAACACATATCCTGACGTCATAACTTCGGACGGTAAGCGAACGTACCGGATTCGTCACCATGATGTTTATAAGTAGAGCGCTCATCAATCAAACGAATTTTTTTGATTAGTAACAGAGCGCATAGAGGCAAACATGGGGGCAGACCAAATGTTACCAATAAATTTAAGCATTTATCCATATTACCACTGCTGAAATTTCTAGACCAGCAATCTTCAACGTTAACAACTTTTGTAGTCACGCCAGACAAATGACTTGGCCAAGACATGTCAAGTCAGACATACGCTTTAAGCATTTAATGAAGTGGATTTTTGAAAGCCAGAACTAACACAATAATATTGACAGCATTGAAAACTATAGACAGTTAAATGGCCAACCACAATTAAGCGAAACCAAAGACTTCTCTTCGTAGTTAACTCAACAGTATGAAGACTGAATTTTTGTAGAAGTTGAACCAGGTGGAGTTGCTTACTAACAAGTATTGCACTTGAATACAATCACTGATATATTAGTTTATTTGGCGAGGTACAAATTATGTAGGTGCGTTGTGCCAGCAGGAGTTAGTTGTAAATACTATTGTAACATTTAGAGTGAAGATTAACAGTGTAGTCAACAAAATGTTTGATTGAAATTGCAGTGCAAGGTGAAGAATGCTTTGAAGTTCCAAGATACAGGGTCACTCTTCAAAACCAATAAGGTAAAAGAACATGTTGACGGTGCAGCCAGTGGAGGATCCCATAGACAAATATACAAAGTTTCTTCAAGTTTTATGACAAACCAAAAGTTGGCTATTCATCAAAACCAAAGTTAGAGAAATTTCATCCGGAATAAATCAGACAAGTCGTCAATGTTTTCCCGAAAATATAATAAGGTTGCAAATACGTCACCGATCATCTCGATTCAACAGGACGAATAATCTTGACAAAAACTGGCAGATTGTCTCTCATTCACCTGAATAACTGTGGTTAATTTAACATCGCACCCTCAATACATTTATCAGTGATTTTCCGTCAGCTAACCAGCTGATCTTGTTATGTGTGCGTCTAAAGTAATAGCCTTTTGGCATGTTGTTTTGGGCATTCCACTGTGGTTCACCATCGACACTCTTTAGTTCCGCTCTCCAAATGACAACGTGAACTGTATGTATTCGACCAACGCCTAACACAGCGGTTAACACTCAACGTCTTACGCGCCCAACTATTTCAGTTTACTCAGCAATACCAGTGTCGGTGCTTTCTGCGTATTACCCCGTTTACTGTTTAACATGGCCCTTGGTGTCAAACGTTTCCAACGAGTCCACTAATTTTGTTGTCATGCTGTCTCTTGACACAGTTTTATGTACGTTCATTTTATTCCTTTGATATTAGTGAGCAGATTACTGATGAACTCTAACAAAAGCCAAATTCTAGTCTAGTGCTTCTTCTCGAAACGAGCTGACTGTAAACTCTAGGGGAATTTAATAGTTATGGTCATTTGTGAGTGACGTCCAGTTTATAGATTGTAGGCGTTTAATATCATTACCAGCCCCCCACTTCTCTGGAAAACTTAGAACTAACAACATGGATGATCACGCAGCCCACAACCTGCGATGTAGCGCCATTAACTCATGAACAGTTTGGAAGGTCACGTTTAATACAGTTCGGTATTCTCATAATCTACTGACAAGACAAAATAGAAGCAGATTGCGCGGTTCAAATTCTTGACAATTAATAACCTATTCTGCTTTCGAATGCTCACAATTATGCTCTCAGAACGCACAGAGCAATAATATTTTATAAGAATATATTCATTATGTTCCAATTCACAGCCGATTCCACAGTCCCTTTAAACTCGTGTACTAAGTCACCTATTCGTTGCCGTACCTACTTCTCTACAAACTCATATTACACCCTTCAACCTATTTATTATATTGCTTCGTAATCAGCTGATATAAATTATCGACCGTTTCAGTCAGTTTTCTTGTGAAATACCGTGGTAACGTGCTGTTCCTGTGGGTTTTTTTGAATCTAGGTTGTAAAACATTTTGCGGAGTAATTTGCACTTCTGCGTAATTTGTGATGGATGATAAATTGTATTCAGCTGTTGTTAGGTTTATGAATTTTTAGTGTAAACTCTAAAGTATGCATACATCCTTTTTGTATATCCACCATAAAATATTGATCGGTATTAGGCCCCGTTGAAAGGACTCGAGTGATTTGAAGCTAGAGCTTTAGTAACATTTGA
Organism: Paragonimus heterotremus; assembly: GCA_013368495.1. Classification (NCBI taxonomy): domain Eukaryota; kingdom Metazoa; phylum Platyhelminthes; class Trematoda; order Plagiorchiida; family Troglotrematidae; genus Paragonimus; species Paragonimus heterotremus. Next base: position 16,885 of record LUCH01000435.1, read on the forward strand.
AACGGCTGAGAAATGCCTAGGCTCAATCTGACATGGATGACTAAAGGAAGTGGTGTTTGACATTGTACCATAAACCAGTTTAGTATACTTCAAACAGCCATCAGGTTGATGTGTACCATGTATAGAATACAGTCGTGTTCAAATCAAACCAAAGCAAACCATAAGATAAACTATTCACGTTTCTGCCATATAATGCTATACACAATTTATCTGAGTTGGTTGACACTGTTGACTGGTACATACGCTTCAGTGCTACAGGTGAGTCTGTGTATGACACTTGTTGGTTTGAAAAAGAAATTCTATATTTTCTTCATACGATTGTCTGTTAACGTTTAGTGTCACAATCAATATTTGTAGTTAAAAATAACCTGATAGCAAACACATCTCGTATGAAGTTCTCGGAGGGAAGTAAGGGGAATTTGGTTTGTGCGGTCTGTTCTCCAATCCATCTTCCTATGTAGTGAGTATCAAGTGACTTTCAATCGTTATTGATTTGACGGTTGGTTGTTTGATTGTGTCTGAAACCTGTGCTCCCCAGTCTGCAACAGATTGGTTCTGCGGATTCGCAAGGTGTGAACTAATATTCTACATAGTGTTAATGTGGTTGTCGTTAAATAAACGAGAAGACGTGGATAACCTGATCGAAAGGTTTCTCTTTAATCAGCAAGAGTGCAAAACACCGGGCCACGAGGGACAAGGAGACAAAACCTAATAGACAATCTGGTGACTTCTGATTTTGTAGAACAACAGCTCACGTCACGTGTAACACTAAATTCTTAGCCGTTTAAAAAGTCTTGAAAGACAGCTCAGAGACATCTTATGTACCCTGAGTTCTGCATATTCTTCAAACTTTATATCCTCGGGAGATGAAGCTGTTAGCAAGCACCATAATAGTTTAGATGATATGAACTCCAACGTCATCTGAACACCACTGAAGGTAAAATCAAATACGGTGTCCTAAATGTCTCTGCTATCAATTTTTACCAGAGAAGCCAACACGGCATTCAAACTGCGTAACGGGCTCATTCCATATACCTTATCAATTTACACTGGGGTCTTACCTGACGTAGGATGTTAAACGTTCAGATGTTAGGTAGGTATTAGAAGGACACAAGTAGTCAGCTAATAAGAATAGCGCCGACTTCAATGAGTGTTAATTACACCGAAGGCAGTTACTGTGAACAAAAGGTTTAATCTTTAATCACCCGCTTACCTTTTCTACCATCCTGATGACAACTTATCAAACTGCATGCGAACAATGGCCCTGGTGAATACCTCAAAACTATGGTCTTTTCAAATTTTTATCGGATATTTACATCTATTCCGTCAGATTAGCGATCAGAATATCACAGTTTTAAGACAGCTGTATGATATGGTCAGTTTTAAAGTGAAACGGAGCAAAACACCAAACAAGCTACTTACATGATGTCAGACGACTCAGTCAGAACTTGTCTAAACATTTATCATAGACAACCGAGAATTTGCAAGCTCGGTCAGAACAGAAAAGGATAGTGTCGTTCTTAATCTCTCTGTTATCAAAAATACCGATAAGCGTACTAACACACAACCATGACCTCAATCCACGACAGGTCATATCTGCCAGCCCTCGACCATCTGATCGACAAGGAACAGGCATAAACAGGATATCATTACTTGGCAGCCACTGCGGCTCCCAAACTTTTATGTGACAACTGTTAACCGACGCCTGGTTAATCAGCTTCTATTTGCTCAGTTTATCTTCCGAGATTAGTTTTCGAGCGAATCAAAGAAAATGAGTTCGCATCTTTTTGAGCTCCGTGGTAATTCAAAATTACTAGTCAACCAGCGTAGCACGGAGATTTTCCATTATGCCCACATCCTCCAAAGCTTTCAAAATCAAGCAAGCAAATGGTAACCGTCTTAACTGTCGGCAGCATCACGAACACAGAAAGAACTGAATACAACTAATTTCCAGGACAGGAAAATCATCAGGATGTTACGCCACTGAATGTGCGCTTGCAAATTGCAGCTGACTTTAATTGTCTATATGCCAGAGTTGCATCTCTACTCAACGCAACGCGAGGGTTTTGAGAGTTGTGCGGTGCATTAAAAAAGCTCACTGTCGGTACGCTATAAACATGGCGTGTGGCACATGTTAAAAACGAGGAAATAAACGAATCAGGTGAAAACAAGTTTTAATTCCATCGCCGTTTCACGTAAGCTTATACTGAAAGTCGGTGCAAAGTATCCGTCATACACGATCCGATTATTTGAAACTGCTATCAAACTGTTTAATGCTTAGCCGTTTGACCTCTTATCAGGCTAGTTTGCCCTAATGACAACTGAAAATCGATCTGGTACTTGGTCATCTTCCCTAGGGCACCTTACGTAGGTTTACCTCTGCGGTGATGTCGAAGATCTCATTTATGATAGCTTTTAATCACCCTGATCGTGACTACAACACTGGTGATTTTCACGTTGAATTCACGTCATCTGTGGTTGGGTAATACGGAGTAGTTAGCCAAATATAGTTGACCGAACCCTGTCAGATAAATCTGATGACAGAGACCCAAAAATCCTTTGCAACTTTCCATCCTAACCGATGAACGGAATATGATTAAAGACTTACAGGTGAACGCATTTCTCCACCACAGTGATTGCAGATGCATCATCTTCGAATTAACAGGTGACGTGTAAATTACTTGTTAATCACAAGTTTGCAAAATGCTTACAATTGAAACTGAATCTCCACGAACAGCGAGCTCAACGATATTCGCGAATTCAGGACCTACAGTCAGCAACCGTACTTAGAAGCTCACGTTCATAAATATTGTCAGCGCTGTTTGGTAACAAATCCTCAGAGCTTGACACCAAGTTTTTTGAGATAACCAGTCAATGAGAATGTCAAGCAAAGGGTATTCTTCGGGCTATCAAGAAGGTCAAAATAACCAAGGTCTATGACTTATGTTCAGCGGCAACCACTTGTGAACGAAGTGATCTCAAAGAGCCAGGTTTACATACGTCACTGGTACCACAAATAACTACTCCGAAGTCATGGGGGACTTGACACGCAAGTATATAATTTGATTCACATCGCCACTTAAACATAAACGTTTATCAAAAGAACAATCTCTGTGCAGTTCCAAATTAAAAATTACTCAACGATAATGGATACACGAGGTGGATGAAAACTAACAGGCTAACCTTTTATTATCAGAAGTGTGTGAAGCGTAGAACCAAAATGACTTGTCAAAACTCTGTCTGAACCTTCCCAGGTATGGAAGAAAAGAACCCAACTCCCAAGGTTTACCAGTTGCCATCAAAATTACAAATGTAGTGTCAGAGTGAGTAATCGATTTTCTGACCGAGTCAGCGAGACAAACACTGCGTGCCACAAAGATCAATTCTCAGGACGAACACGCATATACCATTTTGCTCGATAGCTCACAGCTTGCCAGTCTATCGTTACCAGTGTATATGTTGTTGACAATAAGCTTTGGCACACAGTGGGTAGTGTGAGTGATTCCGAAATACTGAAGGTTGATCTGACCGTTCCACAAGGCTGGACTACAGACCATTGGCTTCCAGTCAACCCAAACAAACCTGAATTTATGCACCTCCGTAAGTTGTGACACATCGAGTACCTTTTCGGCGGTACGACTTAGTACCACTCCACACAAGCGCGACTCACAAACGATTAACTCAAATGACCCTAACCCGCCATTTAAATGTGCACTAATGCGTAGGATGAGAGGTTGGAGTTCCCATAACGCACCAGGCTTGTTTCGTCAATTCGTTCAACGCGATGCTGGGCTCACGGTTTGGCCTAAATAACCAAACGCGTGTTTGCACTCTCGTGAAAACATTCTTCTTATCGAGAACGTGGAAAGAAGGAGTACAAAATACGTAACAACAACATGTTCACTAGCCTATCCATAGAGGCTGCGTAGACTGGAATTGTTCACACTGCAAAACTGGCATACTACGGAAGGCCTAATGTGAACACTATTAATCAATTAGAAAGTACAGTAATACTTAGCTCAAACGGCCAAATCATGGAACCTCACAGAGTTCACATCATCAACGAATTCGTTAGACTTACAAACAACAATCCATTGGCATCCTAGTGAGACCGAGCTGGAACAATCTATCTATCAGCGTTCACTGCAACATTAACACAACCTAATCAATTTGAGCGCAGATTTTACGTACACATTAATGGCCCCAAGCCGAGTCTGCGATTATCCTGGTCTTTGGAATCGTTATGGTCGTGCGGGTGCTCATTTGATCTTCTGTTTTATGTCAGTCTACCATTATTTGACTTATGTCAAAGCAGGTTCGAATTGTGCCCAAAGAGTTATGGTTGAATTTCTATGCTGCTGCTGCTGCTTTTTATCTGTTTTTGAACGTTTTGTCATACCCGTCACAAGTATATCGAAATACGCCTATTTGACAGTATTTGATATCTTTTTTCTCTTCTGTTGCATCCAACGGAAATTCAGGGGTATGTAAACGTCCTCGGACATTTTCAGTCAGCAATTTTGTTCTAATGCCTATAAACTTTTTCTGTTGACGGCTAATCAACAACTCGTCTGGTATTGTGTTGATGACAAACCAGGTTAGTACCACCCAATGTCTGTTGCTGAAAGAATTTGAAATGACGATTTCTAATTCTATCTTGTTTAACTTGATACCGGCAAATTCTGACAAGCTACGCCCCTGTTTTTGCAATCAAACTGGGCGAAATCTGAATCCACCTCTTTCCCATTAGTCTCTTACTCTCATCTACGTCGTCGGCTACTTGGCAACAGATGGTCTGCAAAGCACCCATATGATGTCGCTTTGAGAAACAGCACAATTAATCAGTAGAATTCCTTCAAAAGATTCAGTTGGATGTTCAATCATCTTATGTAATTCTGTTTTTTGGTTTGACACCGATTTTTGATCGCAACTTATCAAAAAAGCAAAGCAGGTGTGAAGTGGAAATTTCTTCTCACACAACATGTTTATTTGGCTTTACATAGACTGGGCCCCAGAATAAACTAGTTAACGGAGTTCGCTGTTATAAGGTTACGACCTAACGCCACCAGAACCATTTTAGATTAGGAACCTGCATGTTTTAATCTGACTAAGCTGATGTGATGACATTCTAGTCTAGATGATACTCAAAAATGCGTCATTATATCTTAACATATATCAAGAAAAGAGAATAAAATTCTGAGTTTTAAAGTTGGCAAACTTTTCAATACACATAGTCATACAAAATATACTATTGAAACCCTGTGGTTGATTAGTTCAACAACGGACGGAATCAGTAGAATGTTACGCCAACCAGTAAATGATAGCAAATGGACAAACCTTGTTCAGTTGTTTTGGACATTTTGTTGATTTCTGATGAAACTTGACACGATGTGTTATTTGACCACAGTTTTATCACTGATGACGAACTAATTTAGTGTTCACATTGGAAAACACATTTTGGCAGCACATTTTGAGAGAAACCACTTGGCATATGCTAGGTTTGTGAAACACAAGGCAACGATCTGTTGGATATCGAATTTTTCACATTCTCTACGACCGTTTTGTCTACACTGAACTTAGTTTTTTTTAAAAAAACACTCTTTTTGTAACATTTTTCAATAATGACCTGTTAAGCCTAATCGAAATTGTTGGTTTGATCAAACAAAACCTAACTGATTCGTGATAAACACTTGAGCAAAATAGTTCCGGATTTCATTTTTGTTGTTACAAAATTCACATTGTTGTGACATGTTTAATGTGCGCTAGGTACAATGAGAACAAACCATTAAAAAGTGTTATTTGCTTCACACTAACTGGGTGGTTACGGTGGCAAACACTTCTTAAGTCTTGCATGCGTAATGAAAAAACACGATAAACACGTCAATAATAAAAATGTTGTGTAGGAAACATAAACACTTGATGGCACTGAGGTTTTGTAACAGGGAGTTTGTTTGGTAATTTACAGCTTTGCCTACAGTTTACTTCCTAACTAATATTCTATCTGAATTTTTAACCATAGATAACAAAACAATGAACAGTGTTTTTGGAGTTCACAGTATTGTGTGCAAAACACTTGAGTACTGTTAGTAGATAGACAGTGATCAAGATGACATACCTTTCCATAAAATTTAGTGCACTTGGCGAACGCAGTGAAGGCGGTGCCCTTCTAGTTAAGATCATCAGACTGAGATATTCTTTTCGTTAAAGCTAGTCAGTAGATAAAATGCTTGGGAAAATTGTAAACGACAGAAAGCTAAGATTGCATTTTCATTTATGAATCTGCGTTTGGGAAAAAAATAAATCGTAAGACTGTTCCAGTTTTAGATAGTCAGGAACAGAAAGGTCGTGAAAGAGAAAGTGATGACATAATGAGCGTAACCGTAACCCGAACATTAATAATCAAACATACAACACTTGCGTTGCAATCTTAAACAAACATCAGCTGGATGGAAATAACATTCAGATTTAGAGAGTATCTATGTTATGCCTTGGTGAACCTGAATGTTAATCTTTCCTAGGGCCGGATTAAATGCTACGAATCGAAAATCCAGTGGCGCATCCATGGCAAACTCTATAATAAGTATATGGGAACTTACAATTTCGGTTCCTTCAAGTCATTTGGTCCACTTGATATTGTAGTTTTACTAATTCACACCTGAGATGGACAAAGTTGCATTTCGTAGTGGGTGTTGAGGTTGACAGAGGATCCTACATTCCGAAATCAAATCATTTTTATAAGTCGGTATTGCATTGAGGATTGCTTTACTTTGCGAAAGCTATTTGTGTAGGATACAAAATACAGTATCGTAATCCGACTTGTAGTCCCCACTTTTGCCTTCTCTATAAGAGTAATGTTATTCTCGAAATTACTGCAACAAGTTTGGATATCTGGCCCAACATCAGAGCCTACTGGCGAATTAAACAAAACAGTAAAGCACTATGAATAAAAGCATCCAAACAGTCTGGTGAGTAATCTCAGCACTGAACTGGCCATCTTAGGCATCGACATATTGTTAGAAGACAGTCTAAGACCACTTGAGACAATATTGTCCAAGTCGACCTCAGGTATGGTGGTAGGTGGTTGTTCTTCTCCTCGGACATAATTTGTACAGTTCGATTGATGTAGGAGCATCACGTTTTAGGAGGCCGTGTTAGATGAAAAGCCATGACTCGCGGATGAAATATTTTCACTTCACTCTGTAGTAAGTCACCTTCAGTCATCTGTCCACTGTACGCCAAAGGTGTGTCACCAGCATGGAATAACAATAAGAACTGACAATCTGTGAGATTTCTAGCACAAAAAGAATAAAGGGCAGAGGTTCTAGTATGTAACCTTGTGATATAATGCTGGTTGCATAGTACCAATATGGGAAAAGCCAGTTCATCTTGGCATCTTGTGCATTTGTTCACATCCAAGCCTCTTGCGGTATAGGAATCTGGGTTTTTCATTGGTTTGCTACCGTTTTGAATGTTATGGTCCAACTTATAACATCCGCCACATTTACGTTTTAATATTCCTTCCCATAGTCCAGATAGTGTCGAACATGCAATAGGTCCAAGCGGGAAGATATACAGTGTTTATACAAAGGTGTGTGCAGTTAACCGCATCTGATGCTGAAATACTTCCACGTATGCAGAACGTATCTCGTTCATGCATGCTTAGCCGCATTATCTCAAACTGGGCAGTGCTGAGCTCTCTGAATAAGCCGAACAATTTGCTTGGAAAGGGGGTCGGATATGACACCCAGATATACTGTTAGCCTGAGCCTGAACATCGTTCGGCAAACTCACCAACGTGTTCATGTCAACATAGTTTTGCAGACTGTTGTGGCTATTGTAGAAGTTTGCATTTACTATGCTTAAATGTGCTTGTAAATTCATGTTTAGTTTGAGTCTCAGACGTTCAGCCAAAACCCTGTTGGATTAGTTCCATGTCAGTTTGGTGGGTCAGACTGTTTGCAGTGCGGGATAAGGAATACTGCCAGTTTTAGGATGACCGGACTCAGTGTATGCTCAGTCAGAGTGTATAGCCCGCAAGATATATAAAGCCCGTTAATCATTAATTAATCATCCAACAAACATGTGCCTCTACGGTTAGTACTTTAAACCATTTTCGGTGTACGATACTGAAACAGTTTATTTATTTACAAATTGTTCTATGTTTCCTCTGAAAGTGTATCCCAACCTATTGCTAAATGTGATGGTGCTCCAATACAAGCCTGCAAAATCGGAAGAGTAAACCAATAAAAATGGTATGACTTTAAAAAATTTTAAAACGTGAATTAATACTCGATCTAATCATTCTATTTTTTGTTTTCTTGGCTTCATTAACCTGTGCGATTGATGGAGCTCCTCAACAGAAGCCACCTTATACACACTAGGTCGGTGGATGAAAAATAACTACAGTCCTGCCCGCACAGACAACGCAATTACCATTAGTTCAGCGGTTTAACATAAGGCATGACCAAATTATCTCATTTAGACTTTTAGCAACTGCATATGAATAGCGTACAGGTTACATGGTCACCACGCTAAGTGACACGGTACACGTCCTTGAAATTCTAACTACGAATCCGGTCATTATATGCATGTGATTTCCTCGATCTCCCTGAAGTAATTTGGACCGCCAAGCTAAATCCTCATTGTATCAGCTGTCACAGTTGGGGAGAAATTCGGTCAAAAATTGTTTAATAACGGCGGAAAAGTAAACCATAAATCAATTCTCTTGAAGAGTTTGCAGGGTCATTAAGTGAGAATCGTTCGCCACAACGTTTGCTTCTTCAGCTACACTAAAAACATGCTTAAGAAAGTCATAAATGATAAAAGGTCTGACGGGGAATTTTGAAGAACCAACCATTTTGGACGTCTTGGAATTCGAAAATATCTCACCCTCAGAAAGAAAATGATAATAGGTCAGTTCGTTTTGCGCAACAAACGTCCACAAAATCCTCCGCATTTTAAAACTGATCGACTGGCAGAAATTTTCTAGTAGGCGAAAATGAACGCCGAAAAAAACAGTGAACGAAAACTGTGTAACTAGTAGATTCATATGGTGAATTGCAGCGTAAAACCATGTGATCACAACTGCAATGACCGGGAGGTTTTAAACCCGAAGTGATTAGTGCATAATTGATTGAAAAGATACCATAGCTATCTTGCAGACCTGCAGATAACAAAATGTTTATAGGTGACCGAATACGCTTTCACTGTGTTCCAGTGTTAGTTTTGGACTAGTATCCACTGAGAACCTTATAAAAATATTTACTTCCGTTCAAATTTCCGTTATCTAAAGAAAGCATTCAAACATATCTTATTCTTCGACCGAAATGGAGACAGGCATATATATAGATATGTGGTTATAGTAATTCTTCCGAAAGAAATATTTTGTGAAAATGAAAGTGTTTCTTCGGTGAATCTGTCCATTACTGTGTGAGTGAGGACATTCCCGTGGCAAAATATGACGGATTTGGGTTCAGAAGGGTTAATCAGATAATGTTACTTTTTCAGTACAGTCACGTTAGCTGTGCTATCATGACTTGTACCAGGGTCACTTCAAGTATGTTGTCAGTATTTCACAGTACCGTCGACTTTTTGAAAGAACATATGCTACCGAGTTACCATAGCGCGCGATTTGTTGTGAAAAGCACGAGATCTTATCTAATGATAAATAGCCGCGAGTGAAAGTAATTAATGATATCTGCATACTTGCCGGAAATAACGACGGAGAAAAAATGCTTGGCACAGAATGTGTAGCAGCTGGGCAGTGGGATTGCACATAGGCTAAGCTACCATCACGCTATCCAGGATATATACCAGCGTTAAATAATAAGAATTCTAGCCCAAGAAACTTGGATTAGTGAGTTAATTCTAGGACAAACGTTTTACCTTGCCTGATGACCAATTTGTACTGGAAAGTATGTAGAGAAACGCCGTATGCTATGGAATTTTATTCACAGGAACAATGTTTTACAGATCTCAAAACATTGAGGCGTGGATTGCTTCTTTCGGCTAGTAGGAAGACTTGCTTCCGTTTTATGTTGTAACTATGTTAATTGGGTCAATGATTTCAGGTGTCCAAATTGTAGGCCGAAAACTATGACATCCTTTAGGGTCACATATTCAGAAGTACAAATTTGGAAAACCTAGTCCGTAATTTCAGGTGAGTAATTGGTGGTAGCTGGTCTGACCTGCTACAAAGAACAGAACTGCCGCTGAGTGATGGTTTACTTATGTTCAGTAGCCAGGTTTGTATGAAATGTTAACTTTCCACATAGAAGAATGATATTGTTCCCTGATTCGTTTAGTGTATTTTAGTGATTTGTTCTGCGCCCAGTGTTCAACTGAACTATGTGGGCGCCATTAAGCCAGCAAGACACTTTCTTTGTAAGTGGGATTAGATCATTCGCAAACCTATGAAGGTGTTTCACTTGTGCTTATAGCAGTTTTTAGTAAAGGTATATAGTACAGAAATTTTAATGCCTCTCAAAAGATGTTTTCTTGAGGAGTAGCCCTGGATGTCTAAACAGCACGACTATTGAAGTCCGACTAAAGAATTTTGACGTTAAATTTTAATGGAACACTCAATTATATCTTTATTTTTATGTAAAGAACGACTGGTGTGTGTCATTTGTTCAGTGAATGTAGGGTTGGTTAAGTGAGGTCTCTACAACTCTATTGCCACGTATTAATTCTGCAACAGAATCAATTACTCAAGTATGCACTGAAGAAAACTACAAAGTTTGAGCACTACTCACCTCCAGTTGTGTTATTTGTCTGCGAACTCGTCGTGATCGTGTAGACGATTCTGCTGACGTTAGGATTTCGTGCGCCAATATATAGTCTTCTATTTCCTCACCCATAATCATCATGCTTTCCTGCAACAGAAAGGAGAATAACAAAAACGGATGGAAAATAGAGAGTTTTTCATGAGAAACACTGACCACAAGAATTATAACAACCCGCACTATGTTAGTCTTCCTGATTCAGGCGTATAAATGAAAAAAATGAGGGAAAAAGGTCGCAATTTTGAATAATTGCCAGTCCAGTTAGAATGGTAACATTATAACAACATTATAACATCATAACAAAAAGCAATGCTTATTCACAATTATTCAAACGTTCATGAACACTCTGACTGACGAATCAGCCGATAGCAACAAAGTTGGTAGTGTTTGTTGAAGTGGAATACATTTTCGAATTCAACGACTGAAGAAAGACCTTAAAATGCCTGTTCAACAAACAGCACATCCTTCATCAAAAGAGTGATTTGTGTGCTAGTAAATTAATGCAATTGCAATTTATTCTGTAGACTGGTGTTTGCAAGTGAGGAAGCTTTACGACACGCTAACTTTGGGAGTTGTTACATGAAGTGCTGAATGATGAATGACATTACTTTAGATTTCTCTCTGGCCTGAGAAATACATCAGTTTTCCCTGAGGTTAGAATATTGCTTTCTCTGCAATATCGTTGACCACTGTGCGAGTTCATGAATATTTTCAATGTATATCCTGGAGACTTATAAACTGTTGAGTATCAGAGACTACCAATCCTTGATGAAGACGTTAGACGATGCTCAATTCAAAAGTAGAGCAGCATTTTTAACTGACAAAATGCAGTGATTAAAGTAATTTAAGTATGTGTTACTTATATAGGAGTCAATAACTGCTGTAATTTTTAAATCTAATATCAAATGTGTACATCTGCAAAATGATATTAAGCGTTATATCAGACTGTCGTCTTTTGTGTTAACTTAACCAAAGAATGGTCCAGCATCCAAACTTGTTTTCCGACAAGACAAGGAAAGCCGTTTCTGTAAGATTGAACCTATCATCTAAGCTAAATGCGATGTAAATTTTATTGACATCATCCACTACAAACCAGTGCAAATTTTATGAATGAGTTGTCAACATTATTATTCAGGCCGTACACTATTCTCTGTGTAGTACCGGATTATCTGATGATATCGTGACATGGGAAAACCTAGCCATAGTAGAAAGGTTTGATAACAACCTATCCACCCACCACATAGATATATATACAGCCTCAAAGGACTGTTGCATTCACTTAGTTCAGCACACGCAACGAACATCCGCTGCCTGTAAGTACTGCAAAGTTTTAGAACGAACATTTTCAGAATCAGACCTGTCAGCTTCAAATTCACTCGACGATAAGTGTTATACAACAGAACTTTCGTTCGCCGTGGGAGAAAGTAGAATTTCAAATAAGACAGCATTATACTGACAAGGTTTTCGGAAGCTTGTACTTTATCGCAGTTTTGTTGCTGCAGTTCAAGATGGAAATGTATTCAAAACGGCCGTGTTGGAAGAATGGTGTAACCTTCAAAGCAACACTTTACAGCTTGCCCTACCGCCAACGGAATTAACGTGTAGAAAGAGCCGGAACATGGTACCAGCCCTAATCCGCTTCATGAGTCAACGTTTATATGACAGGTTTAGGGTTAGGCCGAGATTAGGTAGTTTTACTCCAAATATCGACTCTAAATACTTAGTCGGTTGGATCAGCCATTTCATTTCAAAGGACTGTGAGAGCAAGAACTTGGGGTTCTATTAAAACCTCTTGATATCTACATCAAAACTTACTGAGTATTCTCTGTATGAACCCCGCCTATAAAATCGAGGTGCTTATAAGTTAAAATAGTTAAGAAACATCAGAAATTATTACGACTGTGTAAGCTCTTGGTGTAGCTACGCGGATGTTCTAGTTTGGTCTTGGTGTAGTGAACAACAGCTTCTGCTTCACCCGAAATCATGAGAAACGTAACAAAAGTTCAAACATAAACTCCGTCTAATAATCATACGGTGGATTTGCTTTTGCCAAACCTTGCTTTTCCTGTAGACGGGAAACCAGGTGAAGAAGTACAAGGCAAACAACTGAGGTAGAAGTTAAACCAGAAATATCAGGTGAAGCTCCTCCAATTATCTTTGTAATTTTCAAATTTGCTTACGACTAAACTGCTGTGAAGTCACTTCTCTAACTCATGGTGTGTTCCCACATAGGTAAGCGGTCGAAACATCAACTCTGCATCCAACGCATTATTACACATTTGTGTGACAGGCTGACACCATTTCAGTTGACTGTGTGTTCTGTTCGTGTAGAGTGGTACCCAACCATACGGCCGAGAAGGTACTTAGTTCATCACAACTAACGGAGATGCATGGATTTGGATTCCTCCGGGTCAACCGGAATCCAGTGGTCTGTAGTCCAGCCGTGTAAAATAGTCGGACCAACCTCCTGCATTTCGGAATCCCTCACACTACCCACTGTGTGCCAAAGCTTATTGTCAACAACATATACACTAGGGACGAGAGACTGACAAGCTGTGGGCCTTTGAGCACAATGGTATATGCGTGTTCGTCCTGACAATTGATCTTTGTGGCACACAGTGTTTGTCTCGCTGACTCGGTCAGAAAATAGATTACTCACTCTGACGTTACATTTGTAATTTTGGAGACAGTGGTTTAACCGTGGTGGTAGGGCAATTTTCCTTCATACCTAGGGAGTTTCAGACGGAATCCTGACCAGTCTGTTAGGTTATGGTTTTCACATACTTCTAGGATAAACATTGTTAGCCTGTTAGTTTTCATCCACCTCGTGTATTCAGTATTGTTGAGTAGGTTTTAGATTGGCACTGCGCAGACGCTTGTTTCTTGGTATGCGTTTATTTTTAAGTGGCGTACCTGGTCATCAGTCAAACTCATTATGACTTTTGAGGGGTCAGCATTATTGCCGTCAGCCTATGTTCAACGAAATGTTGTGTACTCTGCCCTTGTAGTTGATGTCACTTTCCATGCTGTGTTGAATGCTAGCTTGATTGGCTCATAATTTACTTTCTTATGATGGCGTTAATTCTGATTGATTCGTCCATTTATTGCATATGCTTTAAATTTAGGTGCAGTCACTTATTTGGCTCTTTGTTCTGGCTTTTCAATTGGCAACAGAGGAGCACCTTTTGCATAGTTTACGCAAGGCGGGTAAATATAGCAAATATGACATGTTTCAAAACATGCACATGAATATCTGCGTAGCGTTTTCCGCTGGGTGCATTGTAAGAAGAAATTTGATCACTTTAATACTCTATTCATTCTGGTTCGTTTTGGTGTACATTCATACACTAATTTTCCTTTAGTGTGAATGGTGATTGGCGGATATTTTTCAGTGAAATTTCCCACACCCATGTTTATTATCTTAATCTGCCAATTTCAGATGATGAGGGATAATGGCAAGACCCCCCTAATCAGCTGACGAGTGCTGTTGGTTTATGATTCTTCATGACCACTTGATGAGTTAAATATCATCAATCGGTTTTTTGTAACGCCTTTTGTGAGGGCATCGTGAAATATTCATGCCAATTTGTACTACAAAACTGAAAGCCAATGACAATGCCTGCCGGTCATGCGAAAAATCTTTTTCTCGCATCAATGCGATGATCCTGTCCACTAGATATTTGATTGCTTATTTGTGGGGATGTGAATCCTACTTGTCTGGAAGGTAATGAAAGCAATGTAGTCATATATAATTCGAGACTATGTTTCGAAGAATAAAGGGAAAAAATATACTAAACTGGACAGCATTTACAACTTCTTTAAAAATTACCTCCTTTGATTACTCAGTATTCTTTTGTATACCTATATATATGTACGTGTACATGGCGACAGCGATTTATCCAACATTGCCGTAGTATGGAGAACTCCACGCCAAGTTTTACCTCTGAGAATGCATATTTAAAATACCTCGTTTTATCACCTTCGCGTCTGATATTTTGTAAGCTTTCTGTAAGTGTGGTGTACCTACGGCATTTCAATAGTGTGTGCGCATCTTTGTTTGCTGGAAGATGGGTTTCACAAATCGCGTAAGAGTACATGTGATAAAACAGAATACGGATACACGAAACACACTAGATCTGGACTGCTTCGAATTATCGATAAATTTCGTCGAGCGAAGAATCACCACCTATTGCTTGCTTTTTAACTGAGTTTATCAACTATTTCGGTTGAAGGCGAAGATTGTGGCTGTTAAGCAGTTGGTTGTTCAATATGTCGAGCGAGTTATCAACGTCTCAAAGGCCCCAACTGCCGGATTATCAGTCTAAGTTTAGTTATTTTTTCACAAAGAGAACGAGTGGACAACCTCAGAGTTTTGCAGAAATAATTAAAGCTCATTATTCAAATGTTGTTCTGTGACTGGAACATATAGAAATTGATGAGTAGTAGTGGATTTTGATTATCACATAGATTGAATACCACCCACAATTGATCGCAACTGTCACATCCCCATAGACTATCCAGTCGGCCCATTTCGAAAAGAAGCACTAGACTCGAGTTTCGCTCTCATTAGAGCTCGTCAGTACTGCACATCATCGCCACTACCGGGACTTGAACCACGAACACGCTGTTCATGAGGCAACCGTGTTTACCACTGCGCCATTGACCTCACATTAGGCACGACCGAATTATCATATGTGAACACTCAACCACTTTCGCTTGTGAGTAATGATTAGGTTGCCCGATCGCCTCGAGAGGAGACACAGTTACTTTCTGTTAATTCCAGTCGATAACCCCTCGACTAGGACGTCTCTCCAAGCTGGAATCACAGAAATCATTGACTTGTTGAGCGGTTTTTGGTTATTGATGTGTAGTAGGAGATGATATGCACTACTTACGAGCTCTAATGAGAGCGAAAGTCGAGTCTAGTGCTTCTTTTCGAAATGGACCGACTGGAGAGTCTATGGGAATGCGACAAGTGTGATCATTTATGGATGATCCAATCTATATACATAAATATAAAAATCTCATAAGTGGAAAGGCATAAGACAAAACCTTAATCATTATTGGGATATGTGTAACCGATGAACGTAACAATAAACAGTGAAATTCATATGCCTCCTTTAAATGCGAACGAACTATATTCCTACTCTGAATTATGAAGCTTTACCCGTCAAAAGAAGCGCTTATCTTATTATTCTAGTTTTAAGCGTTCAATAACTGGACAGCCTGCATTTTACTTTTAACATAAACCTATAAACTATTAGCTGAAAAATAAAAAGTTTTCTCCTTTTTTAAGATTATTAAAGTGAAATAAAGATCTAATTATCTGTGGGCCACACGCTTCCGTTAAATTCATTATTGCGAACCTAGTCTGTAGTTCAAGTTTGGTTTTTAGGAAGTATGATAACAAATTGTGTGTTTGACAAACTACCACAGCAAGGTTAACATATTGATAGAATCTTAGCTACGAATGCGTCTCTTTTTTAATCTAAAACCACCATTTTTTGATCGGATTCCTCCACTTATAAATTCATCAAATAAATATTGTTCAATCTTCATTGGGACGGTAACTGTCGGTGTCAAGAACCGATTGAAAATGCTAATCTTATGAAGCACAATCTTCCAGTTCAAACGTTTTCGAGATAACCTATATTTGATCAATCCAAAAACATATGAAACCGGTTAAAATTAGTCGTTCTGATTGCAATCATCACAACACGCTAAAAGATGCGGAATATGGATTTCCTATAAGCAATAGGGTGGTTATGACTCTCTGGAATATCCTGAAGCCTTATTTAAAAAACTGTGAACGGTCACGATATTTATAGGATGCAGGTTATTATAACATAAGTTGGAAACATGTGCACTAAACTCGGAAACTGATATCCTTTAGATTATCACATTCAACAAACCCACCACAACTAGACCGTCACTCAAATATACAAAGCCTCCAAATGAGTTAGGACAAATGCGAATCCGTCGATCCGGTGATGTGGATTTAGCATACCACGTAGTACACTGTTCATGCTTAGGAGTATGTTGTTACTTCGCATGCAACAGAAGTTACCATTGGTTTTTCTGTTGGCTTCAGACTTGTAGCGGATGAATATAGCCAATGAATCTTTAACTTATGTAAATCTTTTAACCATAGTATCAATTACGTTAATGTTATTTCGAACGCTTATATCCCCGTAACAGGCGCAGATGGCAACTCGAGGTGGTATACAACCATCTAAATCACTGCAGTTGTGATAGTAGAATAAAACTCAAATTTCCTTTTTTGCACAATAGGATTCAATATTAGTTGTATATTTCATGTTACATGTAACAAAATTAACAAGTAACTTGTCTACTTAATAGGACTCACATTCTGTGGAAGCCTTCGTTGTAGGGCTGGAAGCCAAGAAGGCGTGGTCGATGTAGCAATGGTTTGATTAAGCAAGCCTTGTTGCATTTTTAAAGCCGTTGTCGCGTTATTCAGCTGATCCATATGATGTAACTCGATAATCCAAATCGGTGGACATGCACAAATTAGATAAGCAAAATTACATAGAGAGAACCTGTTAAAAACAATCACAAAGAAACTGGTCGTTAAAGTTGCAATGACGGAACAAACTTCCAATGTTATCTAACAATGTTCATTGTCAATAATTCTGGTGAGAAGTGACATTCTATAAGAAAAGCACTAGACTGCATTGCTTTTCAAGAGAAGGGAATTTTTTTTGCTCTACCTCAACCACCCAGGTGAATCAGTGATGTTTCAAAGCGCATATGATCAACTTGGCCAATGTCTGCGCTGTTTTAAAAGATTACGGACGTTATGTTGGTAATCAGCAAACTCAAAATCATTCCATTTCTCAACCACCTAAAAATTCCCATAATCTATTGTGTGGTTACTCGTTATTTCCATGCGCAAGTTGTATTTATGCGTTTAGTCACTTCCGTACTAGTAAAACCAATGGTAAAACATACACTTCCATTTGATTCATTGGGCAAAGTACTTCAAAAATGCGGAACTTTCTCCAAAACTGGACATGTGGACACAAAGAAGATCACTGTGTTTGTTATTCTTTAGTGGAGTTTGCATAACAGAACCACGGTACTTGTGCTGGTCTGCATGCACATATATCCTTTTGATTATCAGCTCAGAATACAATACGGTATCCGGACGGTTAATATTAAAACATTTTTATTTTGTTTTATACCCTTACACTTGGGAGGTCAGCCTCCGTTCTAAGGGTACAGTTTCCGGTTGACCATATTTAAAAGAAAGTTGTATTATGGTGGCATTAATAATATGTTCTCATCAGTCGAAATTCGTCAGTAACACACGAGAGGCATTGCAATCGTTGCTCCTTGATAGGTGTGTGCATCCGGTGAACTTCGATCACAAAGCACACTATAGGGTCAGTGAGTGTTGAAAGTCGTAGTTAATAACTTAGTTGCAAGTTACTGCTTCTTGCGAACTTCATTTGTTAGATACATACGATTTGCTTCACCTAACATTGTAAACCTGTAGTGTCAACAAAGACCATGAGGCAGACTACACTTTCGTACGGTTCCAATGAGTGTGTTTAACATTCGAACCAATCTACAAACCACAATCACTCTGAGGTTGAGGGCACAGCTAATTCGCAAGTGAATCAATAACTACAAGTTTTCGCGGTGTAGATAATCTCCTTGTTGTTCTTGAGACCAGTAAATTGGTAACGTTGTATTGCAATTGCATTGAGCTAAAGCTAAGGCCAACTAATCCATCTCATATTACGTTCACTGGAGACTAGTGCAATTATGACAGACGTCGGAGGATGAACTATGGACAAAACATTGTTGTCTAAATGAATTCCTAGACTATTGCATTTGCTTGAGTTTATAATGGAACGAAACTGAATGTTATCATTTGTGGACAAACATATTCGTTTGTGAAACACAGCAATATACTTGACGTAAATGGTTTTAGATTGCTTAAATAATGCTACCATGTTGATGAAAGTACGGATTTATTCACTAGACGAATATTTCCAATAGTACTGGTCATGTAATGGGATTCAACTTAGCCGTTCCTGATCTGGAATGTTAATGAACTGCTCACACAATGTCACATAAAATACTTTCCTACACATTGCTTAATTAGGGCGAAATCAGACATGGAAACTACCATTTATCGGTTAAGACAGACGGACTGTTTGCTGGACACAAAGCAGCTGCGTCTAAGTTGGAAAAAATGAATCTAGTTCCCTTTGCAACATTTTTATATTACTTGGGGAATGTCGACAACGTTGTTGTTACCCAAATAACACCGGTAATTTCTGTTACCCACAGCGGTTTCAGTTGCATTTTTTCATTACTACATCTTCTTTTGTCAAGCAATTCCTCATAAGTTTCTTGATGATCATAATTATGCCAGCATTTTCCCGAATGAACCAAAACAGCTGGTTTACAACGGTGCAGAAACAAATGGACCAAACCTAGAATGAGACGTGTCTTCAGCAATTTCAGCGGTAATTGCCACAAGGATACCTTCAATTCCGTGGCCTCAATCAAAAGGCGTGATGACAGCATTGGTCAACAGCTTGAAGAAGTACCAGTTGTTCTACTGGGCCAACGACTACCATTTCTGAAGAAAATTCTGCAGCCTGGCCAGTAATAACAGACAGAGTGTGGCTGAATCTTCAGCCGCATTAATTCGGTCGTTCCTAACGTGGGTGTAGTGGTCATCACATTGGTTTCAAAGACATCTGGATCAGGGTTCATCTCCTGTTTTCGGTAGAAAAGTACACACTGTTGATCAGCCTTATCAAGAAAAAAGCCATGGCTGGTAACTTTTCCTTTTCAGAGCAACGAATTAAGAAGTCTGTCTGAATTGGAGATCACATTTAAAACAGGTGTACAGTCCACATCAACCAGAATCGTCGATTACGGTTCACTAATTCGTTATCGGCTCACCTCAGGTAGAACGCGTATTTGCGTTTACATTTTTTTGATATTCTCTATTTATTGAACAACTGTTTGATGTTTACAGTGTTCTGGTATGTGCACTGATCAACACGCCATTCAGCTACTTCCGTACAAAATGTTGTTTTGAAGAACACAGACTATCACTAAAGAAAATGAGACTGGTCATCCCCTAGTTTTGCACCAATACTAACTGTCACAAAATACGTTTGTCTTAAGGAGTTTCAGGCCATGAGAGAGATCAAGAAAGTTTCTTATTAGGACAAAAAATTGACAGCATGCAATCAACAATGGTGATTGACTATTGCGAAGAAATCATGTACGATCACTATGTTCTACCTCTACCTAAAGGTATTTTTACTCAAGTCTACCGTTACATACTTCAAACAAGATAAGGTTTCGTCTAAAAATAAACAAAAATCCGGTAGTGCACAGAAACAGGCTCACATTTGCAATAAACTACAGACCTAAGGCAAACAGCAAATTAAAAAAAACGATGTACATAAGTTTCAACAAAGAAACATGGACTAAACTGACCAGAAGATACCTTGAATAAAACTGTACTTTGACGTACCATTTTGAGATAGCTGAGCCGTTGTTCCCGCGTTCCACTTGTGCTTTAATTGCTAAAACGAGGTCAATTAAAAGCGGCATCGTTGTTATGCACAGCAGCCAGAACCGACTGTCCTTCTTCTCTGTCACGACTGTCACAATAGCTGTGCATGTGAAGCAAATGAATCCCATTCTGACAATGATTGCCCTTAATGCCACTAGTAAACTGACCATGGCAAGCCAACCCTGCATACAAACCTTACCACAGCAACGAACAAACCAGAGGCCTGGGATAGTACCCATGGTATTGGTTGGCAGGGAATTGACTGAGTGTCGATCTGCTGAACTCAAATTGACTGCTGGTGTTTTGGCGTCAGACAGTTTTACTGTCCGACTATGAGAACTACATGAAGTTGAATAGGACATATTCGGATCTCCATTAAATCGACCAGTAGAAGAATCACAGTCGGAATTTCGCGTATGATCTCGATAAAAAGGAGCGTTCTGTACGTAATCTGACGAGATTGGTCTCCTGTTATTCGCAGCCGATTTGTCCGATAATTCTTTTGCTTCTGGCTGAGAGCAGTTTATGTCAGGGAGGCGTAGATCACCAGGCTGTTCCGAGTGTGTTCCACTAATCTCGTTAAACACTAATGCATGTTTTTCGTTGTGAGAGCTCTCGCCCCTAGCTAAAATGATAAATGGACAGGAAGTTGCTGTTAGTGAGAAAATGTAAACCAGTGGGGTACATTTTGTCCATACTACTCAAAACGGTCTACAGACACTGCACAGCTTATTGATGATCAGTTAAGAAATACTTACTGGTATTCTGCAAGGTGCCCAATATTTTCTGAAAGCTCCATGTACCATGATGTTCTGTAATGAAACCTCCGCGCTGTTACAATAACAACAAAATATCCTTGACGGAACATGATTGTCACTGGCCTTCACGCGGTTCTAAGAGACACCGTCTTATATTATTCTGAATTTTGCTTGCGCATTTACAGTCTTGGAGCTGGACCACAAATAAACACTGAACTTTGTTATCAGCCTAACACTAAAAACCTAACCTGAAAGTAATTCCAAAGTGTGAAATTCAGGTGAAGTTTATCTGCAAACCAATGACAATTAAATCTTACTTAAAGTAGATCAGATTAGGCGAAATAGACATTCGCTCACAGCATATTCAAAAAACACGTTCGTTATCTACGACTTAACCCTAACGATGTACGATGTACGATATACAAAAATATCACAGACAAATTCAAGTTAGAGATATCTCCAAATGAAACGAAGGTTAGTTACTTAGAGTCGGTTGTTATAGAAGTTGCATTTCCGAATACTTTCGCCGGACAAGAACCCTAAATTATTTTGAATCTACATCTGACAGGAAATCACATATGTCCGGCAATCATGGCTAGCCTTATTCTCTGCCTTCCGTCAGTTGCATCAGAATGGTACAAATCAGGCTAATACCGTCCTGACTTGTACCCTTCTATTGTTTTGCTTGTTTGAATAAATGAAACTGGAAGGATTTTACGCTTTGGATGAAAGACACATGTGAACAATCTTCATGTAGATTGGTTATCAGATATTTTTGTTAACCACATTTGTTTTAAAATTTACCAGCAACAACGGCTTGTAGAATAAGTGGACAAACTAGAACAGAACTTCCACATGAGTAGCGATTTATTCCGCGAAACAAACACTCTGTCATTGCTCTCTACTAACGCAAAAATAATATAAAGCATCCTTCCCCGGTTACGAATTTGAATAGTGAAATCAGAAGACTGTTTTTGCAAGATGGTATTGCCATTTCGTATGTTCTCGTCAGCTGCTACATATAATAGCGGTGAACATCACAAAGTAGTTAGGCGAATTAAGTTCTTATATCCAGTCAGTGTATACACTCATCTGTCATTGGTCAAAACCATGGCAGACGGAGGTTGAAAATTAACAGCTTTTGCACACAGGGGGCTATCTTGCTACGCATGGCAAACAGCGCCTCCAATGACATAAAGAAGCATCAACACACGGAAGGCGTTTGTTGGGTCGACCACATGACCAGTCTCTAGCACGTGTCTGGCGATCAAAAAGACCGGCTTGCGTTGTTTGTTGTTGTTGTCTTGTCGGGTCACGCCACACATCAAGTCCTCGATATAGTTTGGCACATGTTTCTTCATTCTAAGGTGCAGGGATCAATCAGTTCTGCCATGTCATGCGTAGCAGGTCAGCCCCTGTGTGCAAAAGCTGTGTATTTTGAACCTCCGTCTGCCATGAATTTAACCAATGACAGATGAGTGTACACACTGACTGGATATATGAACTTAATTCGCTTAAATATTTGTTCATGTTCACCGCTGTCATGTGTAGCAGCTGACGAGAACAAACGAAACGGTACCAACATCTTGCAAAACCGGTCTCCGATTTCACTGAGCAATAGTAATAACTGTGTGTTCTGGCTAGCAGTCACAATCCTGTTCATAGGTTTGAGTAGGTTGACAATATTAGTTAAATAACTCGTCTCAGCATGTTAAAACTACTTTTATAAAACCGAACGGTTTAAAGTTTTCACTCTACAGTCTCAACTTAGTTTTCTTGTTGACATTTTTCCGATGCAACGTGAATAATATTTTTTAAGTGATTTATTTCCCAACAGTTGACATCTTTCCACGTTACTGGTTCCTGACAATTTTACAGTTCCAGTCTGTGTGATCGACATTTTAAAATAGGGATAGTGGGATTTATACAAATTAGGATTCCATGTCTGTACATTTACTTAGTTAATTATGTCGAGCACGTGAACAATGCTTAGTTATATGTTGTAGAAAATCAAACGAGGTCTTTTTGGATGCAAGTCGGTGGAGTTAATGCAACTGCTCTTCGAATACCACTGGACTATGCTGTGCTTTCCTCAAGATGGCAAACTTCACTGGGGCAAGTATGAGGCATTTAATTACAGGTGGAATTCTCAACATGTACAACTGCTTTTGGCTTACCTATCCCACAATCTTACTGCCATGGCACTCCCCTTAAACGCAGAACGTGCAACTCACTGTTTGTATTCACATGCTTGTGCAAGATATTGGTAGCGCTGAGATAGTAACGATATTTGGCATCGTCCATATGAACAAATTTGAGTCATGCGAACGGATAACTAGACCTTCACTCCTTATTTACCGTTACTAAGATGAATTACTTTAAACGAGTTAGAGTGTGAAGCCTGTCGGATGAATGAACTGAAAGACAATATAAGTATGCAAAAACACTGTACAGATATGGGTCGAACAAGTAGGACTGGGTGTACCTTAGATACAATACGGCGAATTTCCCTGCTCGCATACTGATGCTGGCGTGGTATGTCAGATTTTAGATTCTACACATAAATTGCAACGAAGCTTGGGCAACGTTAGTTTAGGATAGTAGTGCCAAAGAGATTACTATAAACGACAAGATATTCTATGATGGCACTGACGAACGGAATCAGGTTTTTCGACCTACCAATCATGGTAGATCCTAGGATGTTTTAAACAAGAGTACAGAGCTTAGAGAACAAGGAACTACGCATCAACTTGGGGTTACAGCGTTACATCATTTCAGGCATTATAGATCTGTGAATATATGAGAAAACATCTGAAAGAAGATGATTTGGCAATCAATGCCGGAAAGAAATATCGTAACAAAGGAGACATGTAATGATTCTCAATCTTTTTCGTCGCTCTAGATCACTGAAAGTGAATCACCACCTCCTGAAAAACTCTAACATAAGATCTCACACCCGTAGTGCAGTCAAGTAGTGCAAAACTGTGAACAGAAGGCTCCTCCGCCAATAAGCAGCGTGTCCTTCGCTTTCAAAGCAGGTTGGCTGCATTGTTAAGAATGTCAGAAAACAGTTCTTCCTACATGACAATGATAATTTCAAATAATATCTGTAACTGCGCGGAGCACTAGACTTATCCTATTTGACCGAAACTTAATAAAATAGTGATGAAAAGCGTTGGTAAGATAACAAAAAACATGATGTCGTAATACACGTAGTGGAATCTTATATGTCCTGATAACAATGATGGATTTCTCTAAAAGAAGCATCGTAATGAGATTTTGTGGAGATAAGTATGAACATGGATGCAGTTCATTTATCCTGAGGATAGGATTGTGAGCCGTGTTTTGTTGATCCGACTATACTGATTGTTAATGAATTCGTAAGCTTGAAAAGTGTGAAACTGCGCACTTCCTAGGAAGTGTCAGCATACAGGCCAGCCGCCGATCCCATTTATACGCTATAAAAGAGACAACTTTCTTAATAGTCACATGTCATTTGGCGCACTTACTTAGATGTACATTAGGTACGTGGTATAAATAAACTAAAAGATGATCATAATGAAATGTGGTAGACGAAGGGAGTGGCTGTGGAGACCACTAGCATGCATTTCAAGTCTAACTCAGTCGATTCATCAATAGTTGCTGTCACTCACCCGAATTCATGATTCGTGTGGTTAACTTTAATGATGGATGTTTAAAACGGGTTATGCAAGTTGACAAACACTACCTAACTGACCGTAAGATTTCCGAGGTACTCCAGTAAACGAACTATTTTCTGTCGATAGTCTGTGATGGGCTGACAATCACTTGCCGTGGTACAGTTTAAGGACTGGTATTTTTTCTGTAGAGAACTATTTCCGTGCAGTCATTTTTGATGAAATTGTATTGATCAACTGTTAACAATAGAAGGCAGTCAACGTCTTACACTTACCGAGTTGGGCAGCTCAGGGTTACTTGTGTGCGGTGGACTTCAAAAGCTTCTGAAAGATATGAAATATTCCTTCATGCAAATGCTAAGTGAAAGCTTGAGCGTACCTTCAAATAAAATGTATTGTTCCACACAAAAGCTAGCCTGTAGTGTAAATCTAAGTGCATCCGAATAACTGCACAGGGGACCGCCGTAACTCTGAAAGACACACCTCTGGTAGCATATAAGCACGACGTAACTTGCCTGGCTAACTCTTAAAATGTGTAACGCGCGTTCCACTCTTGCCAACGGTTGCGATTCACACGGTATTTTGAAGGAGACGGTGCAATGCTATCTTTGTTTTCTGATTTCTATGATAACATATAGGTACCTGGGATGACGGCTATTCACAAAAGTGAGTGTTGATGGTTGTGGTTGTCACGAAACATAACAGTGTCACCAACAAATGAAGCGTACAAACCCACCCAATTTGACAAGGCTGGCTTTGTATGTGAGGATCGGAGGTAATCTTATTCAATTGATTAAGAAAAAAAGGAAAATAGTGTTTTGATATCATAAACCCAGAATGAATGTGCAATGTACCATCTTTTAACTTCAGAGCAGTAGAGGCGTACTGAACAAACCCGCAATAGGACTTAGGACAGTTTACAGACAAGAGTAACTAAATGATAACGAGACTGGTTAGTCAAACACAAAAACAGGTGATAGTAGCGTTCAGGAAAATTTCAGTGAGTTACCTTACTGTACAATAAGGGAATTTCTTCATGCACGGTTGTCAGCAAATGTTTGACCCGTTTAGTCAATAGAAACCCCAAGTGTGGAATGATAGCTATTCAGTAGCATATGTCAAGTGGAGGTTTGTGTGCTTTTGTTTAAAACCGTGAATGACAAGCTGATAGTTGGCTAAAGGAAACTAGGTCAGCTGTCGATGTATTCAATTCTAGCTAATAATTGGCCTATTTGTTTACCGCCCCCTCATTCGTAACTTGAGTTTACTACACTTGATAAAGATGAATAGATTGCATTCTTCAAGTTTCAACCCATCATTACAGCTTATTCACATTAATCTCCCACTGAGCCTGCTTTGGCAGAATATATTTTTCATTATAGTGAACAAACTTTCCAAAACTTTACCTTGTTCGTCTTTGATTTTCCTTCTTGGTTGCTTTCGCCTGGTACCATTCGTAGGTCGCGGAGTTCAAAACAAAGTTGGCCCTCTTCAGTACAAATACCAACTATATTTTCGTTCACAAAATGTATGTATATACATTACCAATTTGTTATTTCCTAACCAAAGGGCTCAGATTATGTGCTGTTGTTACAATGACTCATGTCAAGAAAAATAACCTCAACATTTTGATTGACCAAAGCTGATGCGGAATTAAACCGATTAGTCTGATCGGCTGTGACATGGTTAGTGAGCCAATGAATCCTTCACCAACTGCCCACAGATTGGAGAACAAACGCTGCACTGATAATAGAGACCTGAAAATACTATTGATCGTATAGATGTGTGGTGAAAAGTGTTATTTTATTATTGTCATGTACGAGTCACTCCGTTTGTCTAATTCATGTTGCTACTGGCTTGATTTAATTCTGGGAGCATAATTATCTAACCAGTTTTCACGTAATAAAACAGGCCGCTACTCAAAAAGGCAATTCATGCGGATGAAGAGGTTTTACGATTCATCTGTTCTCTACACCCGTCATACCGCCTACCTTAGTGGAACAATAATCAATTAGTTGAGCGCAGACAAATATCGATTGATTTACTGATGGTTTATTAGTGGAATAAACACAAGCGCATTCCATAAGATTATGTTAAATAAGAAATGAAATAATCTGGATTTATGCTGTTCGAACGATGGTGGAAATTAATATACGCTTTTAGTACCACACTTTTTCTCCACATAAAAATCTGCAGTCTTTACCAACCAGAGTGACAGACGGTTGTTGAACTTTTCACGAAGTTGAATCACCAGCCGGACAACTTTCGCAAACAACATGCAACGAAGTTATCAAACGTTATTGCATTTACAAACGTTAATCTGTAAACGTTAGCTTCCATTTTGTTGACGTTACGTGCTTTTCATTGCTTCGTGACAAACAGTTCCAAGATATCTGAAAGTGAATTTATCCAGACCAGTGTAAAAACGGGTTAGTGTCGAACAGTTTGGAAAGAAAAAGTCAGTAAATAACTTCAGTTCTCAAAGGCCAGCTCTAGTTTGATTGTGAAATAAAAGGTTTGTAGAAAGAGACATAATCACAGGTGAGCGTACTACAATAAAGGTCAGTTTGCAGTAGAAAAGAGTCGACTGACAAGAACTGTGTGATTTGGCCTATCATTACTCTCGGGCAGAGATAATGATAGTCATGCTCTGTGAGAACTCGGTTTGGTATCCCGGAGGTGTACTCAATTCGTGTTGAGTACGATGCCATGATAAGCTGAAAGTGATCTAAAGTGGACAATTTTGTACATCGACTGAATACCATCAGGTAAACGAAAAGCACTATAAATTGCGCCCTCATAGAATTTACCTCAGTGGTCGCTGACTCACAAGCGAGCGACAAAAGAGACGTTTCAAAAACTTGTTTCCGATCGTCGTCCGCTGTAGACGTTTTCTCGCGAACAAAAAGTTTGAACCTAACCTTGATCAAGTTTGTCAAAATGCTTACATTTAACGCCTGCCTCTCGGCCATACCATAAAAAGGAGCTTTCGCTCATATAACGTTGCAAAACTTCTCAACACTTTACATCCTACACATCACCCGGTTCAATAGGGTTCAGCTTCGATAAAACGTTTCGTTGAACATGTTGCTAATTTTTCAATTACCAGGTGTGTAGGCCATCCTCCCGGTGTACTTGTATATTCCTGTTAGGCGTTCGCTTTTTGGGTGTGTACAGATACTCGGACTTAACTTAAAATACCACGGTTTTCTGTAGTGATTTTAGGGACTTCACCATCATTCTTTGTTTGACCTGTTTCTCCATGATTGTTATAAAGAATTCGAATAGGTTGCTGGCCAAGGTTTTGCAACGGTTGACCTTTATCTCTTGCGTACACTCTCGTACAGTCAATGGGCTTCTGGTACCATCTGGAAGATCAACACAGATTCGAATAGTACTCATCTACTGATTGGCACCGAAAACCAGTCCTACTATTGTATTACCCATTGTACCGGCAGATTTGTCTGTTTACTTACAAGAGTTTTGAATCGTTGAGTTTTATTGGGATACCGTAAAACCGCCTACTGAATGATTAACTCGTTTATTCAAAAGCAGAAGACTGAACGTCCAGCCGGAACCCCTCCGTGTGTGTAGAGTAGTAGAGAGGTTGGTCCTAAAGATGATGATATTAATTAATCACTAGCAAGCTCTAGGCTTGCTTTTTCAAAAGGAATGAACTCTCATATCAAACTTAGCGATTAATGTTTTAAATCAGAACCCGTCATACTGTTTCATAAAGGTTTTGCAACCCTAAGCAGAAATTCGTAATACACATATCTACCAAGCACTTAGGCAACAATACTGCTTTCATCTTGTCAGATCTCATTCGCCCATCTTACGTTGGGCCATTAAGACAAAAAGAAGGCACTCGCAGAATTATCATTGAAGCTCGATCAGTCGCTGCTATGTTGAACATGTTCAGACTGTTTCTCAGGTGTTCGAACACTCGGTACAACCAAGGCTAACAAATTGTCAGTTAGAATGACAATTTCAATTCGTATCATTATGATCCTATTGACACAGAGTGAACAGCATCCGTGGGTGAAAGTAGCTATCGTATTCAACTAAACGTTCGAGCTGTTCTGTATCGGAAGAAACTACTAAATCTAAGTTTCACTCTTTTAGGAGGCCGGCAGTCACGCACATCCTCACCACAAGAAAGTTTCACATTTTGGCCCGTAATCACATAAGAGGGCCGTTTTGACCGACACTCCACTAAGTTAACACGAGACAACCGAATCACCACGCCTAACCATTTATACCCATTGGTTCGTAAGTTCTATTCAACCGACCTCACAGATAATGAAACATACCTTGAAGTGATCACACAACTAGGATTATGAAATGCGTGAACGCTAACTATTTTTCTGAGCTGCAGACGTCGTCTGGGAGATCAGAATTCTTTTGATATATTGGTTTACTGTTAATGCCTGTAACCGTAAAAAGCGACTGGCCGCGATCAGCAGCTTTCGCATATACACACAATAATCAGGCTTTGTATTTAAGCTTCACTTTATCTTCAAAAGATATTGTGTGGATAGTTTTTGTCTTAGAATATTCTTATGATTGTGCATGTGTGATAGGTGACCTGGAAGACATAATGACTAAGCCAATAGTTGCAATATGATTCTCTGTAGGACAACCAACAGTTTTGCAGTCAGCATGTCATAATTTCAACCAAGAAGCACCGATTGGAAAACACCACAGAAATGAGAATACGATTTACAGACACTACAGTTTGGACACTTGGAAAGAACGGTTTAAGCGCATCATTTTCGTATACACAAACATTATTGTGTTGAGTTTCAGTGAGAAATCGATTGTAATTTTCTGGACTCTGTGGCAAAGTTAGGTGCCACTTCAGATGTTTTGTGTATACACCGTGAAAATAGTCCAGTGGTAAATAACTGCGTTCAATATTTAGTGTTCCAAATTCGTTTTTATTTTCGACATTTCGGATTAAGATTCAATGGCCAGCTTTACCCAAAGTAACCGCCCTTAGACTTTTCCCATAATTTAGTGCCCGTTCTTATTAGACTTTGTCAGGATAATTAATCCTGTAATAACCGTGAGTGTAAATTCCTCAAGAAAGGTGTCACGATCAAAACAGCTCGAAGTTCGTATGCATCGTTTACATCCATCCTTAAAGCACAGCATTACAATACATGTTATCAGCTGACGAAACCCCAGGATATCGGGCACAAAAGTTGATATGATTTATATCTCCAAAGTTTGTGGTCTACTTGTCGGTGAATAGAATGAGTTATATTTGCACCACGACTATTCCATTTCTGTAAAGAAAAGTGCAGCTTACCTATAGATCCATACTTTGAATCATCCTTTACGCAGGCACGCAAAGCGCGTTCGTCCACCTAACATTAAAGTAACAGCCTGTGCCTCTCTTTCAAATCTTCAACCGTCCTAGCAACACCAAACAGAAAATACAATTTTAGACTTTGAACGACGGCTAACAATTGTTATTCAAGAGCCATTAATGCGAATGCTAGTTAAATAATACATTTTTCTGACACGATCTTTATGAATAAAGAGCCATTTTTCAACAGATTCAACGGTGGTCTTTTGTAGCAAATTTTAGTGTTGTCTGCGATATCATTAAGAAGAACTATTGTCAAAAAATATGTAGGCTCAAAAGACCAAATTTTACAAGCAGAGTTAATTTTTGCTGATCAGGGAAAACATTTGCTACATTCAAAAAAATATACCGAGTAGAAAGTATAAGTACCGAAATCCTACTAAAAACCGCCATTATTTCATTGTACTTTTACATGGGTAAGGGCTAGGTTTCGGAATTTTTGAAATACACCAAATAATTCGTTTACAATTTATACATCTATTTATATTTGTATATATCTTAACATATATATATTTATTTACAACTTTTATGTCCACGTATCTGAAAGATGTCTTATTTCTAAATATTTTTCATTCTTGTATTACCATCCTTTTGAAGTAGTATGTCTGCGAAAGTTTGAATGAAACGTATATACGCTGTGTTACCTTATAGGGATTTTGTTCTGCGTTCTACACTGGCAAACTTGAAAACCCTACTCATTAATCTAGACTTTCTAACTTTGTTCAGAACGTCAGTGGAGGAATAGTGTTCATAAAAAATGGCCGCAAACGAGCTTCACGTGTTACAGTGTTGGCCTGATATTTTCTAGATGCAAATAGTTTTTGAGTGTATGCAGTCGTTATCAGTAGAAGCCACATTTATGTATGGACATCCGAATACGCCGTGGGAAGTGATGATAGAAAAACAAAACCCTTCAGGTCAAACTGCTATGTTTTTTTGAATAACCTTAGCAAACAAACATATTTTACAGTATGATAAACCGTGAGAAATGCAACATGTTCTTTATTTCGACTCAACCTGGTAAAGCCTGATAAAATGTGCTACATTATTTTAAAATAACATTGTCCTTTGTGCATTTATCAAAGAAAGATATTTTAAAAGACAAATACTGTAGAATTTGTTTCATTTTGTTGTACAACAACAATTGCGTGCGTTTTTCATACTAAGGTTGATATGGGTCGAGTATACAATATTTCCTATGAGAGGTCCTAAATCTGAGAAAACCCATCAAATTGAGTTGATCGAACTAACAAAAAACATTGGAAAGTATTGACAAATCACGATAACAGACTGTTAAACAGTACATTGCATATGTTGGGTTTTATCATTTATTTCAACTATCCAAAGGTCTAATCAGAACTTGAGTTGAGGTTCTAGTTTACCGACGTCGAACAATCAAAGCAATTGAGACCCACGACGGATTTATTTGAAAATATAGCATATACGAAAATATGCGTGGCCAGACATATTTTATGCTAACCCATAGGTTGAATATTTGAACAGATGTCTTCTTAAATAGTATATCTCTGTTTCTTCATGGTGTACAACAATCCATAAACAATGTACACACCACAAGCAACTTAAAAAATATTTTTCTGTCTGTGAATTACACAGTCTTTACCACACAGATAGGAGTGTTATGATTATGTCGCAAACGTACAGAAAGCGAGATTAGCGCAGTTGACGTGGTAATGGGTTCTCGTATTTTCGCTAGTGGGGATTAGGGAATTCCTATCAGTCGTTTGTTTTTCATCTTAGTCGGAAAGACTGCTTATGGGACATGTAATTCGTATGGGCTTAAAACGTAATATGCTCTGTGGAAGTTCAAAGAAACATTTGCATTCATCAGAATGGTTAGTGGTAGTACAAGCTCGCAGTTGGGTTCACTGTGCCAACATTTTATTAAGAAGGCTGCTATGTGTGAACGCCCTGACGTAATTGGTGCGACGTTTTAATAAGTGATTCAATAAATAGAGGGCATCTCGTATCAATTTCACATCAACGACGACCGCTGATTGTCCCATCAAACATAATGATCAGGTTTTCTGTATCCTAATGAATATAAGCTTGAATATCTACATGCGGATTAAGAATCTCAGTCGTGCCTCAAAGCTGAATTCAATTAATTCAAAACGAAAACGCAAAGTTCGTACGTAGCCCGCCAAAACAATATCATTATACCAATGTTAAACCTGTCAGATGTTCTCAAGTGAACGGGGGAATTGAGAACTTTATTTAGTAAAACGCCACAGTTTTGAAGGGGACGCAGACGAATTAGAAATTCCCATTTAATGGAAAAACACAAACCAAGCCACTGAGTCAGTTGTAAATGGTCAAACTGATTGCCTGAATAAATGCCGAAGTAACACTCTATTCGGTTTATTGGTTACCTAAGTGAATCTTGGACTAGATAGACGAATTAGCTAGTGGTTAGATAAGCCGTAAATAAGGATTAAGTAGTACACAAACGTAAAACCGTAGTCTTTGGTTGTTTCACTGTATATTCGCTTTGCTTAATTCACTGAATATAGGCACAAGACCAGCTGGTATTTTGCAAAATTCAACATTTTTAGGCAGTAAAGTTAGAGAATGATATTTACTTCACGTTATGCTACCTAATGGATTGTATAACTTAGTTACACCCTTATGTGTAGCTTGATTGTAAACAATAGCACAATGCAGACGCGATGGCATGAGCAGGTTTCAAAACCATGGCCGTGCCCAACTGGACTGACACTGAGAATCATATCAACATTTACTGCCGTCCAAATGTATCTAATCAGAATGCTTTTCTGGAAAGTCTGCAATAGCTTACTCAGACTGAAATTACTTAATAATCTGTCCAAAATACAGGTTATTATCGCCTGGCCGTTAACAAATACAAGTGACGGCAAAAATGTGCATTTTGTGGGTAGTGCGTCAGAGATTGAAAATATAAAGGTGCCTTGGTAGACTGGAAATGGTGGACGTGGCCAAAACGCCATGCTGTGTAACTTCGACATTCACCCAACAGTGAGATAAATCGTGTGGACTAAAATACGGGAACAATTTCCCGTGAACATGACCCACAAATGTTTGCTCCAAATGGCCTCATTTTGTCGCCTAACTGCGCACCAGTGGCCGTCCAAATGAATTCGGTGTTTAAATTACACTCGAAGCTGTCTGTACAACTCAACTTTCATTGCTACTGGATCACCTTTAACTCGGTGATTTACTCTCAGTCTGAAATGACCGTCCTATTCTGTCCTGAAAAATAGCTCTCATAACGAAGGAGTTTAACCAAAAAGCCGAAACGTGACTGACAACAAAAATAAGTTCACTACCTTATCAAGGTACTTTGCGCTCACTGACAATGAAGACTAAAACTCAACACATAGGGCCTTCCAGTAAACTCATCGTGCAGTAAGAACCATCAATTTAATTAGACCAAGCAACTAACTCAGCGATGACTCGCCTAATTTAAAACAGGCTTATACACTTTTTGAGCGCTTGAATATGAGTAATACAGAAGAGAAATCCAGGAATTTTCAGTCGATGAATCTGATCTCAAGCTTTACAGACCCCAGGCAGATTCTTCAGTAAGCTTGACTAGTATTTTTACTACGACAGATTGGACATACAGTGTTTTCTCTGCCACTGTCGAATTTGTTGAGAATCGTTCGGTATGTTTGTCGTCTTAAGTTTGGTATGATGCGAAACGTTGAATTCGTTGAGGCATGTTCGGACTGTTTACAGAAAACCGGTTCTTAACTTGTCTTTATTTATCTGCGCTATGTGCAGTAGATAAGCATTGTAAGTTTTATACAAAGACCGCAAATGAATTTCGTTTCGTTTTTAGTAACTAGCACTACTTATTTCATAAAACTGTATTCTTTGGTATTGCTTGACAAGCTCTCACCATCATCTGCGCCCGACTGTTTTAATGAGCTCATTCCCTGTTGACCGGTGACGATATGCGGTCTCGTTTTCGATTGTTCAGTTTTGAACGCCTTTTTTCCCGGATGATTTGTATATCCAGTTAATTTGTGTTCAGTCTGAGTGAAGATTTCCGTTATTAATTTCTGAATCAGTACCGTAAAAATGCATAGACTTTTGGTCATCATTCCCAACATATTTTTGGACTTAACAAATAGTCTTTTTAAGCTGACCGTTTCAATAAACGTTCTTGGAATTGTCGATTACGCGTTACCGAATAAATTATCCCAGATCGGTCGGAACGGTTCAATACTCACTACTTATTGTTTTAATGCGTGGTATTCATAAATTTGTTATCCCCACCTTCTTCAGATTCAAGATGCATTACGATTTTTCTTCATCTTTTGAGTTGTCCAACTAAGATTGAAGTGTTTATTAAAAAATATCAACTTCCCACAGTTTACAATTTTTGTAAATCTTGTGTTCTGTAAGAAGAAGCTGTAAAATCTGAAGCTCTGTTGTAAAATCTTGCGTCAACTTGTCTAAGCATCAGTCATATACCAAGCTAGCCACTCAGAGTTGAATTATGCCAGTTTTGTTACAAATCTATTTGTATTGAGTTATTGGTATCGTTTATTCCTACTAGTGGTCTGCTTATCATTCATACCTCTTATACACCCTGTAAGACCTTAAATTTTACGGAACCCTATAGGGTATATTTCCTAGTCAGGAGGAAGTCAAACGGTAAATACTAATGTAATTCACTTCTGACAAATCTAATCTGTCGGTCAATCTGCATATCAAGACTAGTTGCGGGGAATGTGCGAGAACTCACGTAGTCTTAGAATACCAGGCAGTATCTTCATTTTCAAAGCTAAATAATTTAACTGCATACAAAACTAAAGCCTAATGTACATTACGCTGCGCAACTGTCGTAAGGTCTGGTTTCAAACTGTGATTGGGTTTCACTGCATTTGAAATTGTCACTGATCCACAGAGTCTAACTAGTTTGAGCCAAACAGTGAAACCGATTCACGAACAGAGTATCACCTTCAATGACAAACAACAGGTCTGTGTTTTTCAAATTATTTAGTTCCGCAAATCTTTCAGACAATTGAAAAAATTGCAACCAAGTGGTTTATTGATATCGTTCGTAAAGTCCACGACGATTTACTAGAACAGGTTCTACTTGCGAATAGTTTACAACGACAACTTCGGCAGGTGACCAAACCTAGGGTGGCAGATTTTGTCCTCAATATCCGTTCTCCCAGTAAAAAGCCATGACCGTTTTCATCTTCTGTTAACAACAGACGGGCAGCGATACACATACACGCCTGCTAAATTCTTGTTTCTTAAGTGTTCTTGCAACATCTGTTCGGTAGCATAGAAGAAATGCATTCATCAATGTTCATATCCACAATCTGGTATTAACCTGACCAAAACAACCACCTGTTCGGATAATTTTTTTACCCGTTTTGTTATCACACCAGCTTGAGATGAACCAAAATATGCCAATCGTTCGTGGTATACGTGACATCCTGATTTGTTGTAAAATCGTGCGAATTCATTGTGAATGACCACATTTGCTAGAATTACTTCCAGATATTTCTATTATGATGTTGTTCATTACGGACGTGACAACTGTCAACTATATCTCCTCGCAGTCAAACATGAACTTCCAGTCACTATGAGCAAACGAATTATCTATGACGTAGTCTAAAGGCGTTTGGCTGCCTCGTTTGCGATTGGATCTACACACGCCAACCGCTGCGGTTCACTGTATTGTTTTTGAATACCCAAAGTAGTTATACAAACTTGACAAGGAGATGAAATAGATAGCGTATTCCAGAAACAAGTAAGATTACGTTTTCTGGATACCTTATAACCAGTAAGCCTCAAGATATTCATTTTTGCTGTTTACCTAGTACTACGGTGTGACATTATTTTCATAAAGCAGAAAACTGTTGAGGTTGGAAAATCAATATGAGTCGTTAAGTTAAGTGTTCATTCATTTGATAAATCCTGTCAGTATTTTGACATCAATCATTTGATTGATGGTCACATCAATAAGCCGATTTTTGGAACAATTAGCATGAAGGCTGTAGTGGTTTCTCAGCCTATGTTTTGTCAATGTTAAAGTCAAGTAGTTATCTCCCATTCGAAAACTTGAGTAATTTTTTGGTTCCAACTGAATAATCAAAATATCATAACAGCAAAGTGTGTATAGAGTTGAATGTTTATAGTCTCACAAGGGAATGTAGTCCGACTTAGGGTGAATTAAAGACGGCATGCTTATGCCCATTCAAATATGTGTACATAATTATCTTCGTTTCAGACTTTAGCGTATGTGTAAAGATTTCGTTGAGCAAAAATTAAACGGATCACATTTTCGCTGTCTATTTTTCATTCACATATTCGATTTAGAGGTGGCTTGTAAATGGAAAGGGCTACACACGAATCTGGTCCTCGTAACAACTGGTCCGGGATTAGCATCATCACTCCAACCGGAAGCTGGCTTCCGGTTCCTGCGCAACTGCAAGTAACATGTTAAAAACTGCGAATGTTCTTGTTTGACCCTTGGTTTACCTTATATATTTGAGAAAATGAAGAACTGATGTACAGTTCACCCAGCTTGATGATCCAGAGACCAGCTATTCTTAGTCAAACTAAAATGATAGACAGTGATAAATCTACAGATGAGCAATTGAGAATTGGCTTTTGTATCAGTTTGAACAAGCCTTTTCTGTTTTGTTAAAAGGTTTGTTGATGGTTTCGCTTCTGCGATTTAGAAAGATCAAAGTCGGCAAACAATAATAAGTAACTGGTTATGTTGAAAGTTGGACGAATACGAAAATTTGAGGTTTCACAGGAGAAGATATGATCTAACGTTTCCTTCATCTAAACTGTACAGGCTATGTGCAACCAAGTATGGCATTATGTAAGTCTGTACGGAGACGAGTGT
Source organism: Paragonimus heterotremus (assembly GCA_013368495.1). Classification (NCBI taxonomy): domain Eukaryota; kingdom Metazoa; phylum Platyhelminthes; class Trematoda; order Plagiorchiida; family Troglotrematidae; genus Paragonimus; species Paragonimus heterotremus. The sequence continues at coordinate 53,905 of LUCH01000435.1, forward strand.
TCAGTTTCAATGTATTAATTTTCACCTGCACGGGAGTTTCCAGTACCTACACACAAAAGACCGCGACAAACGGGCCGGTTACTGCGTTGATTCTGACGACTTGGGTATCACACCCAGACGTGGTAGGTTTTCAGGAAGAAGGTTTAGATAAAGGCGCTAAAGCTAACGTGTGTACTGAAAAATAATGATTGGGGAATATCGATTTCAAGATTTACGGAAACGTGGCGCATCACTGGAGTGACTGAGTGACTGGTGTCCGACCAGTTTGAAATTGGAAAATACTTGCGCTGAATTTGGTGTAGCCAAGTTCCACCGAAGTCAAAACTTGTAACTCTGGAATGCACGCAAGATGATGTGAATGACTTACTGGTTTTGTTTAATTGTTAATGGTAAAATATTCGGTCAGAAGAAATTGGATTACTTTGCAGCTTTATTCAAAATTTTCCGTCTGATTCACTTCTGGTCAGTACTTTTTTTGTAAAATAATGTCAATTTCTGAATGACAAGTATCACCATAAAGCCCAGGTTTTCAATATTACTAATATTTTCATGGTTAATATCAATTCGACTTTTTTCTACCATGCCTTTGAAACTTTGGCCAATTTGTCATGGCTGTTTGACAAATGTGACAGCTACCAATCAAGTGGGAGAACGGGTGACCGATATTGTAATCACTCACTAGGAGCGCAGTAGAGTTTTCTAGACCCTAATAGATTAGTGGTCCACACATTTTATTGCGGTAATTTTGCTAGAATTTACGGAAGGTGCGGGTATTAATTTCCGTATCGAAAGGGAAATTTGACAAGGTTGTTCAGACTTCCAACCATGTTCAATTCTATGCCCAGTGCTTCAGTGCACCGGTACAAGAAATATTACTGGTGAGTAGTCGGAGAATTGACTAAGTTTAAGTTGACAATTACTCACGTTTAATCACAGTTTTCGCAATCCCATAGAAATTCTAACCAGCCACATTCAAAAAGAAGCACTAGACTCACGTCTTGCTTTTGTAAGAGCTCTTCAGTAGTCCGGCCAAGCTTTAGTGAGTCAACCGTGTTTACTACTGTCATTGGCTTCAGGGTGAGCACGAATGAACTGGCGTAAGTAAACTTTCTTTAACTTTTACTTTCGGGAAGCAGTGGAGTTTGTCTTCCTTTAGAAGTCAAAATGACCAAGGACATTGCGACAGATATAATTGGATGGACCGTGGAGCGGCCAACTCTCAATCCGAGCGAAAGCCCAAATGACCAATGTTTTCATTGTATTTATGCTGACTTTTCCGTCATTTGGAGTTATAAAATATGGATGAGATGTCTCTCTTTCATTCGGGTGACTTCGACATTAAGTTGGAACAAACCACGCGATGTGCATTGTTAACAATGTACGAAAATGTTTAATCAAAGAATGGAAATAATAGGTTATGGAAAATCATATGAAATGTGGTGTATAGAGTACGAATCAATATCAAGTAATGTTTGGCTATATCAATCCATTTACGCATAAAACCCAAAGCCATCGAAACCGCCAGATTCAATTATGTCTCTGTGATGTGACATACAAAATTATAAAACAGCCGTGTAGATCAGTCTGAGCGCACTAATACGACCTTTTGCACAAAAGACAAATTCGGAGTAGTTAAATCGTTCTCTCGAAAAACGAGGGAGAACACATTCACTAAACCCTTCCCGCAGTTTAGAGTTCTACCATGACTTCATTAAATTCATCACCGTATCTCTCACACAGCACTTTATCCTACAATTGTGTTCAAAGAGTTGAAAAATCATAAAACACAAATTACTAATGTATAAGAAAACGCCAGCAAAATATGGTTGGACGATCGGTGGCGATAGTTCAGAAAAGCAGCTCTAGTTTACACTGTAATGTCCTCAGTTTATTGAAAAAAATTCAGCTCCTGCAATTTTAATTCTTTCAATTCATGATGGTTGGGTGAATATCAGACATTTTAGGCTTAGGCATAGCTACCAAAAACTTGCGACTCAAATAAAATTCTGTTCGTCGTAAGTAATTCTTGTTACTGAGCGCTTCCGTGACAGATCACGTGATCACTATTTTGATCATCAGTTCGTTTCCACGACTAACGTGACATATAAGTTACGTAATGAGAATTTACTCAGTCTGGTAGGTTCCTGTACATTCGGGTTCGTGCTGAGCCTTCTGTCTTCATTTTATGGTGAAAAACTCTCAACAGGTTATAGTAAGATTTCTCGAACTAATTTAGTTGATGCTCGTGGAACACTCGGAAATCCTTCGGGAGTTATTCAGTAGTTATATTGACACGTATTTTCTACGCGTCAAGTATTATTCACTGGTAATTTTCTCACTCACTGAAAAGGTCCAGAATAGAGATGTTTTTATTTCAAGAGATCTTTTACGAATTCAAATATTTACACTCCATTACCGATTTTATTCCGAAGACGACGACCAACCGGTTAGTTCACGCCAGATATTCAAGTCCGTGTACTGTAACGGTTGGTATTCAGATTTGGTTGAGTGTAATGTATGCTAATTGCTGATAACTCTGGGAATGAGTTTCTCCACTCATCTATGGATGCAGCAGAGGGAATAACATGAGGGCAATTGGTTTTTCAAAAGACCGGTTTGATGAATTGGTGATGAATTGCTTAGTCTGAGCTTCATTCCACCAGTGAAACGGTTAAGAGCTAGTTTATTACTAACTTATCTAACATTGTCACCTGAACCAAAACCTGAAGCGATCAGAAATGAGAAAGTGTAACTTAAATTGGGATTTTAATCGTTTGCATCAATAGTATCGAGAGAATCCACATTTTTTGAATGTCCGAAGCAACATACACTGTGCTCCAAACTTTTCCACGTATAATCCAACGAGAATATTTTTGGACTCCCGCAAAGGTCAGCCGAAGCGTCAGTCGCATGAAATTGAAGTGTGACATGTGTTTCAGAATGATAACCCCAGCCCATCGGATCAAAAAGCACATAATATCCGTCAAGTCCAACACCCTAACGATCTGAAAAAGTTGCCCGAACCGTTAGACCTATCCTGACTACGAATGGCGGACTAGATAACCCTGCGCGGCAGACTCACAGGGAATGGTCTTCCACCCTTCCACATAAAAAAAAACTACCACTTGAGTGGTGTGAAAGGCAAACCTGATGATCACGCCCAAGATATTAGTCTGATTGGATTGTGTCCATTGTCAGCCTTCAATTTTGAATCGCTTTGCCAAAAGATCCGCTCTCAGGATAACGGTTACCACTCGAGGCCGCTTGCTGTATCTATGTACATACTTAAACTCAACTCATATCAGGCGACTGACGGCTTAGAAAAAGTACTTCTTTGTGTAAGATTGGATTGGTGATGAATTTACATTTGAATGGCTGTTTACGTGCAACTGGAAAGTTGCTACCTGTGTAGTGCTCATTGTTTCAGCTCATAGCCCTCCTTATACAGTAAACATTGGAAAGTGAGCATTCGAATGGGTTGTATCGTCATTATTGAGATTCAAAACCGGTTGATTGTTTCTCTATCATCTGAATCAGATTAAAATCACACTTGAAGTGTATTTCGACGCAAATGTTCTTTAAGTAACCTGTTGAGGACATTACTTAAGAATCTAGATTGATTACTTATCTGGCGTGTGGTAGGCAATTTATCATGGTTCGGTGTTGATTTTTTCGCCACCTTTTATGAGAAAATGTTGATCATATAATTCACTACGTGTAATCTGTCAACGCTCTGTACAACACCTGACAGCTGACATCAGAAGTGGGCTGGTGAGCTTCAAGCCTAGGGTCGATGCCTCCTACACATGATCTTTTTCGTTGTTTCGTATGGTTCTCGCTCGCGAATGCTGTCACAGTAAATAAAGAATGCGCTCAAACAACCTCACAAAGTTCTTTGTGAGTGAAGATGAACCAAATGCGCTTCCCAAGACTTGTGTAGCTCGTCACAATAGAGGAATTAACAGCATACAAACATCCTTACGGTAACCCAAATCAGGTCTTTCTCCTTGACCGTTCCGTGATTCATCTAACTAGCCTGATTTAAGCTCAACTGGTCTCAAATGAGTTCGAAACTCACATGTTTCAATCATACAACAATTTGAATACTACTGTGGACGTATCGTTATTTCTCTGCTTATCTTTATCCTACTTTCCTGATTATTTCTAATCCAAGTTCGGTCACCTCTTAATCAGTGCTTAACCTCAATACCAGTAGTATATAAGTAGCATGTGTTTTTATTTACCTCACAAGACCATGTTCCGAACGGTGTAAACACTTATTCACGGCGCTGTTGAAATGACGACCGTTTGAAAATACTGTGTATACAAAATTTATATTGTACCAGGACGGAGGTTAGATTCATGGATTATAATTATGCATAGACTGTGAAGAACTTGTACATAACTTTGCATTCCTATAGTCTGCCTTGTGCCTTTATCTTGGATCATTCTAGAGAAACCACTAGCGTAACCTTCTGTTTGAAAGTACTTGCGATCTGCTGTGTGCAGTAACTAAACAGACTCATTCATGTGACACACATCTGATGAAGGGTTATCTTCTGAGGTTTCCATGACATAAGAAATAAACCGTGCACATCGGCTTTACCTGTACCCGCAACTTTCACGACGGCTTGCTGAAAAGAATAGACTTTCCGTGCAACATCTGAAGTTCATTTATGTGATACCAGAATTTCACTGATATTCGAATTAATTTGGTTGAAACAAGAGTAAAACTTGACTTGAGCTTAAGGCAGTAGTATGTCTACATGTGCTGAATGGACACATCAAGAAGGTAATCTAGTGAGTGGCAGTTAGCAAACAGCAGTTAGACATGTCACACTTTTTGAATGTCAGTGCCATCCGGCATATCAAAAACAGAATTCGACGCACAAGAGATGATAGTACCCCAAAAGAGTATTTACCACAGTGATTCACAATGGCAAATTTATGGAAAATACAATCAGCATTTCTTCAAATCAAACGTCGCTCATGTTGGAAGATCAGTTCTGTTTATTTTAAGTACATGACACCGTTGATATATGTAAGTTTTTGAAACAGGGAACAGGGACTACTAGTCAAACTGGACAGTTATTATGGTTAATAGAGATGGCGAAACGATCGCTGTAGGAGTACAAAGCTAAATAAAGTATAAAAATAGATTAGTTGTTGGATGCTAACAACGGACGGCGAAAGATGTTATGTTTTAGGGATGGATACGTTCAGATGAGACTCAGAACCAACATAAGGATCACAGCATATGATAATTTCTTGAACAGATAACAATGCTAATGCAATGACAACCTGTTTATGTGTTTAATTTGAATGCTTAATTTTAGTGGTCTTGTTTCCAACACGTTGGACAATCGGCTTGCATCGGCTTCCATCATTAGAATATCATGGGATACTTAATTGCTTACAATTGGGTGTCACAAGCTAAGCTGATTGTTATTAATGCCTGTAAAAGGACGACTGTAGAGACAGTAAAACCAACTAATAAGTGTGTTTCAATTAGTTGCGTCTGATCAGTTTACTTAAAATTAGATAGATGTACGTTTTTTGAAGAGTATATTAGAATAGTTCCCATTTGTCCGATTATTTACACGTCATTTTTGTTCATAGTGTATTCATCTTGACCCAAGTCCAAGACTGACAATATCAACAGAAATATAGAAACGAGTTTTGTTTTTCGTGACTGGTGATAAATTACTTTGTCATGGGTGTGAGAAACGATTGCATGAATACATGGACAGAGGAACGGCAGAAGAATTTAGAAAACGAAATCAGTGTAAAACTTTTTGTAAACAAATTAATGCGCAGTTAATTTTTTATTGAGTTTGCATAAGAATGATAAAAATGCACCAATCAGAGCAACCACATCCCGAATACCAAAAGCAGAGGCAAATAGTGCCATTAGTCAGGTTAAACGATAACCATAGATTATACGAGATGACAAATGAAATATCCTTTGAATCTACACAATTTTGCAACGAAAATTCCCGTTGGAATGCATCGGATGGCCAAGTTCTTCAAGGGTATAACTAAGTGGAAGAAGTTGAGCAGATTATCAAGCAATCGAAAATTTATTTCTAGCCGAACTAAAGCGGTGCATCCAGATAAAGGCTTTCGAACTGGCAAGTAAAGAAGGTAGGTTGGAATAAACGACAAAACACAATGTTCCTTCGAATGAAGCATATATTGAAATCTGTTGGCAAAAAGGGATACCTCATGTGAAACAAAAAATTACGAAGTCAGCGCAACTTCAAACAATGCGGAGTTGAGTATCGTTATTTGCAGAAAGACAGATAGTCACCTTTTATTTCGGTAACGTATTGCGACTAACCTGCTAAAACTGGTGATAATTTGGAGACACACAGAGTATAGTTGCTCGAGTAGACCTCTCTGAACCAACAAGTTTCTATTCACACGTAGTTTGCTACTGTTTAAACCACATGTGCTTTTCGTGTACCCATTCAACTTAAATGATATGTAAGAAAATTACTAAACATCATAAGGGGAATTCAAAGGCCAGTAGATCATAAACTAAAATGTATGCCCTCTGAGCTAACTTCTACGGCTAAAACATTTGAAGGCTGTCTTTACAGTCAGTGCGATAGAGTTAATGAAACACTGTGACTTCACACATTTTGCTTGACCTTACCTGTTTAAATGTCATTATTTTTTATTTCCTGGTTCCCGATTTCCAACCCTTTGTCCCGTTCATCTACTGTTTCTCAACTAGGAGATTCTGGTCTGTGCATCTTCGTTTCTAACTTGATAATATGTTTATTTGTGATTATAATGTACAATGAGATGTTGTCTATAAGTCCCCATAGTTACCGGTTTTCTTGGTCTTTTGTAGATCAGTAACACACCAAAGTGCAGGTACTGTTTAAATTGTTCCGAATTTAGCAATTACTGGTCGGTGACTTATTTATGAGGCTTGCAAAATCAACAATTCAACGTGTTTTGCTTAACGCTCGCAAAACGTCAGCAAGCACGAGTATAAATTCTGTAGAATTGTGTTGCCAATGGAGTTTACGAAACCCAGCGTACGTTATCCATCACCGGTAAGCACCTCAAACTACCATTTTGCTCCCAAGCTAACTATGACCATTTGTGAAGTTTTTTAACCAAACTGCTCACTCTATCAAACAAAAGGTGTATAAGGTCGTAAAAAAGGGTATATTTTGAGTGCTGCGGTAGGTTCCTTGACGCTTTTATTGTTGCTGTCGAAAAATACTTACTTGAACAGATCACGTGGGGACGGTATTTTTGTTGTTACCATCTGTGGAAATTTCCCACGAAAAGTTATAATTATATACAACTAACCTTGAGGTTAATGCCTGCACAAATTCAGTCTGCATCAAGCCCCGCATATTCTCAGAGTACGATGAAATTACTTCTTGTCACAACCCCTTTAAAGGAAACAGGTTATTTTGTGTATCCTATAGTTTGTATTTTTTTATGTGCCTGCAATCAATTTCTGGAACCTTTTGAACAGTAGGTCTATATGGGATATCTAAATGTGTTAACAGGTAAAATGTTTCTTGTGAATTGTCTTTTATCACGAGTGTATAAAATTTAGTTCGTCAATAAATGTACCTATACTATAATTAGTAAAACGTTTTACCAACTATCGGTTATGGAATGTTCAATGCCCGTTGATAATATCCCCACTTTCTAGTCCATTCCCCTGATGATATCATTTGCATGTGATAAAGTAGCACTAATTTCAGAAATAACAAGACGAGTTTTACAAACTTCCTGCTTAGACATTGTTTGATTCTTATATCTTGTGGAAAAGTATGCTTATTTTTATCTTGACTTGTAAAAATTGCAGAAAACATTTCAATATCTCTGGTCGAAGAATGTCATGTTTATTGAAACTATTTGTTTCTGGAGTAATATTTCTGAAGTCACCACGTCGACCGACTCCATTCATATAGAACTTCCCACATTTTGTGAGTGATATCCCAGTATTTCGGCGTGATCATATTATGATTGCTACTCGCGAGTTTCTGTTACATCAGTAATTTACACACTACATAGTCCGTTTCCTCTCTACAACAGGTCTGCTTGTTTACAGTTCACGTAAATCAGTTTAGGAAGTTCAACTTCACACCAGCTTATATATTTCGACTTCACTTGAACACACACGGTGATTAGCCAAGTGTGACGATGGATTATGTTCATGCTGGTTGAACAAAGCATGACTCTTTAAACTACTACCTTATTTCGGTCATTCTTAATAACTAAGCAGATGGAATCAATTTTTTGCAGGTAACTGTCACTTCATACTGGGCTGGATATCAGTTAGATAGAATATAGTTTGAATGAACTTGGAGCGAGAATCTGTGAAATCATATTCACTCCTTGATGTCATTTACGCAATACGACGAATATTGGCTGAGACACTTCATAACGTAAAACGGGATGGATATCACAATTATTTCCGTTTGAGACAGAATTTAATTTGCTTCTATTCCATTCGATTAAAATTGGAAAATCATTTCACATCAACCATATCTGTAATCGGCATATAATACACTCATTTAAAAGTTTGCTGAGAAATCTTTCAAAATTTCGGGAAAATTTATGTTCAGTATGTTGGTTAGAAATATCTAGACTTTCTTCTCGACGTTAAAACTAAAAACTATTACAACTGATTTTAAATGCTTCGTCAGACTTACTAAAGGATTTTGTGTATGTGGTGATGTCTGCTTAATGAGACATACTCATCCGAATAATAAAGGTTGTGAAATTTTTGCTTAAGCAACCACGGAAACTTCACTTACTACTGGCTTTATACAACCTCGTATTAAACAGTGTGGTAAAATGATTATGTATATTCATTTTCAACGTAAATCTACCAAATTTCAGCAATCTAGCTCGCTTTTGGTGAGTCACCGTCAAACTAGCGTATTCATGTTTATGTATAGATTCACAGTTCCGGGACGAAAAACGGAGGATTTACCTAATTGGTCGGAGTGAGTATAACCGACAGCTTGACATTAAATGATGACAGTCAGGAAAACACCAATATCAACAGACACTAGAAGGAAGAAGTGTGGGATGCACCTGTATCGACAAGCTGACAAACTGATTATGCTCGGGGCATACACACCAATGATAAATTAACTGAAAATCCGAATTACTGAACAGAATCAAATCTTGGCATTAAACCGTTTACCTCGGCTCGGCAATAATGCCATCATGAGTTAACCTGCCACCTCCACTGTTTTAGAAGTTTCACCAAACTCATCAACTTGAAATGGCCATCCAGAGGTCTTAGAGAATAGACTGCATGCTGGTGAGAAGAACTGATGCACCATTTGGCACAGTTTTGCACAATTTGACACAGTGTTGCCAGTTTTGTGTTGAGTGCGGACTCGGAAAACTACTCCAATATCTTTTATACCATGTCAACTTAGGCAGTTTTTTGGTAGCACGTATTGATCAAGTTACGCGCTTCTTAAACGTTATTGCAGTATAGAGCATGGTTTTACAGAAGCATTTCCCTTGTTATTAAATTAAGTTACTGAAATCAGTAAATTCACTGGATAATTATACGTACTAGCACTTTCAAGTAGTTACTATGGAATACACAGGGTACACAGTCACTTTGGACCAAGCATATTATTGTAACCTTTTCAAAAATTCATTATTTTCCTCAAAAACCTGCACAAACATATGTAGTTGCATTCACTTATCACGATAGTCTGAATAATGATGAATAAAAATTTACTTACAATGCTGGTTTCATGTTCCAGTTGTGGCAATAAGACGAAAACTGTCAACAAGTTGATACATAACCACCTTCTTGGAATAACTTACCGCACTGCAATATGGCAGACCTTTTTCGAGGTGCAATAAATCCCAATCGCTCACCGGAGTAAGTAGGCTCTAAGACGCAATCCTTAGGGGATACAGAGCTTACGAAAGCTTCACAGTACCGGAGGGTAGTAGCATCAGATCTCACCAGCACTAAAAGCTTTATCAACTAGTGGAGTGGATTCCCTGACCACGCAACGGTTGCGATATTGCTTTACGAGCCGAGTCGTTAAAATGACTTGTTCACATGAAATTTACTGTCAACATCTGAAATGACCTCTTGTAAAAAATATTTTGTTGTACTGAACTCGGTTGAAGATGGCTTTTGTTCATCATTTTATTATATTCCAAATGAAGACCCAGAGTAGAATTATGGATTAAAAAAACTAACAGTATATATCTTCTCATTAATGTAAACTAAGTTAGCAAAGCGCACTTGGAAAATTTGACAGCATTTACTGTTAATTGCAGTTTTTGTTTGCTGATCTCTTTTTTCAGGTGATTGTTTGCCCTATTTGCATTTTCATTTGAAATTTTGGAGGCGGCTTTTAGTTTTGTAGGTTTTGCATGGTCAGAACGCTTATATATAGATGAGTACTGCACGTGTTTCTATAATATGAAAGCTGTTTCAATAACCTTCCAACTGTGATATAAAATTGTTTGTTGTAAAATAAAGTAACACCTGCAGATCACGTTTAAATAGTGAGCTCAATATGTTTGTACAAGAAAAGCTGTGCACAAAGTAGTTTATATAAATACGTAATGAATATTTCGTGCAATCATCAAACACACAACCCGTTCTGATGAAACTGGAGCAGTAAGGAGAATGAAATGGATGACATGATAATGGGGTCTGAATTGAAAGTGAAATGCGAAATTCTGAAACTACATGCCAAACGGTGAATGACAGCATTATTGGTTTGCCTGAAAAAATTATCACCATAAATTTGTATACCTGAAGAAATTTCAATCCGGAACAATTGAAATTATAGCTTATTCTTACAGGTTATATTCCTATAAATATCGTAGCTAAAACTCAAATAGATCACTAAGGACAAATATCTTGTATACGATAGGAATAGCATAAATCACGTCCTTGGTGGTGCAAGGAATGTTTTAGACACACTTCTGGAAACACTGTCAAAATATCGGCCATGACGAGTAGACGTTCACAAACAAACGGTCAAAACCTTCAAGTGCATGTATACAAATTTTATTGAGACTCACGTTTTTTCTAGTTCGATTCAAATGTTGTTATTTTAACATCTGCGCATTCAGTGATTGGTTAATAGTCTTCCCTATAGGCTCGACTTTATATACTACCACAGCTTGTTTAATCACTAATGTGTATAGTGGTTCCGGCCTGCTGGAAAACGGCACTGACAGTTCAAATTCCCATGAGAGGTGCTCCTAGAATACACTCAGTAGCACGCACTTAAGCAAATTGAAAGGGACCAAGACAACCGTAGGTATTGGAATGAATACCCAATTAGTTATCAGCAATCCTCTTCAGTATGCTTATGCAGAGTGCAAATTCAACGTCGAATGAATGATATTAAACCGTCAGTTTCTGTGTCTTCAACTATATCAATCAGCTTAACCCAGAACGATGCAATCCCTTACAGGGCTGTTATATCCAACTGAGCTTAACTAATCTACAATAGTCTGTGAGAATATGAGAATAGAACACCACGCACGTGTTTCGGCAAAGTTGTGCCCCCTCATTTGGTCAAAAATTCCAGTTGACCCTGAGGTTCACATGTTTACCATTTTCTGCTGTCGATTTACATAGGTGGAACGTCGACACCAGAAGCACCACATTCAACGGTAGCAGTCAGCATAAACAACATAGGAAGCGACGTGCAGTGTACCCGCTCAGTGGGTTTCAATCTTCAGGCAGCTGTCATTCAGATACTTGGAAGCAAATTTGTATTGCAGTATGTACCCTTTCTTCCTTATCAATGATAACTCTAAAGAGGCTCATTTTTTGCGTGGCTTACTTGAAGGCTTTTTCCTAATATATGTACCATATTTTAAGATTTGATATTATGTGCATAGGTCAAACCCCACCCATCGCTCTCCTGCATTAATATCAGGTTTAAAGAAAGGTTACAGCCTCTGATAAGGCATTGCGGGTTCACGCGCACAAATTCAGTCAGCGTTTGCTTAGTAACGTTTGAAATGGCCATCCTCGTGTTTTGGACTGACTATAGTAATCAACCACCTCTGTAATACTATCTTCACATACGTTCCTGTACCCCCATACTCACGGCTATTTTGATGTAGTGGTTTAAAACAAAACTAGGATTTTAATTAATAATGGGCCAACTTTTACAGTGTTCCTGGTGGAAAATAATGTATAAAAATACAAGTCTTCAGAATGCACAATATTAATTTCGTGGTTTTGTGTTCATTTCGACCATTATTACACACATGTGGATGTTTTAAATTTCATCACTGAACATATGGTGATGGTACTGACAGTCCAACTTTCAAATATTGTGGTACCCATTTGTGGCATCAATGTGAACCACTGATGTATTGCTGTCTATGATGATGATGACACGTTACAAGAATTTTACCTGATCTGGTATGAGATGGTAACCCTTTTCAACATGTTCAGTTGAGAGGAACGTTAGAATACAATAGATTATTGAGTCTGCCAGCCAAGACTTCAAATTGGCGTAATCGATTGGTGGATTTTTGGAAGTTCGAGCTGCTGCGGAGGTTTTTAAAGGATTCTACTGTTGGGGTTTTAGATCGAAATGCAGTTGTTTACCTTCAGCAACTGTGAAGTGACTCACAGTAGCAAGGATGTGTCGTCTGTGCAGGTCGACGTGTTGCAGGGGTTTGATCGGCGATTAATTCAGTTCCTCTTTAGACGACCAAAATTCAGGGCGGTACTTAGTAAGCTCATTACAGCCTCATTTAAACCGTACACTAAAATTAGCCGCGGTTGCTGTGCAGCTCCGCTGTCTTGATATGCCTGAGGTAATCTAAACAAGTTATCTGTTCATAGACTACGTGTCAGTAGCAAACACTCCAAGTTACCATGAGATTCATGCTTATACTCATGAGTCATAATCTGGCTAAACCGTTTGCGTTGGACTCAGTCTCAAGTTTCTCACTGAAGCAAGTCATTATGATTAGCAGCAATCAGAGTCGCTGGCATCAGCAGGCGCCCTAACGAAACTGTAGGGCATAGTTGTCGTACATTTCTGATGAAAAATGTGGAATCCATCGGGACTGACAGCCGTCCCGTTTACCTGAGTTGCTCATAACCTCTAACCAATCCTGTAACAATATTCACACACTCCAGAATAATGGTTTTATCGCTTCAGTGAGTCCTTACTTCATTCGAATGTTACTTACTGCTCAAATTATTTCTCCAAAGTTCCCTGCGAGAATAACTATAAAAATACGCGAGTTATTATCAGTCTGGTCGCATAGCATCCGCTTCATACACCTAGTGTTCCATTTCACTTCCAACCGTCGTAAAGTGTGTGTACTGTAACTTACTGCCGAACACTTGATGATGTTGGAGATTTGAAAACAATCTTCATGGGGTGTACAAGTCTGTCTTTACTTGGATTACCTTAAACATATGAGAGAAAGACGAAATACTTGTGCGCTTTTGATTCTAGTTTGACCGGAAAGTTCTTGTTTTAAAAAAGGGTTTTTTAAGTGGAAAAAGCCAAGATGTTGGTTAGAATCACAAGTGTGTACACCATTCTAAAACTTCCTGTTATATTGAGACGGTCTACTGATTGTACAAGTAAATTTATAAACAGACAGACAATCAGAAGAGGTCTGATCGCGAAAAGTCTGGACTTTGGCTGAATTCAAACCAGCAGGAGAAAGAGCAGGCCAAGAGGTGACAAATGCTCCAGTTATCAGTACGACAATCTTAGTGCTGACCGGTGGCATTGGTTGATTCCAACTGAAACCAAATGAGAAATCCTGCCGGAGCAGCCGATTTTCCAAAGCATTTAGTTGATTCCATACCATAGAGTCGGTTGGGTGGGTAACTGAATACAATTGTGAGAATTGTGAGCATCCAGTCTGGCTTCCTAAAGCAGCTGGCTGAGCATACACCATGTCTAGAGATGCTGTTTCTTTCGCTGGTTCGAATCTAACCAGAGTTTGCAACTGGACCTTTCTTAACTTATCAAACGAGTCAAATTAGTTACCAGTATGGCTAACATTTGACAAAAGTGGATAAGAGGACAGACGGAAATGAACAGTGATCATACAGGGCGCGCTTGAAGTCGGCCAAGATGAATTTATCGCATGATGTCATCCTTCGAGTGTACAACATCTTCGCCTTTGGTCACTTTAACACAATTGTTCCCATTTTGAGATGTGCACCACAAGCCAACGTTTGTGTTTCCGTTAACACCCAGCACAGTCCTTAAGAGCATATAATGTATCAGAATAGAATCGTCCGTTACCTACAGTGTCATTTATTCCACAACTGACTTTCTTGTCGACCAACAACACTCACCATCTCTAATGCGTAAAAGGCAATATTGCTATCAGAACCTTCGAAATTGTGATCCACCGTAAAATAATCAATATTATGCTGAAGTTGTGAATATACAGTCACACAGCTAGTAGCACACAACAGTAAGTGTTCACCATAAGTCAATGATTGCTCAAGGTCAAGCCATTTTTATGCTCATGCCATTCCTTCTAACCTTGCTTGTTTTGCCTCAGTTTATAATTCATCGGTGTAGACCACCGGCGATGCTTGATAAACCAATGATGTATAAAACACATTATTGTGAAAAGTCGTTACAGATTGCCGTCGACTCTGATTTTACACATACCTTCGATCTGCAACAGTTTCACCAGAATTTAGTGACTGACTTTCCGCTGCAGGACGAAGTAATCATTGCTGTTGAATCCGCTACAGATATTTGAGCTTGTCAAATGAATGGAAATTCTTACGAAAAGAGCACTGGAATCGAGGTTTGCTCTCATTAGAGCTCGTCAGTAGTGCTTATCCTTGCCATGGCAGGGAAAGTGACGCCGTGGTAAACATAGTTGCTTCATGAGGACGTGGCCGGAGTTCTAGTGGCAAGGATATGCACCACTGACGCGTTGTGATGATAGCAACTCTGGGAGTTTGTGCTCCCGTACGAAAAGGGCCCATTGGAGTAATCTATGGGAATGCGACAGCTGCTATAAGTTGTGGGTGATGTTCAGTGTGTGTGAAAAACCAAAATCCTTTACTGCTTATCGGAAATTCTTATATCACCTGGCTTTGCTCAAAATTTTTCAGTATCAAGTATAAAACGGTAAAGCTAGACCCATTTCAGCGGCTCCTGTTTGCTCATCATTGTATTCTGAGTCTGAGTAAATAAGCTGCTCATTATCTTAGCGACAGGCGAATGCAGAACATTCGGTCGATAATTGCTGTGCAATCTCTGTACTCAAGGTCTTCGGGAGTATGGAGTAACTGTAGGACCTCTTTAGGTCGTCGAATGTTGATGAGTGAGAGATAAGAAATAATTAATTTATTCCCAGATTTTTCTAGTTGCCCGCGACAACAAATCAGAACCTCCAGAATCGTGCGACCGTAAAGACCATTTTAGCTCTCTAAGCTGAACTGTTTTCGACTGGCTCACCATTAATCTCACATTTACTGCCAGTGCCGATCAGTATGTTTCAAGGAGTCAGTCATTCGGAGTTGCTCTACAGCCATTCTGGTTTCACTAAGTCGACGACATTTATACAGAACTTGTTTTGAAAACCTGGGCTCTCTTTGGCACCTGCAGTGGGCAGGAGGATGGCTCCATTCGCGGTATACTGACAATTAATTTGCTATCATCAGTGGCAAACACAAAAATGACAGCTTACCTGCGACAGAAAAACAGAGACTGATCAGGAGTGGACATACATACAGTCGCACTGCTTATTATGCCATCAACACCAAGGCAACCAGATAAGTTTCGTCAGGCAGTTTGTGAGGACAACGCCGGCTGATGAGTGCGGATCAGTATCGCTTTCGCCATGTTCTCGTGTGGCAACATTATTGACCACTACGTCAGTGGCCTTATTTGAAGCACTGGTGAAGAGTTCTAACTCAAGAGAATGTGGAGTCCAGTGCATCTCTTTGGGGAACGATGGCTAGAATGTCTACATAATTGCAAAGGCTTAGATCAGACGTATGTGACATTCAACTGAAAATTATCCAAATCTCCAATTACTCAGCAATAACTGACGTGACTTCGTTAAAACACGTTACTTTCAGGTAATGATTGTATTACACTATTTTCTGTTAGCGAAGTGGATCAAATTCGTGGCCAGTTGTCATGACATGTCTATTGACTGATGAGTGGGATTTCTTACAGATGGTTAACCGGTTTAAACATGTTAAGTCATCAACTGTTTTAGCCAGATCCTGCAGTGTCCTGCTACTTTCTGAGATTCTTTTTGATTTATTGTCTGCGGCTGCAAGTGAATTAGTAGAGAGCGGGAGATTGACAGTAGTTAGAAAAACTGATCTTACGATTAGGAAAACTGTAGCTTTGATGGTCTGAATCAAGCACATTTGAGCAACTGCACACATAAGCTATAAGTCAGTACCCAGCCTGTTTTTAATGTCATTTGCCAGAAGATCTTTTGTTACTTGCAGACGTACAACTCTATCTTAAGTTTGAGTTGTTAAAACTGACACATTTCACCTGACCATCAGGTTATGAGGTTCGATGCATTTTTATGTGTAAACTTGTGCCAGTAACGTTAACTCATTGAGTATATTGTCTAACGGTCAGAGGTCACAGCTATATTGAACAGAAGACAAGAACCTGCATTTTGCGCAAAAACTGAAGCAACCTTTTTCATAGTCGTGGCATTAGTGTCATAATACTTGATGTGAATGTACGTATTTCTGTCATTAGTTGTTCGTCGTATATAAAATGTATGTATAATGATAACTTGGTTGTTACTTGCATCTGAGATCTTATCCGTCGTGGTTCGCAAACAGCAATCTGAATTATGGTCTATCAAGAATCATGGGTGAGGTAACTTCTCGAAACTTGTTACTTTGCCTCAGAACTTGACTCGTGTATAACTTGGTTTTGTATGTGTCAATAAATCCTAATGACCTTTCAATATTCGACAAGATGGAGTTGGTAGTTCTAGATTTTCAATTCCGACAAACCTCGTGATGAACATAAGGTAGTAAAGTAAGATTTCAGATCGACATGTTACCACATGGAGTCAGGACGTTGCTGAAACTGTCAGTCTACCATTATCGCCTCGTAAAGTTCCAAAGAAACTAAGGTTGTAGGTTTAACAAACACATGGTTTAGTAAGAGACGCTTGGTTCAATGAAACCTGTTCCTGGTCAAAAATTTTAAGATGAACGTTTTTTAAATGTATGCCTAAGTTTTCGAACAACATATTCATTTATAAGGGGTTATTTTAAAGAGAGGTTTTAAATCTTATACTAGTCAGTATCTGGACAACTCAACATATTTTAACATGACAAATCTAAAACGAGTTCCTTCGCGCAGAGTGCATTATGGAAGTTCTATTCTGAAGATGCAATTGCTTTATATTTGGTATTTATTTGCTAAGTCTGTGTTAGCTTAAGGTTCAGCCACCGCTTCATTTGATCAACTGAATCGGATGAGTTACATCAAGTTGACCGATCACAACTTTCATTTTGATGTCAGTTATTCGTACTTCGTGGTTACTTCACTAATAACGACCTGTTTGAAAAAACGATTGACTGATTGAATTTTTCACAAACTTCGACTTTAAATACCTAAGGGACATTCAGTCAGTTCACTGTCGACATTTAGTATGGAAACATTGATGGAAGTCTGAAGGTCACCAGCAAATATCCCGGTGCTAAGCATGAATGCGACAAGTTCCCAAGTAGAATTAGTCAGCTTGTATACCCCGTTAGTGAACGGACATATGGCACGTCATTACATGATAAAAATGAGGACTTATGACTTGTAGATTGCTGATGGCTCTATTGTGAGAAATAGCTACCAAGAGGAACCTCGTACCCACGAAACCTTTGAAAAGGTAACAGGTTGTGCGTCGGACGAACCCTAAGAAAAGATGAACTTCCGTGGACCCTATGGGAAGAATATTGAAGAGGGTGAAACGGACCCATCTCTGAGAGAAAATAGTACGGTAGCATGTATTAACTAGTCCCAGTATACTTACTTAATGGCCGCAGAGCGGCTCAGTCCAAACCAACTAGGCAAACCGTTCTGTATCTCATGAACAAACTAATTTCGAAGCTAATCTGGCTAACTTGAAGAAGATTCAGCATATTTTTGTTTCCTAATCCAAGCAAACGATACATTAGACCGATAGACTCAGTGGTACTCTACATGATGGCGGTTCATTACAGGTTATCGCTGACGGGATATACACAATTGACTAAAGAGACCTGTGAGCTTTGCCTGTCAGTACTGTTATCCTAAAATTGAGGATGAAGTTTTTACGGTTATATTAGTCCGACTACCTTGCGTGCCACGGTTCCACAAAAACAAAGCCACTCTTCTCCACAATAAAGCTTAGTTGGTTGAAATAAACCAAGTCGACAAATCTCATCACTGATTTGCTGACTAAAATTAATCACTCTCATATTTGACGGATTTTTTAGAATGAGCATGCGTAAAAAACGAGATTAATGCTGCTTGATTGTTTATCTGGCTCTTGCCAACATCTGACTAGCCTGAGAACACCCCAGCTGAATTGTCATAATTGTAATCATGCCCTTGCAGTGTGACAAATGGTCGGTTATGCAAAAAAAGGCTGTATCGCTTTTGGTTATGTCAACTTATTTTAAACTGTCAGTACATGCTACTATTATACTTGGATAGTCACCATTTTGTATAGTGGTTAAACAAAATGTTACGCAAGAAAAATCTTGTTTGAACGGTATATCAAACTTGGGAGCGCCAAAGACTGTACGGGAATACAAAGTTAAGCATGACGACACCAGCGCATTTGCCTTCCCACAAATTAATACAGTCTGTCTCTTGCGCTCACATCGTCAGTGAGCATTAAAATACTACTGCTTCCAGGAAGAATAAGGAATCAGCAAAAACAAAAAATTGCTTTCCTGTGAGGAGGTGCTGCGTGCTGATGGGACCAAAGTGCATCAAATATTACGAGCACTGGATTTCCGAAAATGGTGAATCGTAAATATACACCTCAACCGTTTGATAGAACACATGGTGATGTGTGTACACACGAATATCAAGCGGCACACGTATGATTTATCCTCGGAAGTTTGCACATTATCCTCAATCGAAAAGCCCGAACTACGCAAATGATTCATTCAGAAGTGAACGTACTGACCGATCTCTCCATCTTCTACTAATTGGAAACGTCGGTGAATTTGCTGAGATCGTGCATGACAAGACCCGACAAAGGTCCACTAGTCGGGGTAAGTCATCGTGATCGATCACGACACCGACGTTGGCTGGATGTGTCATAACCAACCCGTTATACTGCGAACATTCGGGTTTTTTTATTTTCTTCACGAAAAATGCGTCAGTCCTCTCTATAGAAAGTTACCTGGTTTAGTCTTTCATGTGTGGTCGTCTTGACCAATATCAGATAACATTTTAACAATCCAAACCTATAATTCTCATTGTCGTTCAGTTTCACACTTGCTATTTTTTTAACAGACGTGGGTACGTGAAATGTTGCAGCTTAAACGGTCTCGAGCTAGCGCCAGCTTTAATCAGCACGGTAGTGTTGATGACGTCACATTCTGTCTGTACAGTAGATGTTTCGCTATACCATATTGCCCTATATTCGATTGCCACGGTTACCTCTCCAATTTCCGGTGACCACTACGGTTAATTTCACTTTCTACATTTTTGCGTTTCACACGCAATTTAACTTCTTACAAAGCATTGTTATGCAGGAAGTCAATGGTATAAACTAGTTCTTGTCTGTTTTTGTACCGAAAGTTTATCAGCCTCAAACATGGAGCAGAGAATGTTTCGCCATACCAGTGCCCCCGTACGCACTATAAGCGATATGGCTGCTAAACGGCGCATGTTACGGCAATATACAAAAGATGGACGTGAAGCCTAGAAAGTGCTGGATAATTGCTCGGAAGTTCTGGCTTGAAGAGTCAGTGTTTCGGTACTTTCGTTAAAATATCAACCACATAGCCAACTCAGTCGTGTAGTGAATTTGCTGGGCTGAAATAGGCAATCACGGATGCACATCACTTCAGCTGAACAGTCTCTATGAGGTCATCTGACAATAAGATTAGGTAAAAAGCGGTTAGCCCACAGCCTATCTCTATTAAAGCAGCACTGTTACAAAAATAGATGACAAAGTGAGGCAGTATCTATAGTTCTAATCAGTGTATGCTTAGAATGTTACAGTTCCTAGTCAGAGGTCTAAGAGATATTGGCTCACTTAATGATGTCCTGTCGTATAAGACCCTCTCACCGAGTATAGGCATGGTAAGGCTCTTTCTGAGGTTCCACAGTATCATATTTTCTCAGTGGTCCTCTGATTTTCTTGTCCAACTCTACATACGCAAATTACATTCTTGCGATGTACTTTGTTTCATATACCCGAAGGAAATTAACGACATGCTGCGTTACATTAGCAGTCTGATACTTCAGCATGTGACATACACTACTGATAACTTACTGATAGCCAAACGCTGCTGCAATGTGTTCCATGCACATTTTTAATGTGTCAGTTATTTGGGAATGTTTACACATGAAAAAACGGAATGTATTCTTTCGTTTATCGTTCTGATTTGATGGTCTTCGGCAATTAGAGTTTTTGAGAAGCTAGTAAACGAGTAACGATGGGTTATCCAGGCTGCGGTGTTTTGCACTCGAAGATGCTGGTTGTTGTAGTCATGGGTGGATCGTGAGTGTAAAATACAATTTATTTATTGTTAACCTGGATGTGACAACAAGTGGTCGTTCTGTCAAGTAAAAATAGTATTTCTTACAATAATTTGACCTTATTAATTAGGCGATACTTTGCCTTGTAAGTTGATCTAACGTATAATAATGTGTACGGCAAGTTTCCCAAGCAAATAAGAAACGTATTGACATTACTTCGCGTTCCGTTTCTATTCGGTATCGGTCAAATTTAATCAAGACTGCGCTGAGGTTTTGGTACAGTCCACTATGGACAATTAATCTGTCATGCAAATCCATCCTTTATCCCAACAGGCTCCTTATTTTTGTTGACAAGCTATTCAACCTGAAATTTTCAGTGGATGAGTCGGATATGAATTATTAGATTTAAGTGAGCTGTACGTAAGTGAAACCCCTTTCAGTGCACAGGAAAAAGTGTATACCTCGCTTGAATTTATTGGAAAGTATAGAATACCAAGTATTGGATCTTAGTTGGTAATATAAGAAATATAGCAGTTAATCGGCGTTAGTTATTGCTTATGAGATTCCCTGTTATTTTGAAATACCGTAAATTGATTTAGCATTTTGCATGACAATTCTCTCGAATCTATTTTCAAGTCTCTTGCCTCAACAGAACCTCAAATTCCTGCTATGTTTTTGGCAGAATACAAAGCGATTGACAACTGAAAATACATAAAAATGCTGAGCTAACAGTTTTATGGATTATTTACACACTAGTTGAAAAGTAACAACATTGTCTAATTTCATTTGAACACCAAGAGGAGAATCGGTTACGAATATTTCATTAATATTGAAAGTAAAAAGATTTGGCATGGGGAAGGTTTTTGATTAACCCATAAATCTGTGTTAGTATGCGGATTCTCGTGCATCGTACAACATTGAAACGTTGGCCTGCTCTGCCTACGCATATCTACCTGCTACTGTTTTCAAATTACATCTCGGAAAGTTAGAGATTGCTGCATACTGGTTGTATTGGGTACGTTAGAATATAGAAATCTGTCCTGTCTGAGGGCAGCATAAAAGTTTTAGCTGTCCGATTCTCAGGCCAATTATGCATCAATGCTTGATACCTCCGACGAGGGAGGAGATGAAAAAGTCAACTTGTTTGCAACTACCGTCGAATACACCCGTTGCACCGCAACGGCGGAGCCGTCCGGGCCATGTCTACGTAGTTTGTCCTGGTTCTTTTAGCCGAACGAGGCCGAACAGCGCTTACAAACGGCTACACATACCTTTACCGATGGTCGTGGTGCGAAGTTAATTACGATAAGTTTAAGTCGCAGCAGAAGAATGAGCGGGATTATGGGAAGTAACGGGGTCATTGTGAATTAGAGGATAACGATTTGCTGTTTGAACCTACGTCTCAGATACTGTTTGTGCTTAACGGCGAGTTGTACCAACAATCGGATGGAGTAACAATGTGATCTCTTTCAGGTCCACTGTTGGCAGACGTACTTAAGGGGATAGTAGAGTCTCAACTGCAGTCAAATATTCAGAGTGTGCATATGCATTGTCGATATGCTGACAATATTGTTGTTGCTATACAATCATGGCATGAGTCAACAGCGATCTTGTAGGTTTTTAATGAGGCACACACATCACTGCGTTTTATCTCAAAAGAGCAATCCAACAAATAATTCCATTTGTCAAATCGCAAACGGATCAGACGTCGAGACGGTACACTGAGTAAGTCGATATATCGCAAATTTACATGGACGGATCAGTATACTAATTTCAAAGTTCTGTGATCGGATGACGTAGTAGAGCAGAAACCGGAAACAGTTCAAAACCTATCGCGGGAAAACGGCTTTCCGGAGCAATTCATCACTCCACATATGAACACCAAAATTCCACCTGAGGTAATGTCCACAGCTGAAAAGAAAGCCATTTCTTATAAAACTCTCGTTTAAAGGGGATACTGTAGCAGATCAGTTTAATCGGTGCATGTACCGGTCACTTAGATGTATCTTTCGATCCGCAACCATAGGAACGTAGATAAGAACAATGTCGACATTAAGATTGTACCCAAAATACAAGCTACCTGTCCACAATCAATCACTGCTTGTGTACTAATTTTTATGCCGCTGTTGTACTGTAGAATATGTTGGCAGTACGACCGGGTGATTGTCAAAAAGATGAAGGAACATCCTCCAGTTTGGACCGAAACCGTTTGTCGTAAATCTATCTATAGCGCCATTGTTGTACAACTTGCCAACACCAACACCCGCACCAATGTTACCAAAGCATTTCGAGAAGACTGCAGATTTGCCAACACAATCATTAAATATTCCGTCAGTGCAGTCAGGCAACCACCGAATCGATTACTATCAGAATACGCGACCCTAACCTGTGCTGTCGAAAGAAATCTGTTCAGTCCGTGACCACAATTCAATCACATCCAGTCTAATCCCACACAAATATGTGATCCTGACCATGTGACGTAAAACCCAGTCAACATTTAGTCCGGGTCCAACCAATTGTTGTGTGAAGTCTAGTAATAACCATTGTTGTCACCCGTGGACAGTCAATTCTTGGCTTCTTGATTCTGATCTCGTGGTACGTTCTGAAGGAACCTATGTAAGTCTACTAAATAGAGAAAGAATTATTAAAAACAATTGTTCGTCATATCGCTCTTTTCGTTACGTCATTGGCAGTGAAAGGACTGAATGACCAAAATTGTCTTCAGTCACAACAACCAATGAACGAACACATTTTCGTTTCGTTTGGTTTTCAGACTCGGTGGTACAAAGACCGCTGCTGATACAACGATTAATTGTTGACCGTTTGTCTAATTTTAAGACCTAATTGATGCAGGTCACTTAGTTGACCCAGTTACATCGCTGAGTGAATTGTAATTCAGACAAAACCCGAAAATATTTGTACTCGGTTACTTGAAGTCAGTCCAGCAGCATCTACCGCATATCTGCACACAAACAACAATGAACATCTAGTGTCAGTGATGTAGAAGTTGTCGTCTTTCACGATGTTTCTAGGTGGTTGTTCGGCTTACTTTCTAACATACGCTATTTATGTGACATCTATGGTTTCATGCGTAGGATCTACGAAAACAAGCGAGTAGTCCATATAATACATTACACCCCTGGCGTTTTCACCCGGCTGAATGGTTACTGTATAAGTTGTACATCTGTAACCAGTTAAGCTCTTCTCACAGACTTTCAGTACGTCTCTTTCTGGGTGAAACACTATACAGTTTCGCTTTTGTCGACCTAACTTGTGAGTAGTGCATATCCTTACCACATCCGGCCACAATGTCAGGAGGTAACCGTGTTGACTACTGTGTCAGTGACCTCACTTTAGGCACGACCGAATTATTGTAGGCAGACACTTAACCAATGTAACTGGTGAGCAACTTTTAGATTGTCCGATCGCATCTAGACAAAACTCAGTAACTGTCCTGTTATCGCCAGTCGATGACCATATGGCTAGGACTTCACTGCAAGTTGAGCTCACAGAAATGGTTCAGCTTGTTGAGCAATATTTCGATTGCCGACAAGCGGTATGGGATTTTTTGTGATAAAAACCGAATATCGTGCACGATTCATCTGTGAGTGGAGTCAACAGGACAGCTAAACTTTTTCCCCTGGAAACGAGTCGGCAGGCTTAGTATTATTCACAGGTGAATGTGGTTAATTGCTTGAACGTGACACCTCACTTGTTCGCAATATAAGGACTATGAGTCACGAGAATACAATCGCAGTTCAAGTACAGGTCGGAGTATGAATATTCAATGATCATGAACTTTAAAAAAAGGTAAAACTTGAGGCTGGTGCTCATTTTCGAGAGCATCTGTTTAAAAAGTCAACGTGGATGTGAGAACTGCAATCAGTTGTGAATGATGCACTGCTTATTGCTACTCATCAATGAATTGTATGGATCCGTTTTTGCCGTGAGCTTCATGGAATTGAAGATATTAATTTCAATTAGATATGCCTACCAGCTCCAAGTGGTTGTTAGATGTTGCCGAAATTAAACTTGCCTCAAGTGGTTCAACAGCTAGTTCATGTGGTGTTATTTGAAATCGTCATCATTTCGAAACTTCTTAACGGGCCTCGAAGATTTGTATCGTTTTGCTTCCATCTTTATTATATGTAGAAAGGTGTAACAATAATCTCAAAACTGCTTTGAAACTGGTACATTTCAGTAAAACGCAAACTGATCACTAAACAATGTCAAGTTTAAATTGTTCATTTACATCACATTTCTGGAATTCTTGAAACTGTAGTGTTTTTGATTGATCTGAGGTTGTTAACTTCAAAAGTTGTCAGTAATGCCTAGGGAGAAAATAGGCTACTGTACAATTCAAAGGATTATGTTTTCACGATATTTTCCACTCGTTAAAGGACTTCGGGAGCAGGTGTTATATGTTTTCCACATAATATACCAAAAGACAGTCGGAGGATTTGTAAATAACATGGAAACGTTCGACGGCAAAACATAAGAACACTCCAAGTACTTTCCGTTGAATTACACAGCAGTCAAGGTGGCATTCCGGAATGACTCTCGCTGTTCTAGTACAGAATCACTCCAGGTACACTACCGATCTACACGGTGCACTGTGTCAGCTGATAAATAACTGGTGACCGGTTCTAGTTTAAGTAACTTTGCTTGATTAAGGAAAAATAAACCCACCAACAGATATATTCCAATCTTTTCTATGAAATATAACCCTGTCAGTGCGTTCACTACTTAGTTGATGTGGAATAGCTTTATAGTGAGATGAAGGTGATCCCGTTTCCACGTTCATTACACCGTTGCGTTGTGCTTACAAACCCGTCAGCACGTGAAGACTGGTTAGTTCAGACGAACAAAATCAGCTGACTGGAGTTTTCCCTGTCACTAGAGTGATCTTGCCGATACACGAATAGATAATGAGATATCCGGTTACCTCGCACTTACCAGCAGACAACTGGTAACTACACTTCAATCATGTTAACCTATTTAGCTTTCCTGACAAATGACCATCAGGCTTGTGAAAGAAGCTATACAAGCGGGACACCCATTATGCGATAATTGATTGCTGTGTAGGTGTGTGTATGTACGGGCTTCCGGTGAAAGCAAGGAAAGAAAGCTCAATAAACGGTACGCACGCCTATTTGGGCTGTGTTTACGTCACAATGTAGCAATTAAGAGAGAACTTTCAACTGTGAATGCTGTTAACCACAGTTTATAAAAAATGATACATAGCAAAATTACCGGCAAGTTTGAAATTGTATTCATCAGACTATGTGGCTATTAAAAGATGTCAGTTATATATGTATTTACCGGGACTAGTAGCCATACTAAACTGTAATGTAGTCGAAGTTTGGAAAACAAAACTAAGTTTAACCCTGGGCGTACACCAATTAACGATTGCAAATTTGTGATAGACCATCTATTGTCAATAAGCCATATGTGGCTTGAATGGAATCTACAGAATCTGACCGCATCCTTTAAGTGTACGAACATGGGTAGGTCATTGAGTTTGTTACAATACAAATAAATTCCAGTAAATGTCAACTATATGCGTGTGACTAATATTCCTTTCATATTCAATGACAGAATTTGGTGCAGGTTTTGAACTGCGACCAACGTTTTTCACAAGACAACCGTGATGACCACAAAGTCATAAAAATCTTGTTAGACTTGGCCGAACCATCGCTTTCAAACAGCACGAACATTTGGCTATAAGAAACGCTCATGTCTTTTAATCGTGCAAGTGATTTCCATAGCATATTATTTCATTATTTATTTCTGCCTACTAACGTCAACTGATTCTGATTGTTGAAGTTGAGCTTCAATACCGAAACGTCTATAAAACAATTAATCTCCGTTAAAAGGCATGTTTAATGAGTTTCAAATGGAACACACAATCGGCGTCATCAGACATACCCTTGAGTTACACAAACACAAACAAAGTATATCCAGACAAATCGAACTTTTTGACTAATTTCAAGTATAATACACTAATTGTGATAACCTTGCATTTGAACAAAATGTAAGTCAGACAACTGGAAAAATAACCTAAGTTAACAGTTGTTATGATTGACAACCGTTTGTCAAGGTTGGATGTGCTTCTGTCAAGCCAGCGAAAAACCACCACATAATGGAAGTATACTAAAACACTATTGCTGGATATGTTAACAGTGGATACAATGTACTGGTAAATTTTCTTCAGGTAAGCTTATAACTTGCAGCACTTTCAACAAAATAAAGAATACAGTCAGCTTACTCGGTTTCCACCAAGGATCTTGAAACTATTTGTTTTGATCACATAGAGTATATCTGTATGATCTGCTCACATTCTTGTAAAATTAATCTCAAAATAAGCAAGATGTAAATAGATGCAGTCATAAAATGTGTAACAGATTTCAGCAACTATTAAACAGTGGTTATCTGGAGATCATGGAAGGACACAACAACTTATTAGTGAAGCTCCATTGACGTTAATCATAAGTGTACGTTTTTTTCAAATTCAAACATTAATCACGGATCGTCCTGGTGCAGGAAACTTTGACAATGCAGGTTTCACGTAGAATATCAAATATGCTGCTGGACTGTTACTTTTAGTCAATTGCAGCAAAAATAAGCACGGCAATGGTAACATGACTGGGACGCTCAGGTGAACGCATCCTATAAAAAAGACACAAATAAGCTAATAGAATCTGTTGGTTCCGGTTATCATTTGGCAATACTGTCTTCCCACTACATAACAGTGCTGTTCTGAAGAAAATGGTGTTTAAAATTGCACCTCGCATATTCTGTTTCCTAAGTTCCGTTGCAAATATTCATTCGGTTACAGGAGGAGAAAAGGTCTATTAGTTTCAGGTGAAATATTAAATGATAACGCAAGCTTCAGCTGTAGAAACTAGAGGCAAATCTAATAATTGGCTGGCGTCATAACAATTTCTGAAAATAGTATTTTCCTTGACTACCTCGGAAAGTTTTTCGGAAATAAACGACAGATATGGTGCTGTATTATTGTTGACGACAAAACAAGCCACGCTTTGCAAACGTGAGGTTCTTTTAGTACTGGCAGATTAACACTGGTGATTCGTTTACGAAGTGTTGGACTATCTGTTTAGTACGACAGAATGAGAACGTTTCTTAGATGAAATCGGAAATTTAAAGTTGTCTGCTGACGTCTTCGTGGTGACGGCATATTAACTCATATTTAATACCAACTTGAATAAATGGGTGGAAACGAAACATAAATAGTGATTACCGCTTTCTCTCATACTCTGTGACGTATCCCAAAGTTATATGTACGGCTTGTCCGGTTTCCCACCTACAACTCGCTTTTTTGTTGCTTAGCTTTAGAAGTTCAAGCAGAATTACTGAGATACAGCCGTTTGGAAACTGGCCGTTACTGGGTTCCGTAGGATCATTAAGATACGCACAGAGTACTCTAGTCAACTCGACAAGAATCGAGGATAAGCTACCAACAAACAGGTTTTCCGCTGGAGGTGTATGTGGCTAGATTGATCTATCAATAGGAAAAACTGTTCGGGCATAATATTTGCAGTAGAAAAGTTCAGATTAACAATGGAAAGTTTGTTAGCCTGCAAAAAATCTGATGAAACTAATTTTAATTTGAAAACTTTTCGCGTGAATTCATGTCAAAAGTTGCATGTTAAATAAATGTTGAAGTTATGATACAAACAGGTATGAATATTCTACTAATAGTAACGGTTGCGAATGAATGGGTGTTTGTGCATAGGGTTTGGACTTTGGATTACAGTTACATATTACAGAGGCAAAGCGATATATGGAAGCGTGAGAAAAGGGATCAACAATAATCCTAAACTAGTCTTAATCTTGGTTAAACGTTACTCAAGTACATGCCAGATATCCAACGTTGAGATAACCAATAGATGTTATTTAATCTGTGTTCCGGGAGCAAAGCGCGCAAAGTGCACGAATATGTACATTTGACCCTATTAAACTTAACCGACCAATGGAGAGATTTGTTTTATTACTGATAGGTAGTTGAAAGTTTGATTGATATAAACTGAACAACATTTTGAGCACCTCTTTCTATTCGCTGGACGTAAGGTTTATCCGCTGAAACTCGTTTCTTGTCGCGACCGTGAGTTGAGACCTCAATGTTGGCCATCACGCCAGTGGTCTCAAACTGGGTACAACCGAATTACGATATCTATAATGTCAGCAATATTACGTTGAGCATAAGGTTTAACACATAGTCATTATGATAAATTCAGTTGCAAAGTGTGGTAATTAAGTTAAAGGGCATCTAAACTACATGCTATTTAATTAGATCCCTTTATTTCAAGTAGTTTTGTCTACAAATCACTGTAAGTATCAGCTGCAAATGAAGTTACTATGGAAATAGTCTGTCTGTTAGAAGTGCTCAGGTGGCATGTATGAGTTAAAATTTGTCGGAAACAAGCAAGGCATTTAGTAGTTTTGCTTCTGAGATATGTGCTGGTGGTAACCTTAGATTTTGCTTCCTACCATCTTCACGATAGTTGCACTCTTTGTCTCATCGACGATGATGATGCTGACAAAATGACATTGTCTGCTTTCTAATTTTTCTTCATATGTCATATCATGACCCAATAGCTGTCGGTAAAAATTAGAACGCAATCCTGAAAATGGAGCAAAATACCACAGCGGCCAACTAATTGATCTCAGACCGTTCAGATTTTCGATATACTTTTTCAGTTTTCCCGTTGCCAATTCTGTAAAGTTCCTTGGATTTATTAGTTTAACCACTTGCTTTCAAGAACTGTCCTTTGATAATGACTTGCTTATCGAAAATCAATTATCCCTGCACTTAACTGCAGCGGCTTTTCTTTTATCAATTTGGGTACTAGAGATCAACACAATATTCAAAAATTTGCTTTCTGACGATTCGCTGACCCCTAAAAGGCACAATTTTAGCAACCAATCTAAGGTTAGTTTATTGTTCACCACTGCCCACTTTCTTAAGAATATTAACGCAATCGGAATTCATAAAAAGGAAACGGTCACAAAAAGTCAATTGACCGGTTTTAGGAAGAAACAAAAATAATACACAAAAACACCGCCTACCAAACTGTACAGCTACCTGGTAGGCCTCAGTTCTACGACTTCATGTTTCAACATGTTGTTCGTTGTGATTAGTTGGTTTTAGATTGAGTGGAATGTTGTAACGATTTTGAGTCATTATGCTACTACTCACCAGCGACTGATGTTATGAACATTTCTTTGTCCATGCTGACCACAGAACTGTGTAAGTGTCAAGAAACAAATGCCAACTTTTTATCTTTTACTCTGCTTTTGATTTCGATGGAAAAGCCTGCTGTCTAAAACAACCTGTGAAGATGCCTAGAGTTGGACAATTACAGACGCGAAATTAAACTCAAAATGTGAGTGATAAATAGGAGATGTTTTATAAACTTCATTCTTTTCGCATTCATCTGGTTACATCCCAACAGGCAGAAATAATTGTAACAAACCTTTCGTTAGTGACCCTCCGGGTGTAAAGCAAACTCACAAACACCCGTTTTTTAACTGTCCTCTTTGAAACGGTCATAATTAATCATTGCCCACAAGTTTCCGAGTTTATACAGACTTTCACGTTTGTCTCCTTAATTAGCAATATCCGTATCCTTTCGAACCGATCGGGCAACCCAATCCTTTTTCAAAAACTAGCACAGGGAAACATTCAGTTATACTGTTTATATGGTGCCCAGAGGGACTTTATTAGTTCACTTGTCTACACGGTTGCCTCATAATAGCATAGTTGATGCTCATTTCCAAATAATGGAAACGGAACATACTGATGACAAGATTAAACAAGAAGAAAACCTAATTTTTAAGAAAAAAAGACTAGCTGAAAAATTTCCATGACTGAGGTTCACCGATTAGTATCCCGCTGTTGCACAATATACTTACCGAGAAAACTGTGAGACCAATAAAAGGAAAGCATATGGGAGAATATGTCACAGGCGTGCAGATGACGTTAGACAACAAAACAAGGCCGGCAGAAGGCTAGCTGAACTAGGAGACAAGTTGTTTATTATAATGCCCTAGTTCCAGTGATGGTTAACAGCGATCGTTTTACATCTGGATGGTTAACCAGAGGACGGCGGCCATTGAAATTGTTGAAAACAGACATCTCTAGAAAGTGATTGGTTTGACCCTTTGTGAACAAATGAAAGGTCGTTTAGCAACTAACGATTTGCTAAGCTTACGCATCCTGCTGCATTCTTTGTAAGATAGCACGCAGAGCTGGGAATAAATGAAGTTTCGTAGGAGAAAATTTAACTATACATTTGGAAGAATACATTTAGTGCAAACTCTGTGAACCTAACGTGAAATGTCAGTGGTAAACCGACATGTAAAGTTAACATACCAGTCAAAACCATTCTATCCAACAGACACGCTGAAAAAGAGTCCATTTGAATGAAAGAATGCTCTACCGTGCAAAAGAAGTAATGAAGTATTTTAGTAGAAGTCTGGAGTTTATAACTTGGGATCAGGGAAGTCGGTGTATTTGCGAACTTCTCATACAGGGAGATTTTATAAAGTGAAGATTTTCGAAGAGATATGTGTAAACAACTCACTTTAAAAAAAGCTACTGTTAACACTTTACCAACAACTGACTGCTTGAAATGGTAGCAGTGCTTTGTAGGGTATTGTCAATCGATCCTGTGGACACGAGATTAGACTGAATGAGAAAATTAATTGCTCACGCACGATAGAAATGTTGGCCTGTACGGTTTTATCGGTTTCATTTTATTCAGCGATTCAACGACCACTAGTTACTTTCACAAATGTTACTTACCTATCATTGTTATGGCTCTTAACGATGTGATGAGCATACCCAACTAAAGAATACTTTGTATTTCCGGAGGATTATCCGTACATATATTTAACAGGATAGAGATTAGACTATTATTCTATTTAGTTCAGTAATATGGAGCGATGGAATATATTACACGAATTCTGAGTGGATCATAAATGATATGTAAACTGACACTGATGGGCTTAGAATGAGCTAGACCAGATTTATTCCTTAATTCACAAGTTACAATTCCAAACTGGAATTTACCATCTATTAGATATTGCGCAAATTGAACTAACGGTGCGCAAAACCCCGACATATGTGTCTGACGTTGAGGATACTTAGCAAACATAACACGCGTGTTTATCATTTGTAGGTGGAAAGGTTTGGTTAACCAGCTGCAGTAGGCTGGAGATTAGTCTAGATATCAGTTAGTTTCCCAACAGTTTGAAGACGTGGAATCAGCGAGCTGTTAGTTTAAATTAGATTCAATGGATCACGTCAAAAGTGTGACTGCCTGAATAAACATAATGTACAAGCAAATATGTTCAAACGTGGGTTGAAGATGAAACTAATTGAAGCAAACGTGTGATCGAATTACTACCACTGAACACATGTAAATCAAACATCACAAAGAATAGTGTATAATCAGATAGACTAATATGTCTTTTTAAGGAAGTAACAAGATTTTAACTACGGTAGATTGTTTGAATCAGTTTTGGAGCAACTTCAATGATGAACCATCGACGGACAAGTATAAAATCGCAGCGATCTTTCTATTAAAACCAATAAATTAAAGGTATGTTCTGAATGACATATGAAGTCAAAAACTCAATTTCGTGGGTTTAACATTAATTCTGCCTTCGCTGCGTTTCAGCATGTCATACCTCATCGGATCAGACTGTTGGTACCTAACCACTCTCAGATGATGCCGGTCTCAATGGTGAGCAAGTGAAGCGTAATGGTACGCATGAAACAGAAACGCTGTGCATTTTTTGGAGTCAACCCAATTTCTGACCATACATCTGTCAAATTCAGCGGCGAGATAGTCAATAATGTTTTTATAAAATACGCAGGTGTTTCCATATCTCACTTGGACTTAATCTTTTTAGGAATGCGCACCAGCATGTTGCAACTAAATTAGTAGTCATAACATTAGGATAACTCACTTTCATAGTTGTTAAAACAATTTGACAATGGAATCCTTTACGTTAATAAGTTAGATTTCTCTCTTAATAAAACGTGAATTCCATATTGCAGTCAAGGTTGCACGTCACATTTACTAAGTGGATAAAACATTACAAAATTTTTACGACGACTTCGTAAGGGTGAAATAAATAATCTCGGCATTTTTAACAAAACATGGCATGAACTTTACAAAAGGTACTTATGTACATCAAATGTTTGGCTGCTGGTGACGCTTGGAATTACGGTTTTGAAGTGGTTCCTTTGTATATGGTCTCCGAAGATATTTCTCAAGCTCTTAGCAACACCACTTTCTTCAGTATGTTAGAAAGTACAGCAGTTAATGTTTCTAATATCCTAATGACTTGATAAATAAGTACTCCGGTGTAGAGTTAATAATGATGTCCGCATCTACTTACGACAATACTTTCCGTCGAACAGCGTGAGACTGTTCTTTTCATTCTGTTCATTTTTAATACACCAACCACTAAAAACCACTAATACTACCTTAAGTTTTTACAAAATCCTCTGAAGTGGATGTAAGGCAAAATGACATTTTTTTGACGGGTGAAGGACAAATGAAAACTAACCAAGCGACTGCACAAACTCAGTCATACGTGTTTTATATACGGACTGTATTTATCATTATCTGGGTGTTCAGTGACTCAAAGTTCTTTAACACAAGGAACACCATGAAAAATTATTGATGAACGATGTATATCAATCCATAAACTGAAGCAACATGGCAATATAACGAAAATTACAACAAATGCATTTCAAGCACACCGTGAACACTTCTTGACAGTGTGCATTTCCATTTCGTGGTGTAATGAATGAATGTACATGCTTTCAACCAGTTTCAAAAAAAGACAGCTGTTATTGAAGCCTCCGGCCGACAAAACAGTGGAGGAGCTGTAGATTACAGAATGAACCTCTACATAAAAACTGATAACACTACATTACTCCACAGTGATATATAGGCACAGTTAGAAGAACTTAGTACTAGCCCACAAGATCATGCTATCATCTGATCGGCCAATAATAAACCCTCTTAAACTATTCTGAACCAAACGATTTAAGAGTCACTCTTAATAAATACCTTTGGCAGGAAGATTACTGTGCCAGCATAATACCTCTGTTTGGATCTGCCAACCACAAGATGATGATTAAACACTGTGATCACAGACAACTCGGCTAATATGTTCAAAACTTATAGACAAGAGTTATCTAACGCTACGGTATGATTAGCTATCTTGAATCCATTTCCACTGGTGACAAACTGCACAACTGTTAACTGTCGGCGCAGGTGAACATGGGACCATAGTTTCACTGAAATTAAGTGCCTCATGACCACACATCGAACATAGTTATTTTACTCTATACTCAATGTTTTTGTGTGTGTGAAAATTTTGCCAACTTTACAATAAGACTTAACGACTTTGTCAACTCTAGTCAACCTAGACCGGATTGTCCACCACAGTCTAAAAATCTGTAATGCATTTGATGGTAGAACTTATGTACCATTTGTTTCAACAACCCTAGTCATCATAATATCTCAGCAGGCGAATTAATTTATTGCAGTTTACCACGCAAACGCAAACTCGTTTATCTTGTAATGCGCGATAACTCGGTTATTACTACTGATAGTTCACGAGATCAATATCAACAATTATTGGAAAATGAAAGTAATCAGGCTATAAGCAGATATAACGATATGGATTTTCTTCACCGAAAATTGAAAACGATCTAAATCCATCTTTGTACACAAAAATGAAATGAGCATACTGGGACATATCTAGATGTGTGAAATATTAAAACTTGTTGGTAGTTCATGTTTAATGAGATTGTTTACAGAGCAAAAATAAACGAAATACTGTCAGTATTTCACTACATAACCCAGAAGAATATTCTTTCAGGTGACACTATTTGTTTGGATGCAGATGGAAAAGTGAACAGCCTCTAGTCCTGATTAGGTTAGCTACTGCTACATAAGTATTATGTTAAGGGTGTTACTGGTTTTAACAACTTATTTACTGGGGCCTATGTGAGCAGCTATGAAAATATCCTGTTTTATGAATCACCGCTTACATAAACGACCGGGTACACCATACAATTTTGTCACTGGAGACACTTTTGCAGAGCATATGTATGCACGCCTTGAAAGTGTACTTTTTGGAAGACGCTTAAACTCGATTAACCTGACAACTAACTATTAGTATAAGAACATTCCTACTGATGAATAGCAGTTCCTATTCTGTTAAACAAGTTACACTGTGCGTTAAACAGTCAGTGTGTATAATATAGTCTCACGACTGTGAAAATGATCCTATTCGTTGATGAAGATAGGAAACGGAAGGAATAAAGCTAACAGTCTTAAGATTGATTATTTTGCAGTGTTTGTAAATATGTATCAGAGCTTGGACCGAAAGCGGTTTGGTGTTACCTAATGGACTAAATTTAGAAGGCGACTGCGAAAGCAAATTTCGCAAAACTTATGGGGAAAAGCAGTAGGCCGACAGTAAGCACAATGTAGTTGCTAATGAAGCACGTGCTAAATCACGCGCGTCAAACACTAACGACATTGGGTAACCCAAAAGTTGAGACAAAAATTAATAGGGTTCGCTAGTGTATTACAAACGGGAACACATTGTTTGATTTACCTCGCGCAATTCCATAAATCCTGGCTCGTTTTCTCATCAGCAACCAAGTCAACTGATGCATTTACTAAACGGAATAAAAGTGGTTGCTTATATGTTGCGATCTGATGCTTTTATGTTTATCTGTCATGACTGTGCCCTCCTGAACCAAGGTAATTCTGAGACATTACACAAGATGTCGGATAATTGATACCAGAACAAGATGCATTGCAAGCTTCTCAGTGAGTCCTCTGTGTGACGGAACTTACAAGGTGATTGTCCTACTGTTTTCCACTTGCACGTCAGCAGATGACTTAGACTGCATCAACGTATAAGATTTTCCTGTCTCATTCTCACTTTCTCAACACTCCCCTGCTTTCTTAATACTGGTGAATAAACATTATTTTAGATGATTACTAACTGTTCGGTAAGCACGTATTTTTGATCTGTTGTACGTTTGTAAAACAATCAGTTGTACAATAAACTCGCTGCCAGTCGACGAATTTTTCACTCATCTGGATATATGGGAATAGTCTGTAATTGATTTTACTGCAGATACTTATCATACTGTTTAACGTTATATTCATCAGCAATAGAGTTGCAAAAGGTGTCACAACAAAGTGAGATAATTTTCTTATCAAACTAACCTGCACATGCTATCCGTGATATGTTCTCAGTTATAAAGCGAAATAGTAACTTATAGCACAGCAATTGTTCACTATTTGAATGTCGCATATACTGCTGACCGGTCAAGCACGTATGGCGGGTGTTGTCTGTTCAGGAATTTCACCCATAACTTCTGACCCGTTGGATCGATTATCCTAAGTGATGGTTCGTCCAATATTGTGTTTTCAGTATATCACGAATTAAGTGATCTTGTCATACCCAACGGCTGAGCTGCGACAGTTTGCTGAATGCGGAAATATTTGTGTCACCAACCAGTTCAACCATCACAATCACCGAATTTTCAACGAATGCGTTCTGAGTTCTCAAGAATATCAACCAATTCCAAAGTCTTGTACACCATGATTTTCTTAATTAAACCGACGGCTTGTACGCTTGTTATCCGTGATGCTGATTATTCCTTTCCTTGGTCCGCTGCGACTACTCATGTCTTATAACTTTTAGTTACACCAAAGCTCATTTTATTTACGTTGTTGTATCTCTGTTGTCAGGTGAAACACCAACGACTTCATATTCTGTCTTCTTCTTCGGCAACAATTATTTCGCTCACTCTTCGCACAACACAGACATATAACAAAAATAGCTGCCATAAGTAATCTATGTTAATTTAAACAGCAAAATCCTTATAATTGGGTAATCATTCCTGAGATATTCAAGTATAAGTCCGGATGTTTCCTCTTCCGGCGTACTGCACTGATTGTAAGGTCTTCCGTAATTGTATGAATGGAACGTTCCGTCATTCTGCATATCTGTCAGAAATCCGGCAATATTCCTAGATGGTGGGCCCCCTAGTTCATGTAAATCTCGTTGACTATCCAGCCCTCAAAACACGGGTTCTGATATCTGATAAATTATTGTTGTGCCAAGAAAATTCTAGAAAGTTACGCACAAGGACAAATGTGTCACTTTTCTTATTTGTTGGAATAGGATCAATTCACCTTGTGAAATGGCCTTCCAGTGCCACTAGTTAACTAGTTATTTGCCGGCTCTCTTAAAGTAGATGAAAACTTTTGTGTACTTAGTAAGTGTTGATAGTATCTGTGTATTATTCGCAAAAGCATGTCGTTAGCTTCAGTACATCTGTTTCCAAAATACCACATGGTGAGTTTCGGCGTAAGTAACGGGAATGCCCAGTGTTGGTCGTTCGCCGTCAGAAGCCACGTGCAGGATATATGATTAGTCCAAATTTAAATAATTGTCGATGCTCAATAGGTCTTTCCTTTTTAGTTTCAGATGATTGTTTTTTATTCCTTATCCGCACTGTATCACATCCTTCCCGCTTCTACTGACTGGCAGACTCAATTATCCCTGACACCTAAAACACGACAATGACGTTGATGTCACTTGCTGTGGAATAACACAGTGGACGTTTCGTGTTGTGACTGACGGATACCATAAGG
This sequence comes from Paragonimus heterotremus, assembly GCA_013368495.1. NCBI lineage: Eukaryota > Metazoa > Platyhelminthes > Trematoda > Plagiorchiida > Troglotrematidae > Paragonimus > Paragonimus heterotremus. Next base: position 91,331 of record LUCH01000435.1, read on the forward strand.
CGTTCGTAGCACCTTTGTGAGTTGATTGGTCAAAGTCTTCTTAGCCTCATTCCAGGCATGATGTTTAAATCTCAACAGATCATTCCAAAAAGAGACCCCGGTTAACCGTTTGGTTTAGAAGTCAGAGAATTTCTAATGGTATTCACTTTCCCTTGTGGAGGTGAAATCCACGTTTTCTATTGGGCATCCAAAACAAAATACTGCACGTCAGCTGATTCAACACTTCTTGCCAGTTAACACTGATTCAGTCTCATTGGCTCTTTCTGAAGCTAGCCTCGATCCACCTGCATACCCAAAAACTGCAGCAATCTACACAATGATAAGACTCTCATGTACTGACATTCCTTCATGTTCCATCAGAGTATAAAGCGAAAGACATCTGAGGATGTCTGTTGAAAAGATCGACTGATATTCGAAGCATTTTGCACTGTCATTTATTTATAAAAGGGTAGATTTAGTATCATCTTTTTGTGCATTCCGTGGTTTTTGGTAGCCGTATAACACGTTTTTAGGGGTTATACCATAATTTTTCTTAGACATACAAAGGTTATTTTCGTTTGTACCACTGGGGCATATCACCGTTTTTCGATTGATTTAACTGCCGGAAACTGACAAAGTTGGCAGGTCGCATTTGATTGTCCTGTCAGCAGTACCCATAAAGACAATGGGCTGTCCGTTCATAAGTTATTCCTTTTTATACCCCACTTTTAAACTGTATCTGCTCCACTGAAATTAAGTCACATCGTTCTTACGCCTACACGCTGTATTTTTCTGGCTGGTTGCAAATAGAACGAATGTTTGATTCGTCCGGAAACCCACGTTATAAAACAATTTTGCGAGCTAATTAATACAGTTAGTTAACATCGTTAATCAGTACACATGCTGATAAAAACGTGAACACAATCCCACCTACCTCCAAACGAATTTGGTGCTCTCTTGTGGTGTCGTTTCACAGCACCACTATAGACGTGAAGGTCGCCTTTTTTCAGATCAATCATTACATTCGAACGAAATAGCAGACCAGCACCTATGATCGATCTTTCCACATCGGTTGTAACTAACATTGAATGATATGGTTCATCACACGTACTTCAGGGTCACGACTTCTCAGCACTTCTGATGCAGTCCCAGTCAGCTCAACTGCGTTCCGGATAATTGGAGAAACTTTGAGACAATCTACTATGACCATATTTGACGCCTTAGCCCACTTACGTAGGAATGCTACATTTTTTTCCAGCTTTTTCGGTATTTTTCTAATAGCACTCTAGTTACCGTTTTTCCAATCCAAAATAAACACATATACTTGTTAGGACACTGGGAGGCAAAATGTGTTGCGCATTAGACAAATAAAAATTTTATCTGTTTATTTGCGTTCTACTCCGCCCTCAAGCTGTTTTGTCCCAAAATGATTTTCAAAAGTTCCAGTTTCTTTCTAATTTGTCACATATTTTTAGAGTTCACTGACATCCAAATTGTCAACATCCGTCAACAGCATTACACAGATTGTCAGTTGTATGTTGAGTATATTTCTTCATTCAGAAATAATTGGCAATTGCCATTCCGACAAGTGTTCAAGCACTGTCACTAGATCTGCATCGCCTTCCGGTCTACTGCATTCCACGTTATCTATAAATTCAGACCAGTAATACCTTTATCACATTCAGCCAGGGCAAAATCGTCACGTTTTGCTAGACACATGGCAGCAGTTTGTCGGGAAACTATATAATGAACGGAATTTTAGTTGTTCAGTTTGTAATTTTATACCGAGGACCACGCGCTATCGCACATAGGATAGACTTTGAGTAGGCACTGTTTGGCCATATTCTCTCAGTGCTTGCGTCCTCCAGCTGTTCGTAATCCGCCGATCATGAGCTTTAGCTACATCTTCCGGCGGCGAAGTGTTCTTTACCTGGACAATTGACTTATTGTGCCTCTGATGTATTCATCCAGCAGTGTTCATATTCCAGAGTAAATTCAGGGTTCAAATTGACAGTGGACGCTGCCAAACTGCCCAATTTTATTACCATTTTCTTTGTTTGAAATACACCAATACATCATTATAAGTGAAAATGAACGAAGCTTTCCCAACGAACATTGAAGGACAACCTACAATAGGAAGCAACCTAGAATGCCGGCTGAACGGTTAAGGTTAGGGCACGACGAGAAGTAATATTTATTAACAGCTTGCAGAACAAACTTTTGATTCAACGTATCCTCAAAGAACATCTTATTAGATGAATACTATAGCTGACGATTTGGTCCTAAGTTTGTCAGCATACTTCATATTTGGCATTTCCAAATTCAGCTCCTCCTCTGAGAATGGTAACCTGAACATTGAAGTCACAACAGTGACATTTATCACAGTGGTCACAATAATTCAATATTACGCCATACACAAGGTCGGATGTAATGACTCTAAAGGATTACTCTGCTTCAGTGACATTAATTTATCGACGTCCGTCTTCCAGCAACAGAGGCAGGCGTATACTGCAAACATTTACCAGTTTAACGGGCTAATCGTCGTTGTCCCCCCACCGGTTGTGCTGTTGACAATTCGGCAGAATAAACGCCGGCAAAACATAATTTATGTCCACAAATAGGGGTGATTCTACTCGCACAAAAATCATACGTTAAAAGATCGTCATTAGCATGAAAAGGACTCAAATTGCGCTGCCACATCACGACAAACTAGCCTCGCCAGACGTACAACACTTGTATCAAATTGATTTGCATACGGAAACAACGATCGCTCGCTCGATTTCCGGAGGCCTTTGTATCATTCTGAAAGACGACCTGTTCATTCGGATGATTAACACTGATTAGCTTCAATGTGGTAATAGCTTGAAATCTTTGTGGATGTTAACACTCCGCATTATACAACTTATGGAGGCATAATTCAAAGCCAGATTTCACAAAAATGATAAACTGACAAGATCAATGAATGCTTCATATTTGACTGGCGCACTGGAATACGGTGTTCATCCCTTTTGCTGTTGTTAGATCTGATGAAGAAAGTCTGAGACAGTTCGTCATCAATTTCAAGAATTGCTTACCAGAAGATGGATGTGCTTAAGGGATTTCCTGACGAATAGATAGAAGATTGTCCATTGCAAAATGGTAAGCTCAATTCGCTATAAACTATTCAGTCAGATTTCACTGGCAGTTTGTGAGGATTGTAAGACGGCAGTTAAGAGAATAAGTGTGTGTTACGAAATCTTGTCACTGCTGAACGTTACTGAGCATTTTCTTAGAGCACCGAATTAGTAAATAAGGCATTTCTCTTTCGCGTTGGTTAAACGAAAAAGTTATGCTGTACAGCAAGCGTCTGTTTAAAATTTGAAGTCCGACACAGTTTACTGTAAACGGAAGTATAAAAAAAACAGCAGACTGCATGATTTGCTGCCTGGAGAATTCCGCTGCATTTCATCAGGTACATACTACAATGTTGGTGTTTATATGGCACAGTCAAACAAAGTTAGTGATGAGAAATGTGCGACCGCGCGCACGCACAACCAACCGCAACTCAGGCAGGCACGCATAGACAGGGAAATTGTTCATTTGCCATGGCAGCTTCAGACTGATGACCATATCCATCGGTTGGCAGAGGAGTGGTTACTACCTCTGAATAGTGGCCGTCTCGGTGGATTGAGGCATTTGTCGACTGTTGGCCATGCGCGTAAAATTGCTGACTGTTTGGCAGTTGCGCATTCGAGTAGCCGAGCCTTTTCTGGATTGGGTTGAATATGAGATGAAACGGGCTTCAACAGCTGTTGTGTCACCGGCGCAACGCCGGCAGCCATTATGCTCGATTGCACATCACTTGTTGACCAGTGGACATGAGGTCATCTGTGCTCATGCTTTCAAAACCATCTACATGGCCAACTCCTCTGCCAATCGAAGGACATGGTCATCAGTTTGAAACTGTCATGGCAAATGAACAATTTCCCTGTCTGTGCGTGCTTGCTTGAGTTGTGTTTTGGTTGTGTGTACGCGTGGTCGCACATTTCTCATCACTAACTTCGTTTGACTGTGTCATAAAAACACCAACATTGTAGTATGTACCTGATGAAATGCAGCGGAATTCTCCAGGCAGCAAATCAGGTAGTCTGATGTTTTTTATATTTCCGTTTACGGTTTATCATGTCAAAAGCCAATAAATGGAAATGACGACATTTTGATATGAAGTTGTCTTGGTAACTACTCCTTGGTAGTAGCATTTGGATGGGATTTTAGTCAAGCTACATGTGTGCAGACAACACGTGAGTCTCCGCCAAACGGTAGCTAAGAAGTAGATCTGTTTATCACAGTTATTCGTGTACGTCTGTCAAAGTCAACCGGCAGTAACCGGCCTACAACTCAAGCGAACAGTTGAAATTTAAACAGGATTTCGGCAAAGCATCGAGTAAATGATCGGGTTTCTGTGTGTAAAAACTTCTTGTGTCTGAATGTTGTGTTCGAAGAACGATAAATATTTGTTTGTCTTGACAGTGACAAGTATGCTGTTTAAGACAGAGAATGGAAAATCTTTCTGCTCGTATCTTTTGTTTCAATATCAAAATCGCTTTTAGAACCTTACTATTTACTTTGATATTTTGAAATTTCGCGACAAAGTATCATTGTAGGATTGCATATACTCTGTCAGGTCAGTATTTTTTCATCGTGTGTATTCTTAAAAAATAAGCTGATAGAGTAGTTTCCTTCGATCAACGAGCTTGTCTCACAGTTGGAGATTCCAAATAGTCAAGGACACTCATTTGTTCCTAACCTGCTCGGGGAGTGTACAATCAGTGTTTTCAACCGGCTATACTTCTATGTACTTGGTTTTGCTTTTCGGTACCGTTCGCTTAGGTGGTGTTTACAGCATAACAATAATTCTTGAATCAACCACTCCGCGTGACTCGATATTAAGTCTACATATTTTTAACCATATATCGACTAGAATACTTGTAGTAAGAATTACGAATTCACTATGTAAAGTGCAATGCCCTTTTGTGTGATGATAGAAATTCCGGTACAGGACTTAATCTGTTAATCATACCATTTTCCATCCAGAAATATCTGGTCAGTCTAGACGGACATTGTAAAAAGTGAATTTTTTTGCAATGAGTTCATGTAGCTCAAATAACTGATTGTGCGTTTCAGGAAAACTGACCTATTTTTTCTATCAACTTTACAACAGATCATATAAAGGTCACAATTTTATAATTTTACATTGTGAGTATAGTCGTGCCATCTCTGAGCCCCCAACTCAAAAGTTCTGATGGATATATCATTTTATGTAACAATACTTGGAGAAATCCTGACTCGGCAACACCTTCTTACTGATTGAAACGTTTTGGTTTTTGACTATCAACATTCCTAGCCTGATGAATTTATGCTGTTCTCATTAAAACGATGACTAGATGAATGAATATTAGTGGTCAGAATTTACGTACTCCATTGGTACCGTGAAATCAATCAGCTGTGATGAAATCAAAATCTTTCACTTGTTGTGCGTAGATGAAGTTCAGTCATACACACTTAAATGGACAGCAAACTGCGATAGATAACTACAAGTTTTTTAAGTTTCATATCATTTAGCTAACCGAAAGTAGTTGGCTTCGCGCATCTGTGTATCCAATAGTCTATCTCCCATATAGTTTTTCATTAGTTTCGATTAGATTATAGTACAGCAGGGGTGGTTACGTAGACAATGTGAACCAGCCAAATAGGTGATATATCAACTGTCAAGCTGATCCACATTTTGTCCACATACACGAAAATTCAGAGATCGCATGTGGGACTGGCTAGAATGTACACGATAGACTACCAGTTAAAACAAAGAGTTGTTTTACGATCTTAACAGTGGGATCTGAAGATTGTGACAAATCAGTCGATGGTAACACATGCAACCGAACAGGAACCTTATGTTGTACAAATTAAGGCAAAAGGAGCTTACTAGAAGACTAAACATTGTATGCTTGCTTAATCAATGCGAGATTACATGCGACCTCATTGCTAGCCGCCGTTTTGCGCGAGAAGTTGGGTACAAATTGTCTATAGTATTCATTATGGAACACTCTATTGTGTAGGGATTCGATTTCCTATCAAAATTTCGAATCACCTTTCAAGGGCAGAAAGACGACCAGCCCATAGCAAGTGTTTAATAGTTGATAGTTTAGATACACACCTGCGTTCCCGTGGTCTGTCTCCCACTTGCATAGCCTATTTAACCAAGTAATCTGGAAAATGCCCGTTTATTCTCACATGAAGAATTAATTCACCAAATCAAATGTAAATGTCATTGTGTTGTGTCTGTGCCATGGGGAGAACATTGTTCTAATAACTAAATTTTGGAGGAATATTATTTGGAAATCGGATCAAAACAAATAACCAGACCTACACAAACGTTTTTGTAATGCTAGGCTTGTTCATTCAAACATCCTCTGGATTAGACAGTCGTCTCTGACGTTTAACTTTGTGCATCTATGCCCGTCAGTTGAATTTATTTTGATCTTTTTACGCCTGGTCTAAAATCTCTTTACCTGTATACGCTTGTGACTGATAAGAATGCACCAGTGAACCGGACTTAGTCACAGTCTGTATCTCGAGTTCACTGTCTGCAATTTTGTCGATATCTGGAACAAATTTTTCCGTAAACAAAATGAAATACAATTCCCTAAGTTGTAGTTGGACAGTATCTGATGGCCATTTCTTTTGGAACGGTGTTTACAAGCACGCATGTTGAAAGGTTCCTAACAGTTGTAACAACTACTCTCCATAGGTCAGAATATTTTGATGTTTTATTTTTCATAGCGGAGTTAATATTGAAGATACTAACGTGACATAAAACTGACGGAGCTAAGAGGCTGATAAGTAATTTTGTTAGTTTTCATCGGGCATCGGATTCACCTTTTTATCTGTGCATGTCCTGATCAACGGGTAGTTTGAATTATTTGTGAACTTCAAGTTGCAAAACTACGCAGGCATGCAGCACTTAGTTGTTCGCAAGTGTGCCGTAAAAGATTACTTTTACAACAAATGTGCGGTTGACTAGGAACATGTTGTTGTTGCAATTTATGATGAAATTGGTTTCTGATACAATGCTTGATTTGTAGTCAAGGTTTTTCAGTTTGACTTCTAGCGGCGAAGTTGGTTGGGTGGTTATCAAAACTTCAGGTAGGTGGGATAAAACGTAAATTTTACACCGCAGACAACCTTATTCAAATTATCCGCACTTATCCTTTTAGTTTATAATTTTCATACGCGACTTTTCAGTCTACTACACTCACAAAAATCTACCGTTTATGCCGGTGATTTTCTGTTACCTGAAAGCGCTTCAAAAATCTTTCGCGCAAATATTACGCAACCATATATCTTGTTAACTGCCATGACGTTTAGAAAAGGTATATATCTTTCCTATCTCTACGCAGGGTTATGTAGAGTTTCACGGCAACTCACAATTATTAAGTTCCAGGGGGTGTACGAAACATGTCAATGGATCATGTTTTATTCCTGACATAGAAAACTAATCCCACAACGAGCATTTTCGTTTAAATAACCATTATTTTTACATCATTCACAGTTTGTCATATGTATTCACATTGTACAAAAGGAAAATTTATGAGAAACATTATCCATGCCAAATAAATGCACCAAATAATTTACATATGATTTTGCACTATGTGCTTTTGAGAATACCCCGGAAACACATCTCACGAAACAGTGTGGAACACAGGTCTGACGTGGAAGAAACGTATTACTTCAGAAACAACCGGCATGCTAATATTTTTCAAATTAGATTCATCTGACACAACAATAACCTCTGGGTGGAGTATAAAGGTGTTTGAGAATAAAGTTCATTTATCACTGTAGTAAAGCCAAATTTCAACTGCATTTAACATGAGAATTCTGTGTAAGGCTGATTACTCATTAAGTATCTCTCAAACTCGCACCAAACTGTGTACAGTTTTAGTCACGGACTTTAACAAATGTTCTTCCACAGGACATATCACTGTTGTGGTATCAAAGTTTGAACGGCTGGAATTAGTGAGTCGAGTCACGAAGTTAAAACATAATGATAGAGACAAACTGCGATATCAATTTTTGAGAGCGTCTACAATAAACTGAGTGGCATCCCGTGCAACACCAACTTCCTCCTCGCATTTCCATTCCTAAAGTTGCCACGAGAACATCTAAGACAGTAGTCACGGTGCTGTTTCGTTAGTTAGAAACATTTGGTTTTGACTGATTATCGTTTAGATCATACTTAAACTTGGAAAGTCTGACAGTAACCCAGGTTAACGGTGGTAACCGCTGTGTGATAAACGTTCAATAAACTTATTTCATTGTTTAATTTGGCCCAAACGGGGCTTACTAACATTAGTGCTTACATTGAACTGCGGGCTTCTATCACTGTATGATGACTGTTTGTGTAATATTACTAGCTGCATGGTAACAGCACCCGATAACCTGCTCATTTCTAAAAGTTTTACCATAATTCCAAGCATTGAAGCTGTTCTTTAAGAAGTCAAATCATCATAGATGTGAGTATTTTGACGGTTCTGAAAAGCGGAATGTGCCTTAGGAAAAATTTTAACTGATGACTTGCTCTCTTTTTTGGACAGAAACGTTTCCATCGAAGTGGCACTGAAGCTCCCCGGACGTTATATGGAGTACTGTTCCATAGCCGGAACTAATGTCAACAACTGCCGATTTAAACGAATAAAAATATCTAATAAATTATTTGGGTTAATGTTTCATATTATGATTATAGCTACGTATCACCGATCAGAAACACAAGGTTTCACGGTAGTCACGAAGGCCTACTATCTATTTCTATATGCTTTTAAAATCTGTTCAGTAGTTCAAATTGGAACACACATTCAATGTGTCGAGATTATTGACTCCGGATATTTAGCCACGTATGAATTGTGTATTACCTATCGTAAAATTGCAGTACCTGAAAAAACTATGTATGCTGGCAAATATTTGATGAAATAATACAGATCTCAACCTAACACTTAGGTACTCCTTACATGTATGTTAAAACAATTCAATGAACAAATGAACACAGGTTGATGATAATCTATCGAGTCCGGAATAGGATCATACGTGGTAATCAATCATGACTCTTTGGCTACAATATACCTTCCTCACCAAACACTGACGGAACATGTAAAAAAATGTATTTCCGATGTGTCCAGACAAGTGTAACTTTATTCCTAATAATACCTCGTCCAAGAACACACGAGAGTTATCGCACGCAGAGTCAGATGATCAAAACATTTAGGTAATCTAGAATATTTCATAGCACGTTTTTCGCAAATGTTCACATAATTATACACGAATTAACAGTAAGATGCCTAAACAAATAGAATCCGCCTAGTTCACATCAAAGATGTTTAGAGAAACAATATAAATGGCCTCTGCGAATATTTTGCTGGAAATATTTATTCACTCCAAAAACTTACATTATTCTTCAACCAAATCCGATTTTAAACATTGAATCACGCAGAATACTGTGTTAACCTCAGTTTTGTCAACGTTATCTTGCTTCCTGCAAACTGTGCTTTGTTCAAGTCGTTTGCCTTCAAATTTTGTCAAACACTGAAGGTTTCGTTTGGCAATTAACACCACAAAAGCCTATAATTCGATTTCCGTTACTCCTGCAATACGATGGCTTAGTTACTTGACATAGTAAACATGATTTCGTTACATGTTTCTATTGATAAACACCACCCGACCTTCATATAGATGTTCAGGCCTACTTCTCTCACATATCGCGCCGGTTAGATGTTTGTTTTTGAGTCTCATCACTCTACACTTTTATACTACGAGTACAGTCTTCAAGACTGATATCGGTCTGATGGACATTTACAGAATGCATCAACATTCGTGTATTTATGAGATACGACAGGGGGAACCGTTGATTCGCGTCGAAAGAATAACGATATATTTGTCTCACGTATAACTGGAACAAACTTTTAAAAAGTTAGTTTGGAACTAAACGTTCTAATGAGAGTAAATTGTTTTGTTATTGCGACCTGTCCGTTAGGAATTATTTTAAATTACCTTCACAAAGTAGAGTCATGACGCCAACATAGTTGCACACCAGACGCGGTTAACTATTCAAAACTACCTCCAATTTCAGTCTTTGAGTTCTTGGTTACTGCTCATATCTTTACCATAATTTGACAGCTGCTTCACGTGAATCATATGTTCACTATGCTATCTTTAGCTTGTCACTGTTGAATCATCATTCAAGTTGGTTTGTTGAATGAACATGTGTACTAGAATAATAACGTTGGTGTACGCAGATCACCCATCTTCCACAGTTCTAGTTGAAAACAAAATATCTTGAACTTCTTCAGGTATAATGAACAAAAAATGTTGCATTATTCTGCTAACAACAGACTTCATCAATAATGATTTCTCTTCTGTGGATCGTCTACTTGTTGTATAAACGTTGAGTAAAAGGTTGCGTTTTGCGGCCATATAAATTTCTTTTGGCTACAACACGCACAGTGGATCATCAATGTCGATCAGGTTGATATTTTTCAAACCTCAAGGCCTTGATAAGCAGACTGTTAACTAAAGAGTGAATGCTCAGAGAGGATTGGAAGGTGTGTGACGTTCAAGGATACAACTGACCAAAGAACAGCCAAGCAGTGTGTGCTAATCACTGAACTAAAAGAATTTTATTATATACTCTACCATTTCCTCACATATACTCGCTCAGTAACAGTACTTAAGCACTCTGATAACAAGTATAGGGTGAAGTCGGTTAATTTTTGTTTCCTACTGAGCGTATGAGGGTTTCACGATCGCACTTGGTGTGTTTTGTAATAGTACGGCCAAATACAGGCAACTAAATTTTCTTACGGTTCATGATATTTATCCTGGTGTATATTATAACGTAACGAGGTACACTGAACTGTCAGTATGTGCTATAACCTTGAGAAGTGAAGTGCTTTTCTGTGGTTAATTGGTCGCGTTTTTGTTTTGTTATTAATCCAAAAGTATGTACAGTAAACAATATAAAAATGTATAGTGAACAATATGAAAATTTAGTGCGGTGCTGATAACTCACCACCACTGTTTGAGTTCATTTGACCACGATTTGAAACTGTCTATGACAGATCTGTGCGAAGTCTATTTAGAATGCCAAGATTCATTCGGTCCATGACATATTGATATGTGACTTTGTTCTCATGAGTAGTCGATAAGAGCTGAAGTGTTAGGTCTTATACCTAATAGTTCCAAGTTGTGAACGTGCCACCGCGCTCACTTATTCGTTAAAAGTGATCTTAAATTTGCAATCGACATCTACGGGAATTTTTATTGGTTATTATTACCAGCCAATCAGGTGGTTTTCTACAACAGCGGAAGAATTACCACTTAATATTCTTGTGCAAAACTAATGTATAATGATATTAAACGATTTTAGAAGACGACTGCCGTGCATTTACTGCGGAGTGACAGAAACAGAATTACTTTCAAAGTTAACACATGACCCACGTTAGTATGGTTGTTACAGGTGTCAACCCCCCCTTTTTTCATCACGGCCTTACAATTAAGGCAATTTTAAAAACATAAATAACCAGGAACACAGCAAGATTACTCATTCTGTATACGTATATAGGGACAGAACCGTTTAAACACTGAAGAATAAATCCCTGCAAAGTGGTCAACTAACTGTACATGTTTTAGTTAGCTGATTTACGATTTATGGCGTGACTTGGTGTGCAAAGAAGTTCATCTCTCATGGAACTGAAACTCTTAGGCTTAAAAAGAATTGTCTATAGGCAATACAAAGTGGTTATCGACTGGGGCTTAACTAGCAGAATGATTTGGTTGTTGTAGTGGAGTTTTGTAGACTGTTTCAAGGACGTTCCAGCTGACTAACTTTGTCAGATACCGGACCAAGCTACAAACACGAATCGGCTATGCAATGCGAACGTACAAAACAGTTCAGTAATTTTTTCTTCGTCAGTCAAATATTTCCATAATTTTCCTGTCCCGCCACCACGCTGTATGTCTCCGAGTAAGTCCACGTTTTTACAAGTTGTAGATTTCAGCGTTATTCAATGAAGTTAACCCAAGAAACGAGAATGTACAGTGAACCTGTACTCTGGTGCTTACGTACAATCTATCATATTGTCGAGCTAGATATATGGGGATAATTCAATAGTAGGCGACAAGCTGAAGTACAACGGTTTGATTTGGACGCTTGACCACTCTGGTATGCGAAACTAGAGACTAATTTGTGATGTTAAATGGAAATACTAGTTTATTTACCTCATTTCACAAAAAGGTATCACACAGAACGTTTCCTGAGTTCGAATGATTTCAGGATAGCAGCAATGTTCTAACAACATTAACTATGGAATACACATTTAGATTTGTTTTAAATTAATTTCCAATAATTCTGAATCCGCCGCATATCTTTTAATTCCAAACTATTCGATCAATAAGTTGAAATAATTTTCGATTATTTCTAAAGAGATCTTGATTTCTCTGCATCAAATTCTTACGTTTAGAAATATCAAATCGACTTCGCAAGCCCTAGTCGTAATGATAGACTTATATAATTTGTAAGCTCTTATTGCTAACTTAATCACGTGAGTTGTCATTCGTAGGCAAGCTTGGAAATAATACGGATAATTTTAAATAATTGGCCAAATATTATGGCATGCAGAGTATAAATGGAACATTCCCGAAAAATATGTGCTAATGAAAACTTGACTGGCAGTAGTAACAGATTAGGTTCCCTCCAGGTGGTCAATTTGATGAAAATAGATTGCTGAACAATACCGGCATTAAGTGTAGGATCAATGTAGTAAGTATAACTGTATTACAGACAACTTATGACCTTTCCAAACTCTGAGTAATCTTGTAATCTGTCTAACAGATTACCAAAACTAGCTTATGGCGTAATTATAGACTGCTTTGGTTAACTGAACTAGCTAGTATATTTCATGTAAATTTCGAAATACAAGTTTGTTTAATATGGAGATAACAGATGAGTGATTGTGCAATACAAGATTTTGAAAAAAAAGTTTATGTTCTCCTTTACTTTAAGTAAAATACTAGTTTACATTTTTGATTTTCTAATTGATAAACATTATTTCACCATTTTAGATTGCACACTTAAAGTTAACTACCATCAAAGATTCCAGTGTTCTATATTCTACAAATCAGACCGACCTTGTCGATATCTCAACCTTCATCTTTACTGGCTTCTCACCAAAAAGATAACAGTCATTTTATCTCTATAACGGAAAAAGAAAATTCTGAAACATTAACGATTTTAAAGCACCAATTAATTCACAAAATAGTGAGTTGTCACTAAATTCGTGAAGATGGCTGAAAGCAATTTAACCAAGAATAAAACACAAAGACGAGATCCTTCTAGTTCGTCACACAAGTAAAATACCACAAACAAACGTTTAAGACTTTTCTCTTCCTTCTTACTGATCATGTCCACCGGACAGTTTTTCAGCCAGACAATCCTACTAAACGGATACGGATATATCCAAATGGTCCAGTATCCTTAATGTATCAGACTGGCTGTTTGCGAAATTGCATGAGATGATTATGGCACTGTTTACAAAAATGAAGTAACTAGACAAATGAAGACTTGTGTTTACAAACACGGAAAGCAAACGTTGTTCTTTCGAAAACAAAACTATCGCCAACCTTAAAATCTAGAGGTCAACTCCATCACTGTAATACAGTCATTACCATAAAAGCTTGGTGTATGGTTTGCTCAAAATCTATCTCCATGCAGATTGCCATTGTGCCGAAGCTGTTGCCCCTTACACTCACTACGTACGCAAGCCACAATGATAGCGAGTCCTTGCTTGTCTTTTGACATCAGCTGATCAGTAACAGGAAACAAAAGACTCCGTATCTATCACATGAACTTCACCTCATACATTCGTTGTGAGTTTCGGCCAATCACTTCATTAACAAAGCGTGAAAAGCTAAACGCGGTAAAGCCCGTCTGCTGGCTGTTCCCATTCTGAAGTGAATTCAGTTACAAAAGCTTGAACTGAAGCTGTCTGTGGTGATCGAACGATATGGCGTCAACTTTTGTCAGTAACATCCGATTAATCACTCATAAAATGGATTACGCTTAGAGCTGTTCGGTTATACATATGTTGCCTAATAAACGGGCTAATCTGTTTCACTCTTGGCACAACTATTCTGTATTTTACGTCAAGTGAGACGTACTTGATATGTCGAAGTCGATCACAACCCAAAATGTTCAAAGTGGGGCGAGTAAGAGGCTACTTTAATGGTCAACTATGAGGTCACGCGATTGCAACTAGAAAATGAAGATGGAAGACAACAGAGCTACTTCTACCGTTTACACGTTAACATCGAAATATTGAACTGTTCAGTTTTCTGCTTTCCGCAACGAGTCGCCACGTACCTGACTAACATTGGGGATGTGACTTTCCTTTCCTTAGTTAACCTGTATGAAAGGGGTATTACGAGGTTTACCCGGTGATTTAACACAGCGTTCTGAGAAAAGTTCCTTAACCTCCAACATTTTGAAAAATATGCCAGTTTCAAATGTGAACAACGTGATGAACAGAAGGTCGGATTTTAAAATGATGCAGTTAATGGTGGGTTTAATCGTGTGCCACAAATTTAGAAGAGACTTCTGTTTTCCTGAGTCCTCTGTTGCTTCACGTTGACTTGTTCACAGGATAGCATTATATGCATGGTTTTGCCGTGGAACCTTGTTTTTGCTATTCAGCAGAAAGCCTGGACGTTCCAGGTTACACACGTAAATTTTTGCACAGCTGTTACCACCCACTCAATACTAAGTGGAATAGGTAAGGTTTTACATAGGTCAGTGAAAACACATGTAGCATAGTCCTGAACCTTACGGATGATACTCGTTGCAACGCTAGTGATCTTGGTAAATAAACGCACATCATATTTAGTAACTTCGGAGTAACGAAAACGAAAAAAACAAATCACAAGAAAACCTAATAGTCAAAATGTGAACACGACTGAGTCCGCTAAATTTAGAAAACAAAATCCATTAGACTGAAGGAATCTAACAAAAAAATTAAAAATTCCGAAGCAATCTGACAAATTCAACAAGTAGCATTTAGATGGAAAATATTTACTCAACCTATTCTGTGTTCAGTATAACAGTCACGGAAAGAAGAACGTGCACTGTCAGTCAACTTGATAAGAAATATGATATCTTGGAAATAGTAAACAAAAACATTCACTTTGCAATCATTTCCTGTTTGGACCTGCCGAGAAAGGAGGAACAGAATTACTGATGGAAAGTCTTTTCAAAGTCTGTTGATGAATCAGGTGACAACATAAGATTAGTCTAAAATCAACTAAAACAACAGAGGTTTGACGAAAACCGACCTGAATTTATTGGATGGTAAGTGTGACTAGAAACTTAAACAACACATGTTCTGTCAGGCCGAGTTTGGGTGCAGTGGAGCAGTGGTTAACGCACAACTCTTTTCAGTGTAAGGCCCAGGCGATTATCTCCACAACGTATGAATTGCATTATGAGTAGCATTTTGGTAACTAATCCGGAAGGTTTTGTCTAGTGGGAGTTTAAATATGTAAATCATGTATAAGGCTATTCATTAACTTGTGTTGTAAGTTCTTTTTTTTACTGCAAAACGTTCATTTTTTGTCCTCATGCATATTCGTGGATGTTCGAGAATTCGGTGTACCTATGCATCTTTATCATAAACCGTGCAACTGAAGCCCGGATCATGTTGACCATTTTACCCTATCTATAGGATCCGCATGTGCAGAGTCTTTAAATGAAATAATGCGAGTGAACGACCGGTGTTACGAATCAGCTGTGTAACCTAAGGCATTCATAGAGTGTTTACGATCCTCGGTTACTTACAAGCATTCACAGCGTGTAGAAGAAACGCGGTGCCAGCCACAATGAAGATCACAGACCTATCTTCCGGTCGGACGGAGTCTGTCGACTACTAAGCATAACGATCTTGTTCCACAGGCTTTGTCAGCTTAGAAGCATTCTACACATGCCAGCTCAACGCTTGCCACGCTGTACTTTGTTTGCGCGTAGTGAGTAAGTTTGGAAGTCAGATAGTGAGCGTATGAGGTGTTCGAGATAAGATCGCACCGAATCTACACAAAATTATTTGAGAAAGCTTTCTGATACGACAAAGAATAGAAACTACGGGTGCTTATGTTGCAAATATCCGTATGCATCGATGTAAATTATTTTTCTCCCCCAACATTTTTCTCGTTCTTTTCCCTAAACATCCCCCTTCCTCTCCCCATATATTGTGGCACATTATCCACTTCAGGAAGTCTTCATCATGTTAACCATAATATGTATTCCGCTAGTAATATTTCAACGTCTTTTCACAAGTTAACTTTTCACTTCTTCATCTCTCCTTGACACATCTTTCTCCAACTGATGTCCCATAAGTTAGCTGTAGAGCTCAGGTCAGGGGTCTTTGTTGACCAGTACAAACATGTGATAATTTCAACAAAAATCACCATTTACGAGGAAGAATCAAGCATATGGACGCAACACCTTGTAGAGAGAGAAAATATGCAACGCGCATCTTAATAGCCAATAAGCAAAACTTTTATGTAAAACGTCAAGTTTTGTGCGTCATTCATCGTTACTTGCTTTTTTGATAATTTAAAAGAGAATATACCCAATGAATGAGGCCTGGCATGGTCTTGTGAGGGGAGATATTTCCTATCGTTTCGTCGGTCACAAAAAAATCAGTCGATTGTTCTAATTTTCCAACATCTTGTTATCATAAAATCACTGTTGTTACGACAGTTCGAAGTAACTAAGCACTCTGATAAATCCACTGGATATTCTGTGTGCCTCAAGGTCAAAAGCTGTACAAATCGCGTTCGGACAAATTACACTGTGTTTATATTTGCTGTCAGTTACGTACAGTTTCGGTGCCATTTTCACCCAAAAACCAGACAAGTATGTTTAAAGCCTAAAGGTTGTGTTTTCTTCATATTGTTTGTTTAATTTCTTTTAAGACTACCATTGCTTGGCTACTAAATACGTAGTGTCAGTCGTTCTAAGCCATATTCAGAACCATTTGGATTTATTCAAACACCTGTACATTTTTCATACATTTCCACATTATCGTAAATCAACAGGTTCTTTTCCGCTAATCCTGATCCCTACCGTCTAAGTAGTACAGCTGAAATTCGAATGATGAAGTGGTGTTCACCGGCTTTGAGAATAGTCACTTGGCATCAACTACTCGAAGGAAATACATTGGGCGTGGAATATCTAATGCTGTCCACTGACAGTGTCCGTGGACAGCCTAAAACCTTGCAGCATCATGTAGCATTATCGTTATTTTGATACTTATTGACTAATGTCCATTCACCTTCAGTTTTCCTACGCTCATATCAAACAGTGTTTGTCAGTTCATCACAGTTAAGCAAAAAATACTTCCTGAGTGAAAATTTGACAAAATGGTGTAACGAATGTGACTGGATTTATGACATTTCTATGTTCTGTATCAAACGTCAGTAATATGCCACAGATGACTCTATAAAGTAAACAGAAGAAGCGCTTCACTGTAACTTTCGCAACTAGTAGCACTGGTAATTTCCATGGCTGGGATTTTAACTGTTGTTCAGGTTTCTATAAGGCCAACACATTAACTACTGATCCAGAGAAGCAACCTAAGGAAGGATTCCCTACATGTGAACATTTGTAGACGATGTTGTGCTCGGAAGGCAGTGATTAAACAATATCTTAAATATGAGTGGCTTGATCACATTTGACTAGCGTGTGGACTGTACAATTGAAATACTTAACTATTTGTTAAAAATTATGAATATAATATGGCACTTAATACATCACAAGGTATTAAATTTTCGCACGATTGCGATGAAAATCAATTGAATTACGGGTTCCAAAAATGGTGATATGCATTAGGATGTATGGTTAAATGTGCGATTTAGCGTGACACACAGGCTTTCAAAAAGGATTCATGCAGTTACGAAATATTTGAGACACACAACAAGATTTGTTTTTCTTACGACCAAGTACACACAACATGCTCAGTTAACTGCATGAAAATTGCATTCCCACTTAGTCAGCCATATCTAACTAGTTGGATGAGAAATCATTGTGGAATTCTGAGGAATGATAACCAACGGTAAAATAGATGGTCGTCCAATACATTGAAACACAACCAATAGTCTTTGTAGCGCCTCTTTCAGGCTAACTAAACGATGATCTGTACTAAAACAAAATCATCATATAAACAATATCTTCTCTAGGTGAGAAATTCTAAATGAGAAGAATTAATGTTAATATATGTGAGTATGTGTGGATGATAGATTGGCTAATTTTATAAATGTTTATCATGACACTTTCACGGGTGATAAGATAACGTTGTAGTATCGATCAGAGAAAAGAGTGGGAAATATAACAGTACACTTCGGAGTCACTAAGGTACACTAGTGATGAGTGGTGAAAGGTTTTGAAGAATGGAATAACAACGACGGACACAGTTGTTAGTTGCTTTAAGTAGGTATTTTGATTGGCTCATTTTAATAATTTGCCAGATTCTACATTTGATCATTTTTCATCTTATCTGCAAGGATCTATGAAATACTATTTGGAAAAGTGTTTTAAATTGCCAGTTTTTGTGGCGGATATGTTAACAACCACTCAGTTGGCCTCATGTACGACATCCCACACATTCGTTCCGATTTATTCTTCTACAAATAATCATGTTATCTGATTGTCTTCCTTGTGGTCAAAATAACGCTTGCTTTGTATAAACCTTTACTCTACTGTTCAGCTTTGGGTCAGGTGATATCTGTATCTGCTCACTTTGATTTATAGTCGATAATTTGAAATATTGAGTTCCCTTTATCCAGTTCATTAAGACAGCAAGAAGACATACATTGCGAGATGCAAGCATTCCGTTTATTCTCATCAATCGAATATATAAAACATTCAGTTATATAGGTTAAACGCATGGTGACATAATAATGAAATGAACGAACATCAATGTGGGAGTAATCTGGGTTCATTGCCACGGTAACGAAATTGACCCTGTCACTTAGTTCATGGTCCTATTGCGCAACCGCAACCCTAGGCTGTTGGCGTTCTCCAAAGCATTATTAGTCAAGCGTCACGCACCGGTCCTTTGTTGGCAAAAGGTGCTGACTCAATCAATTTCGTTACCGTGGCAGTGAACCCAGATTACTCCCACATTGATGTTCGTTCATTTCACTATTATGTCACCATGCGTTTAACCTATATAACTGAATGTTTTATGTATTCGACTGATGAGAATAAACGAAACGCTTGCATCACTCAGTGTATGTCTTCTTATAGTCGATAAGTATGATCGCATGCGATAAGGTTTGCTTGGGGGTTGACTTGTAACAACTGCAGTTGTCAAAATAAATAACACTGCAAGTTAAAATCCATTACAACCAGTGTCTTAAAGGTGATCGACTAATTTAATCCCACAGACTTATCGAAACCTTTATTGGACGGCTTGAGGAATCGTTTGAACTCACCGTACGAAGGTAACTTCCTTAGAAGAACAGTCAGCAATCACACAATAATTATTGTAGGAAAGTATTTGGAAGTTATTTCCTGTAACAGAAAATGGGCAGCCAAATCTGTCTTTTGACCCTTTTCCATGGCCTAGAGAAGCGAATGCATTTATTTTTTAATATAATTTTGTCACAGTTGCGGCCAGCAGTTTGGGTCGATATTTTTAAATAAGCCTGCGGGTCCGGTAGAAACAGTGACTAAAATACTGCCGTTTATTTGATTGCACTCTCTTTCATTGGGAAAAAATATGGTAAAATGTACAAGATTCTAACTGCCCCTGATATGTACGTTATTAAGTTGAGCCAAATCCTACTTTGGTAGATGTTGTTTATGCTGCATTTTTATCAGATACACACTAGTTTAAGGCAAACGATGGTGGATTGCTCACTTATTTCTTTCAAGTAGATTGTTTTCTTTATAAATTCACTCTCGTTAATGACGTTATTATCGTTCTAGTTAACACCGCATCGCCAGTATTTTATATATACAGGACTTCATTGTAAAACAATATCTTAGGTAACTTAACCGGATATACTTAACAGTAAATTTACAAATCCTGATAGACAACGCAGAAATCACTCTCCGGTTGTCTCATTAGTAACGACTCAACCGATCATTTTTGCTCTTAGTTTAGTACAATAGCTCCGTGACAGCACCAACGACGTCTAAATTTCTTTACCTGGACAATACCTACAAGAATATGCAATCCACACTGGCAGGCGAGAATATAGTTATTAATCAATAATTGACTTTAAAACCATTATGCATACTCAAGCGTTTCACTCGTTATTAAACCGGAAATTCGCAGTTTCACTTAACTGAAGCTTAAAAAGCTGGCCAGTGTCTATCATTCATAAAAGTAGATAGTTAACTTTTGTGTATTCTCGACAGTTGTTAACAAAACCGGTCAAATGCACAAAAATAAATCTGAAATAATTTTGATAGTTGGAAAACAGTGCTTTCCAGTTAGCACAGTCGATTTTTCAAGTTGGACTTTTTATGTTTGTTAGATTGAATGAGGTTGAATTATAAAATATCCAAGCTACAAATGATCGGAACCAATCAAAAGAACAGCATGTCCCTTCGGAGTACACCCTGTAAAAGCTGTACTACAGCATCACACAGTGTGTTCAAGGTTGAAAAGTACTGACTCACTTATCTGCTCACTTCAGTTTGTCGTATGGAATTCATCAAGTGGTCCGTCGTTTATGATAGACTGATAACAGTTTACTAGCTTTGAAAAAAAAACCGCAGTTGTGGAAATTGTGCATAACAGTCATATCATTGATAGATACTGTGGAAACGTCAGATGCGTTGAAACATTTACAGTAGTATTCTCTCCCATTTTTCAGGGTTGGATGAGCGTAAATTTATAGCCAGGTTGTTTTAGCAGATACCACGCAGGGATAAACGGTTTGCTTTAGAGTCTGGCGAGTCATCGACGCTCAAACTGTTCACTGGTAAAACTCTTCCGACTCGGTATCTGTATCTGGTGCATATCTGCTAAACTTTCAATAGAAGTAGTACAATCCACTGCTTGTTAATCAAAACTAAATAGTTGCGTTCGCCTCAAACAATCGTGAAAGTCAATCTATTTACCATTATCAGATGCAGAATGTTTGGAAAGCGGTTTTCGTATACCTGCACTGTTGATGCCCATTCAGTGACCTGTTTGAAAGTACTTTGGCCAGACTGTGGCAGACTTTAGCTCACTTATTCCGATTAACACATTAGACCTCAAAAGGAAGTCATATGCGTTAACTCAACACCGAAGAAATAGAATTTGTCAAGTTTTGCTGTTCAGACTGACTGGATTGAAGCATGCGTTAATTCATATAAGAAAACTACTCATCCGTAATAACTATTCACAGATAATTACTTGGAGAATGGTTTCATCCTCAAACTATGCAGTCTTTTTCCAAGGATGCATCTGGGATTGCCAGTTGACTAGTAATTTGAGCACTGATGGATTACTTCATGATTACACTGCAATCGTCTTTTGACTAACTGTGTTCTTTCTAAGGATTAACACTTCCATGCGATGACGACAAATTATTATAGAAGACTGATTAACGCATTTGAGTATACTGTTAGCTGGTTGGTCTTGAGAAACTTAGTGTTGATATTAATATTCGTTGAGAAACGGGTTTTATAAATTATAACGTACATCATGATAAAAATGCGTTGGTTGTCCGATTCAAGCCATTTAACGTCTCACAGTCATAATCTAGTATTTTTGGGAAATATTGTTGTTATATAACTTGACACCTCCTGCTTTTTATTGCACGGATGACGCTGGTGATTTCAAGTACACACGTGACACATCTGTTGACGTACAGTAGTCTAGCTGTAACCGATGCTCGTAGATGGTTAAGCTACTTTACTGTGGTAAATGAACTGATAGTGAATTGAAAATCTCTCTGCTTCTAAACTTGTGTATAAAGTCAGGGTGATTAGCAGTCGGTAATACCTGTAAAACGAATGCAAAGGCAAGGGATGTGTACTATCACTAAGGCAAGGCATTCCCTGAACCCTGACCATATTTATTTATGTCTCTCGCAGTTACCCAGACTGTTCGGCTGGTCGTTTTAACATCATCTTAAGCCTCTGGGCACAAACAATACTCATCGAATTTATGTCACGGAAAGGTGACTGTTGATTCTAATGTGTATATATTGTTCACCATTTGAATTCTATGAATAGAGTACTGCTTTTCAAAAGTGATTTTCTAGGCGTGACCATCGTTCCATTCCCAAACTACATAGTTTTTTCATAGCATCATAAACGGGTTGCTCGTTTATGTTTATCCAACTGATAAAACTTCTGCAAAATACGGCTAGACTTCAGTTAAACAAGAAACACAATTCCAAATATATCCCATGTTCAGCCTGTCTGAGCAGTTGTGCCTACAAGCCAAATATCTGCTGTCAGTCAGTTGGTTGTTAGTTGATAATTCCGTAGCTTTCACCTTGTAATCATTGCTGAATTCCACTTGAGAATATAGCTTGAACGAAAATGAATTTAAAGGAGACTATCTAGCCAAACAATGCAACAGTGAGAACTTCATATATGATGCCAACTCACCCCACTTAAAGTCCAGGCAAGTTTCTTCTAGAGTGAGATAATCAGACTGCTTTTGAATACCCAAATTTTCACAGTGTACTTGAATATTAAGCTCCCTATAAGAAATTCTGGCGATTTAAGCTGAAGGTAGAACGAGAATGAAAAATCGTGAAATATTAGACAAATCCTGTTAAGACAGTTGACCTCCTAAATCGTCTGATGGATTGCACAGGAGGTAGTGCTTTAGGCGGGTAACCCAGTCCAAATGCGGAATTTCTGAACTTCTGGCCTGACTTTGTAGTTCAACTGGTAAAGCGCTTGCAGCCTTTTAGCATTCTGTTTCTGTGGCTGGTTCGAGTTTGTTTGAAACCTAAACTTCTTCTAATTGAACTTTTTCTAACTTATCAAATCTGTCACACTGCTTGCCGGCAATATTTTTTCAAAGTTTTGAGTGAAACAGCTCACAGGTTCACAAAAGTTTCATCACCAATATTGTAACGGAAACTATTTTCTGAAATGTTCATTGTGTGCACAAAATTATTAGTAA
This sequence comes from Paragonimus heterotremus, assembly GCA_013368495.1. NCBI lineage: Eukaryota > Metazoa > Platyhelminthes > Trematoda > Plagiorchiida > Troglotrematidae > Paragonimus > Paragonimus heterotremus. Next base: position 114,523 of record LUCH01000435.1, read on the forward strand.
CTGTGTGATATTGACTGAGCTCGGTGAACCCTTCCGTTAGTGCCATTTAGACAGGATTGCTGTCCTTCTGATGAAGCATAGTGCTTCGATGTTGACGCATCACTTTAAACAGTTGATGGACTCAAACGAATGCAACTGACAATGGTAAGTTTATACCATAGTTTAAAATTTGATTAATGGAAAATAGACAAAGTTATAAGCCTTTTCGTTGGTTAATTTGACTCGTTTAAAAACATTACCATAGTGTGCGTGTGCCGGTAATATTCACAGTTCATATACAAAAATGTATAGCAAACAGCTTTAACATTAGTTTGGTCAAATCTGCCTAACACTTATGAATTTACAAGATCGAGCATTGCCAGTTCAAGACAACCACCAGTAAACTCGATTCCAGCAATAAAGTGGGTTAGCTCAGAAAACCATTTCATAATCAAATTATCATAGCTGTTTGACAATTGCCTGTTAGTAGCAAGGTTGTATGCCAGGTCTGGATTTATTCGTTCCTATTATCCCAAACTTCTTTAGAACACGACCCAATTTCAGGAAGGTGGTACCTTGAAAACAATATCACTACTTCTCGACATGCTCCTGAATCATGCATTACAAAACAGAGGGCTTATATTACTCCGGGTTAAGTTTTAACTGCAGAATGTAACTTGTCAGTATATTGTCGCATTAGTAGGTGCCAGAAGTTTGTAAACGTGTTCAAACGATTAACCGCATGTGGACCATTCACATATTCGAATTATCCGTGAAGAAGTCCTCTTTTTTGTTAGCTCTCACCAACTGTTTTCCTGTTTTCTAGTACTGGCATTTTCAAGTATTTTTGACAGAAACAAAGTTTAGTAGAAGCTTTATGAATGTACTTATATAGTCTGCCCAGTTTTTGGATTTACAAGACAATTCACGCAAAAGTTAAATAAACTTACCACTGACAATTTTTACTGACCATCCTGTTAAAACAAATTTAACTCTTTTCAATGTCATACTAGAAATATCTTCAGACTTACGCTAAAAATTGAGTCATGCTCCCTTGTCCATAAACACTGCAATCTAGCGCCGATAAATCCGGGGACAAATGACGTTTGGCAGAGTCTAGCGATCCATCAGAAAAAGTGTACCTGCCACCTTTCAACAAGTCGACTAGAAACCTCGTGGATCATCCGTTGCACACTTTTTATCCAAATATTCAAAACAAGCGTCCACTTAACGGATGACTGCTGTCGGATTCCCTGTGTCCGAAATAATTTTAGGCGCGTACTGCTTGCGAGATCTGGCAAGAAATTTTCTTTTACTAGTATGTTTAAACCAACTCTGCGCCAAAACATGAGAACTAACAAAATTAGTATCATTGTTATCACGACGAGTTTATTTGAATTTAGACGTGACCGTAGAAATCTCCGGACCTTCTTCTCTCGTTCCCCCAATCGCAAGATATTTGCTCATAGTATTATGGGAACCGCAATGAACAGCCTACTTCGAGGCATTATCTTGTTCGTTGATGTTTCTTATTGATCCATTTCTTCGTGCTTAATATCTAACACAGAATAACAACGTAACGTTTTTGGCAAGCGTGATATAAATACCATTGTTGACAGTTCAATAGTTGCAATAATTGAGGAGTGGGTTTTTTATCGGTTACAGTAACTTTATTGAAAATACCATGGAGGATTTCTTGATGTGCCCTAAAAATGGCGATTCGGCATCTACGTCACGGAAGTAAGGTGAACAATTACGTCATGCTTATTGCAGTTTTGCCTAATGGATGTCAATTTGAAGGTGTTTTCTTTAAAAGCACACCATCCACATATTTAAACAGCTTATACAAACATTCTGTTCCACCCCGGTAAATGAATGTTTTTGCGACAACCCAACAAAAGGATAAGCCTCAAAATCACCATTTATTCTACAACTGGAATAGGTTTTAACAATTCACTTTGAAGAGAAACCTTTCAACAATGTGCTTCGTAAAAGCCATAGATATGACTACTTGTTGCTGCTCAAAATCCCAAGTAATACTCGAAAGTCTCTTTATTGATGAAGGTATAACACTAGCTCTGGGAACGCTGAAGAGTATTATATAGGTGCCTTTGAACTCTGATGTAAAGTATAGCAAGCATTTTTTAGTGTTTCGCGAATAACAAAAGTATCTACGAGAACGATTTACTGAAGATTATGAACTCAGGTTACAACTGCAACAAGATTGCAAAATTGGTAAGGCAGTTGGTTGACTACTAACAAACTTTTGTTAGTTAACACAAGGCGGTAGGTTAACAAGCAATGCTTTGTCCCGCCGATCCTAAATAAACAAGCTAATTTTAGGTAAATCCTGTAAATTATAGTTTTGTAACTCTAGAAATTTAGGCCTACTTCTGTCGACCGAATGGGACGTATCGAAATATTTCATAAGCCGTGTAAGAAGGCCAAATACCTCAAAGAGTCAAGCGAGTATTATTTATGGGATGAATAATAACAATATATAGCAAATATTACACATTTAATTTTTCCTGTCAAAAACTGATAACGATTAGTGAGAATTGGCGAGTATACTGGGATGCACCTAAGTATGATTGAGGCCCCTGGCTCAAGTTTGAAAGGCAAAAGTGAACTGGATGCAAATAACACTGCAATTTTCAAATCATGAACAAGGTTTTGTCAGTTGTGACCGCAAAAATATTCATGGGAGCGTTAGAAGTAACCGATCCTGACAGATTCATGCTGCTGCTAAATGAAGACTGCTTCGAAAGCATTTTGGATTCACCAATCCAAGTACTTGAAATAATTCAGCAAATTGAAAATTTCCACTTTTGCTCAGTAGGGTCCATCCTAGATTCCGCATGCGAGAAGGATGATGAGAACAAGTGTACGGATCACTGAGTAGATTGTACAAATTTGTCTGACTTTAGTTCACAGAGGCGTCCACGATACTCGCAGTATGCGGCGAACAACAAAACATCTTCGTAAAGTCATTTCAGTGTTGTTTGTTAGTAGGTCGCGTACTGTTTAGTCAGGCTCAGTGTACATTTCTGTTGAAACGTGTATAGAATAGTTTCAAAACCGTGACAGTGGCATCGTTTGTAGACCAGAAAAGGACGTTGGAATGAGGATATCTCTAGTTGTGTAAGTGGGCGACCACAATGCAGATGTGGAGCAATTGACATCGTGCCTCTTGGTAGTGGTATCAAGTTAGCTTTGCTGTCTTGAAAGGCTGTCTGGAATCGTAAGATTCTTTATTCATGTTTACAGATAGCGATTAGAAAACGACACTTCACTGTAATATCTGTGGAGATGGATGGCTGGAATTCCACACTATAAGACATATAGAGTTTTGCGTGTCACGTTATACTCAGTCGCAATGACCTTATGACAATGGTATCAACACTAGGCTGACATTAAATGATTTTTGTAAGTATTGCACACTAACAAAAAGCTAGCACACACATGTATTTCCGACTTTGTTCTTGGATTATGATCAATTTAGACGAGCTATGATTCGGTGTGAGAAAACAGAATCAGGAGCCAGAAAGACATTACCCTAAAACTGTGATCTTCTGATCCACGTGAAATTCAACTGACACAAACAATCCGCCAGATATCCGGTAACTGCTGTGCAGCAAAAAGTAATTTATATCTCCTATTAGGCGCGTACTTTGGAACAGCATTTTTCCGTTAAGCAAGATAACACTCCAAAACTGACAGTAGTAAGCCTCCGAACTTCTAAACCAGGTATCGCGCCATTCGCACTGGCCGGTTTTTCCACGGTTATGCTGTATGAGATGGTATTATTTCAATTTTTTTGGGGGCACAACTGTAAGTTTAACTACTAATAAATAGGTGGATAATTTTCACAATAACAACGGGTGTAAATCATTACCCAAATCGTTTGGTTAGTTTGTAATGTGGGTCTAATAACCTTCCGTAAAAATTCCAACTCACAGTATATAAGTGACAGTGAATAATCGTTTTAGTGAATGCACACTTCAATCACAGTAGTTTCAGCGTTTCAGAAATAAGGTATTGGCAACAAATTTACAGTTGATGATGCGACAACTGTGGTTCAGAAGGAATGACACCTTACTCGATTTTCTCAAGCCTTCAGATAGCCAGCTTCAAACGATTATTCAACTTCCACTCTGCAACCTTTGCAAGAAACCCTATCACTTCTAGTGAGTAGCTTTTGTTAACTGCATTCTTGTGTGTTTGGTCAATCATGAATGTCATGTACTGCAACTTTTTATTCTGCGTTTAATTTTTGATTAATACGCACCCACCTGAAAGAAATAATTGTTTTTGTAACTAGTAACATAACATTTGCGAACGATTTGCAACATCAATGATGCAAGCCTTGTGGCTGGGGGTGCCTTGTTCAAGGGACGCACGTCTCTCATGCGTCGTTTGATTGTATGACCTACAGAAGACGGCTAGTCAACTAAAATACACATCGAACACAAACTATGCTACTCTAAATTCGCCCCCAATGTTGGAATACATTTTGGAAAACCTGAGAAACAGTTTAAAAATTTACGCTATAAAGCCTTGAAGACCATTCTGATGCATTGCGAATTTACAGTATGGTCGACTAATCTTTTTGTTGGTGCATATGTACACCATTATACGGTGTTCCATTTGGCTGATTTGAACAAGTGCACAATAAATTAGTTCTTAAAAATGCAAGCAGTGGGCTTGCAGATAGTAACAGACATTTGGGTGAGATTACTGTGATTATCTGGATACACTTCATCAATCTTCAGAAATGTAGACAAATTGACAACTAAGGAAGACCTCAGTATTTGATAAATGTTTGTTTAGAATCTCCTTAAAAGTATTCTAAGGACTTTTACTGAAGGACATTAACTCTGGATTAATCGCACTCTCTAACTTTCTCCGTAAAATTTTTATGAATAATTGTTTTTCATTCACTAAATCGTTCATTCTTCCATCTGTTTTGTTACTACCGGTCTGTAATTTTACAGAAATTTTCGTGTGACCAAATTCCATTAGCTTTCAGTCAATTGCATAAACTTTTGTATGGAATTAACCTTGTTTATGGACTTTAGCTCTGCTTGCCATGTTAATCTGTCACTGTCAACCGAATCTGTTTTATAGTGACCATTGAAAAATTATGCGAATAGCGAGAGTGATTGCAGCAATGGTAAACGGTATTCCTACAGGAATACGCTGTCCTTTGGGTAAATTATCGGCCTACCTGTCAAACAAAACCAGCTAATTGATACTACTCCAAAAATGAGTGACAGTTAAGAGTTGATTTAGCCGCATACATGTTTATGTTAGCATTGTAAAAACATTTACCCTTGGAATGCTTATGTTGGCCAATACTGCCCGTTTCAAAAGTGAAGTAAAAATTTCTTTCAAAGACCGATCAAGTGCTTCTAAAGAAAATATAAATGAGAGAGACAAATGTGAAGAAGCAGCATGTTTTTCAAAGATGTGGCTTAACATTTGGAGGTTTTATTTCAGTAATAATGGCAAGTACTTTCAACTTCCGGAACCTTCTGATGAAACGATATCGTAACGACCCTAGGAATATTCTAAACATTCCTAGAAATTCAACAGTTGACTGAGACACCCATGTACTGCCGTAGACAGAAACTGTTTTGTCTGATTGCAACTACTGATGGAGTAAAATTATGCGTTTTGCAGTATCCTAAAGAACTGACAGTGATAACTATGAGCATACAGTGCTCATTGAGCAAAAATTCGTTGTTCTGTGGAACCCAGTTTGAATCGAAAAGTGATTGTACACAGTGAATGGTATTTCATTAAGACACCTGTATAGCTATCGGATAAATCATTGAGTTCATGTGAGAGTCTACTGCGTTCGCATTTGAGATGGAGACAACAGTGTGCTGGAGATGGTAACGCATATTTCATCGAGTTTTGATAATTCTTGAAAGTATTGAAACCGTGTTCAACGGCATTATTGTTATCATCCGCGATCCATTCAGCTTGGTTAAAGCAGATATATATTGGCATTTAAGATGACCAGAAGAATGAAATGCAGATTGTTCATACGCTTTTTATCGGGTTTTTGGAGACGTGGACACACCGGTAGTGATCCTAACCGTGCACGAGCCAATTTCAACACAATATGTAAATAAGCGTTTCAAGTTGAATAAAGTCATCACAGCAAAGCAAGCATTGATCGAATCGGTCACGTGGTAAACTCCAAAAGTTTTTAAATAGCTAAACAGAAACTTGTTCATTCAAACGATGACCTTCTTGAACATCCTGACCAGATGTCGTAGTTTAAGTTGTTGTCCATGACACTCAATAAAGAAAGGAAACAACCATTCCTCATCAACCTTCGAACCGTTATTCGATACAACTATGCCTTCACATCCGCATCACCCAGCATCTTACATCAACTTTCAGTTTGATACTTTCTGTCCCCTGAAAACCTTTGCTTTTAATTATCTTCTCCGACATCACAAAAAGAAAGGCGTATCAGCAGGTATTAAATTGACAGCTAAGATTTCGAAGAAAGTCATTACAGGCGATTGAACTGTCTGTATCTCGGCACACTGCTCAATCACAAAGACTGTCTGAATATATGGAATCAACAAAAGCGCTGAATAGTATCTGCGCTGCAGAGACGTTTCTACTATCAACATGACCAAACGAATCACAATTTTGTCGAGCATTTCAAAGTCACTTACAATTGCTTCATCAGTACATTGCTGAATTAGAGAAATCTCAAGTGTTAAGCAAATCGATGGGGATGTTCTCAATCGACTTTTGAAATCCAAATTTAACAGAGTTGTTAGACCAAAGAGACCCTACCAGGTTATCGTTTGGTCTTGATCAGGTCCATCTCAAAACTGAGCCATTTCATTTAAACAGTGTACTTTTTCGCAGAATTTGTTTATTACTGAAGGGCAGTAGAGGAAACTCCAATCTCAATAAACGATTCCTATAAATCACATTCAATAGCATACACCTCGGTAACACTGGAAGGGTCCAGGAAACTTGTACAACTCTGAATGAACACCCATTTACTTATCAGTGTTTCTCCCCAGTGTGCTTATGCACGGTGTATACTGGTACACTTCCGGTCAAATTCAACGCTGAACGAATGACATCAAACGATCAATTCGTGTTTCTTAAACTATACAGATCAGCTCAGCCTAAAATTGTGTCAACTGTCACAGAGCTGCTGTATCCAACCGACCTTCGTTTATCTACAATAGGGTTGTATGAAAATAACACACAATAGACGTGTTTTGGTAATGGTATGCCTTCTCTCTTGACCATTTATTCCGGTTGACTCTGAGGTTCGCATGCTTATCATTTTCTGCTGTCAGTATAAGCAGGTGGAGGGTCGATATCGGAAGCAACTCTCGGCAGTGGCAGTCAGCACAGACAACATATGATGCAATGTGCAGTGTACCTGCTCAGTGTGTTTCAGTTTCCAGCCCCTTATCATCCAGATACTTGGAAGTAAACTTGTGGTGGAATACGTAGCCGTTCATCCGTAGCAATGCGAGTCACGTTTTATGTAGTTTTCCTGAAATATTCCCTCCAATAACCCTATCATATCGTACGACTTGACAATGTCTGTATAACCCTCTTTTGTTTTACCGCTCTCCTTCACCCCGGCAAACGGGTGGGCTACCTCAACTCAACCGGGTGCGTCCCCAGGCTGACGATTGGAGAACGTCCTCTCACTTGAAAAGGAACCATGAAGTGAGCGGTGTACTCCTGACCGATAAGCAGTCGTTGAAAATGAATGATAGTACTACCAGGGTGTGGTGGATTCACATTTGGTAGTGGAGTCTCTTATAAAAATGCCACATAAGCACTTTGACGGTAGTGTGATATAGCTTACGTTGCCCCGTCACAAAAGGGTTTCGGTTGCCCTAACAGATGTGCATGGATTCCCGAACAACAAGCCCTCCTTCTGATACGAGGTCCATATTGAGTGCTGACATCTGCAGTGTCCGCCAACTATGAACAGCCAATAAAGAAGACGTGCGAATCACCTCGGTGGTTACCGGCTTCAACGTGTGTGCAAGGAGTGCTGGGTACCTTGAATTGCTGAATCCTAGTTTGATCACCGGCTCGAGCAACAAGCGGCATGTGTCTCAACAGCCCTGTCGACCTCGAAATATCTGGCTGGATAAATCTATCATATCAGATCTGTCCTCACCAGGGAATCCTTGAACTGCTGCACACTTTCTGTCGCAACCACCGGCAGGGTGCATTGGACATCCTCCATGGATGGATTCCATCCGTATGGAATATGAACCGCACCACTACTAGTTACTACGAACTCTTTGCTTTGCCTCGCTGCCTTGCTGATTAGGTTTCCTTTGAACCAAACACTCCTGGTGGGGCCCCTTAAGCCGGCCGCCTTCTTCGACGTCAGCAACCAAAAAGTATTTTGCTCTCACATTTTTAAAATCAAGCTAATATTAACATTTTACACCTCAATGGCCGAAGTGTGTGTGGCCGGTCTTGTTCTTATGTTAAATCTTGCCATACCATTCCACTTTGTCTCGTTTCTCCGTCTCCTTTGAACTGGCTCTTTACATGGTGACCATCCAATCCCGTTTTCGTGTCCACACCAGAGTCACCCCCCATTTGCCACTTACGACGAAAGTCATAGTCGGAATGACAGTGTGTAGAACACCATGGTTCCTTTACCTGAAAGACACAAATCCCTACCCGTTCCCCAAACACCACTGAAGTCGCCTTTAATATTTGAACAGGTATACAAATAGGTCGGCAGGCAGCTCTTAAACGTACTCTGCAGACCCTCGCCATTGATATCTATTGTTTTCTTGAAACATGACTTCAAGATTCCAACACAGTTCTAATCCCCGCCAGCCGCTTCACGATGAGGGTAAAGTGTGCGCTTGTTCGGAAACCTTGCGGCTCAAGCCACTGCTCAGGTCGGTGTTGGAACTGTCATGAGGACAAGTGCAGAGAAGGCGCTGTTTGACCGAATTCTCGGAAACAATCGAACTTCTGTTGTCAGATTGGGAGATACGGTTAAAACCTCGTGAAGCGCCTATCACTAACGCTTTCTGTTTGTTCTTGCTATATATGTTCTCAAAGACTGTAGTCCAGATGCAGTCAACGATAGTTTTTCTCATCCGTTCATGAACCACTTACATACCGCGCGGCGCTCAGACGTTGTAGTACTGGCTGCAGACTTGAACGCTCAATTAGTCTGGCTAAGCGCTGACGAGCGTGGCATACGTTGGTTGCACTCCCACGGCATTCCTCGAACAGACAACGTTGCAGCTCTGTTCTAATAGCAGTCTTTTTCAGGTAAGTACTAATTTTCGACGTTCTGTAAGGCTGCGCCACTTGGCGACTTCCATCGCAGAGTCAATCGTGGACACACATTGACCATTTGGTCGTCAACTATCGACGGAGTGAGTGTTTCTAATACCATAAATCAATCTGGAGCACCCGTTTGGATTCTGATCACACACTGCTATTTACTAAGTTCGCTTTGTGTTTTGGTGGAAGGCTACTTCGCCGTCAACCACAAACTGACGAATGTAAACTAGCACAGACATAGGCACTTCACAGTTATCAGCGTGCGCTTGCCTGTAGTCTAGGTCTCCATCGACCAGACGACACTGAAGCACATTGGTATGGCATGCAGTGACAAAGTGCGGTACTGCTTCTTGTGGTACTACCCATTCATTTGCCAACCGCTAAGTCTTTATGCGACCACTGGATCTTCTTGACACTCACAGGTATATTCTCTCCAACAATGAGTACAGCTTGGCCCGCAAGGCTACTCGTCTGGAGGCAAATGCAAGAGGATTGCGAGTCCCGGAGGACACAACGCGTTAACGAGCTGGAACATATTGAGGCTACCGGGAACTCTCTCAGTAGTTTTTTCAATTAATTCGGGCAACTATGGCAGGAACTCAGTTGTGAGCGAGGTAATATGTGGAGCCAATAGAAAGCTTATTCATGGTTTGCAACGACGCTTAGGATGCTAGGCTGGGCAGTTCCAACTCCAGTTCAAGTGCTTACTGATACCGGTGGCCAAGCCTTCGGGTGTCGCTTGTGCTCATGAGTCTGATGACGTTTATCCACTCTCAGAAACAGAAGTCTTTATCGAGATCAAATTTCTGAAACGTCACAGCGCACTCACTTAGACAAACTCCCTCATTCCCACCTTGTAGATGGAGATCCAGTCTTAGTTAAAGAGCTGACGGATCCCCTACAGAAACTCTGGATCCGTAAAGTGTTTCGAAACAACTGGGGTCTGGCTAATCTCGTTCCCATTTTCAAAAAGCTCACGTACTTTGTGTGCAAACCGCTGAGGGGTTAGCCTGATTTCTATTGCGTCAAAGTTGGTCCCAACCACTGTTCTTCTCAGGACTAAGATCAGTGGGCGATTAACATATCCAAGTGGATCAAGCTGGGTTTCGCCATGGTCATGGCTGCACTGATCACATCTCCATACTTTGCTAGATATTTGAACTCCGCCATTCATATAAAAGACCAATTGTTATATTCTGGGACATCAAAGGGGCCTTCGATTTCGTTGATAACTGACTTCTGGGATTGTTTATCGAGAAAGGATATACCTGAGAACTATGTGAACATTCTGAAAGCATTTTACTGTTGGAGCTCGGACAGGGTTAACTTTTATGGCAGCGTATCGCCAATCATTATCATTTAAAGTTGGGTGCGACAAAGTTACCCAGTCTCTCTCTCAACTTTACAATAAACGAGATTATGGATTGTGCCCGGACAGACTGCAAATACGACTATGTGGATTTGACCCTAGACACTTGACTTAGAGATATAGAGTATACAGACGACATCATCATGATATATGAGGGTTCAGAGGGGGTCCATGATGTCTTATACCAATTAGAGGTCTCAGTTCGTCAGTTCGATATGGATTTTTATTCTACTAAGTGCAGGATGCCGTTGCAAGACTGACAGGAATATCCGTTTGTCTTCATTCTTGGTGGTGAGCTGTTGCAGGTGGCTGAGAAGCGTATGTTACTTGGAAACTGTATTAGTGCCAGCAAAATTTCTGATGAGATAAAAATCGTATGTGAGAGGCTGAGTGTATAGTGTCAGTGCAGTAGCAATCTTATTATATCGCTCCCAAACTTGATCACCTGGAAAAAAGGGGTTTCCTATTGCCGGTGTTTCCCAACCACTAGCGGCATACAGTGGTAATACCGTGTTAGTAGTGACGAGGCTTATTGACGTGTCTTCGCAGCGTATAAGCTCTGTCGACCTCCAAGGCTACTAATCTTGTCTCGCTAACTCTGTTGTCTTGACCACATCCTACGGACACCAGCTGATAGCCTATCATATCGTGCCTTGTCTTCCATTGGCGGGTGACGTTAAAGGCGGCAGCCTGGTGGTCAAAGCATGAATTAGGTTCGGGGTATGACGGTGATTACTGTGAAGCATGCTCCATTGGGGTGCTCTGGGCGTCCTGGCTGGGGTCCGAAAGACAATAAACATCACTGATTGAGGACAGTGTCTGATACTGCGAAGGACAGGAGTAAATGGGGTTCATGTCACAAGTCACTGTATGCATTGTGTCAACATCTTTGTCCCTCCACATTTGTTCCCTTCTTCATCTTACGCACTACTTTTTATCCATATCATGGCGCGTTTGCCAATCCTGTGGATTTTACGTAATAACTGTATAAATATATAAGTACATATTATCGCTTTTCAAAAAAAAATCACAGTAGTATCAAAAACATACACATAGAGTTTCTGGAGATGCGTGCACAAAGTTTCGTCGGCTATTGCTTAGTAACATTTGAATTCGTACAAATGGTTTGTTAAAAAGTTCCTCCAGACGACCATGTGCTTGTTATAGGCTGACCGTAATACTATCTACACATGCAGTCCTATACTCTTGTACACACGCTTATGTTGCTGTAGTAGATGAAAACAAAATCAAGATCTTAATTGCTACTGGGACTATTCCTCCGGTGTTCATAGTGGAAAGTAATGTATAAAGACACAAATCTTCAGACCGCTCAATATCAATTTTGTGGTTTTGTGTACATTTTAACCATTATGCCCGACATACTTTTATTCTATCATTGAACATGTGGTGGTGGAACCGACAGTTTAATTGTCAACTTTCGGTGTATAGGTTACAAGAATTTTACCTGATCTGGTATGAAATTATATTCTTTTTTAGCATGTTCAGTTGACAGAAATGTTAGATTACGACAGAATGTTAAGTCTGCAAGCCAACATTTCGAATTGGGCGTAATCGCTTGGTGCCCGTTGTAATCGAAATCAATCACATCGCTCCTGAGAAAAGCCACCTGAGGTGGATGAAACGTAGAGTGTTACAACTTTCTCTAACGTTGTGTTATTCCCTACCCACTTACCAAAAAGGATAACTATTAGTGATTTCCTAGGGTTACGTTAACTTTGTTTGTAAGAGTCAGGGCAGGCTTAATCTAGCTGTTAACCTCTTCTTGGCAAAGCGTAATGAATGATGACGAGCGCCTAATGAAGATTCAGTAAGTTTGGAAAATTCTGCTTGTTTACCCACTCGAATTGGTGATGTTTGTTTGTCCATATGTCTTTTGTAAACTCATTGTCAATTAGTGGATGTGGAGGGATGCCGGTTGATTGGTTTGCGGTTGTTGTTCGACTGACTGAATAGTTGTTAAAGATAGTTTAATAAATGCTCCGTGGTTAGTCTACTCTCCTAGTGTATCATCGCAGCTGCATGTGAAACGTGGACTCTTAGGTGGGTCTACTGAGTAGCACCGACCTACTGATTGTAGTAACTTTAAAGTTTCTTGTGTGCACGAGACACATATAGCCTGCTCTTCCAACATACTATAACTTTTTACCCATCTGTTTCCATTTCACTCAAAAGATTTTCCAATACATGCAAAAGCAAATCATTTTGGTGCATTAGAATTTCCACGTTAGAATCTTGGATGTGACGGCAAGAACGCGACTGATCCAACTAACCGGAAAGGACAACTAATCTTAATTACAGCACTTCGCATTGGCTACTTTGATAGAAGAAATGGTACGCGTTATTCAAGAGGTGTCAGCGGTTTTGCTTAATGAGAACGCGGTTAACGGTCAAAGTGGAGCACAGGTCATCTGACCCTGTCCCTACTAATTTATCAAACTACGGACCGTATTGGTACGTTTGACAGGTAAAGGTTTGCGAGTAGTAAGGAATTTCTGTGGATCTCACGTCCAATAGGAGTGAGGTTTAGGGTCGTGGTAGACTTCAAGCCGTAATGTGAGGATAAGTCACTTTGTGAGAACATTTACATTAGTTCTCTTGTATACATGGCTGACGGACACATATACACGTGCATCAGTCCCGAAACACACAGATGTATTGTCAAAGCATTCGGAAGGGGCGATGACTGCTGCGTGGTTACCCTGCTGAACGGAGTTAAGTGTAATACCGCTTGCAAGTGGCCTCATAGGGATTGCATTATTTGTGAATTTCAGCATCGCAAAGGAGGTAGAAACAAGATTCTGGCAGACTTTGTGATCAACATGTTATTGTAGTGGACTTCCGTAGATGCAACGGTTACACTGCACTTTTTGAGATTACGCGTCAAGGCTGAGTTTGGGAAGGAGTTATCGACCACAACGATCAGTCGATGCTTGGATGGCCGGTGCATAACTCTCAGGAAACTGTGTCAAGTGCCCTTTGGTATTAACTCGGATGAGAATTTGCAGCTACAGCGACTGTTTGCATATCGACTGATGGAGTGTTGTGCAAATTAAAAGGCTATTTGCTGGATAGATGAGAGACTTCAATTTGTTCTCTACGAGGTCAGTGGGATGTTCACTAAAAGAAACGAGAGCATGCGTCTCTGTAACAAACAGCCGAGGCCGCAATCTCCACTTGATTGGAACTGTGACACCAAGTTCGATAGTAGGCTATACGACGAAGCGGGGAGCATACAACAGCATCGACTGCAAGGGCTGGCTACGAACCCTGAAGGATCAGATGAAGATCAGCACACCATGTCATACATTGTGCGGGTGCGTGGCAACGCACCGTGTCACACTGATCTGGGAAGTGTGTTTGCTAAGAAGTCATATAATGACGGACAACTCTTACGACTGGCACCCTATTCGCCCACGTTGAATCTCCATTGATGGGATGTTAATGGCATTTGCAGTTTTGTGGACACTTTGGACCCAAACTATAAAAATGTTTAAGGTATTTGACTATATCCACATTCGCCGTACCTTTCTTTTAATCAGGCACGCCAGAAAACTGCACTGTCTGTGTTTTAATCTGATAGTGGTCATAGTATCAACCCTGACTGAATTAATACAATTGAGCTAACAAACTCAGTTGCTTGCGAGTATGATTCTGATGGACTGATCATTTCAAGCCGAAGTAACAACCACTTAGTGCTTCATCCGTACACCCTGAGGTTGACAACTCTCAGTCGGTTTATTTTCACCAACTTTTTTCAGTCCACTCAGAACGAGTGAACCCAGAGCCACCAAATTCTGATTCGTTATGCAGAGGTGAAAAGCGGATAGTTACTCAGAGCCAACTTGATTCGATCTTCATTACTTAAGGGTTTTCATTTTCATGATATGGTAAACAAAACTCTAACAAGACCAACTTGAAATGAGGAGTTCACCTATAATTCAAAACTAACACCCCAGGGATGAAATAACCAGTATTCTTTTTTAACTAAATTCTCAGGGCTCGTCATAATTCACAATTTTTTGGTGTACGTGGCCCCAGTCACTGATTGAGTATTGGCTGAGACAGTTATGTTGAGCTACTACATTAATTAAGACGATAAAGTGGAAAACAACGATGGTCTTGGTGCTCCAAAACAAGACAATTGCATTCAATTATATTGGATTGGATTGGTTGCTGATGTAGCCTAAATGTACCAATATTTTCAAAGATCCGTAACAGTGTACGTTACATAGTAATGTACATTGGAATTGAAACTTCAAAGATCATTTAACCCAGGACTGTCACAACGAGACTGGACTTCGACGTGGTGTGTTGGCTTGCAAATCCCGATGACCTATCGGGCTAAACTGGACAATGTGGCTACCACACCGACAGAGTCACTAACACCAGGCAGGCCAATAGGTAGAGGTCTGAAAAACCAGTCTCCTGGTCCTCCAGGTTGGGTGTTGGAAAAAGGTTGACATCTTTTTCCGAAAAATGTACCAGTTCTGGCACACTGCCACCCACTCGCGGCCTTGCAGTATGGGCTTTTAAGCCGAAGGCTTTGGGGAGGAAACCTGACCATTACTCTGTCTCCGTCTGGGTGTCCTGGCATTATCTCAGCCCACACACAACCACAAATAGTCATAACACAAATAATTCCATACTGCATCGGCCGTCTCGCAATATAAACCAGGTCGCCCTATCCGCTGCATACAGCAGGGTGGACAGGCGAAAACATGCTACTGCTGATCCCTCCCCCACTGTCCTATCAAATTTTGTTCCCAGGCCCCTCCCAACCTCCATTTCTGATAATTATTCTACAGGTCCCACAACAGATGTAGCTAACCGTGATAACACTGAGCCGGTAAGTTCCGTCTCTTGCCATTCAGCCTCAGGCCTCTCTCGTCCCTTGCTTAGACCTAGAATGCGAATTAATTTAGGTGCCTTCAACGTTCGCACTCTAAAACAGATAGGTCAACAGGCCGCTCTCACGCGAACGTTGGACTCGTTGCATGTCGATGTCTGCTGTATCTCGGAAACTAGAATACAGGACAGTAGTCAACGTATGGAACTAACAGCACCTGCATTGTCTACCCGATACTGGTTATACACTTCGGGTGACTCCACAGCCGCCAATACAGGTCAGGCTGGAGTAGGTATAGTCCTTAGCTCGACGGCCGCAACCTTATTGAGAGATTGGATTCCTGTTAACAGCAGACTGTTATCCGCTTAGCAGGTTCCGTTAAGGCCAGCTGCAGAAGCAAGACTTTCAGAAATTTATTCATTGCGTCTGCTTACGCTCCTACTGACTGTAGTGACGTCGGCGTCAAAGACGCGTTTTACTCAAATCTGACCGCCCTCCTTCGTTCGACACGCGGATCTGATGTAGTTGTTTTGACCGGAGTTATAAATATCCCAGTGGGTCACCTTGGTGAAGCCGAGTCTCGTTTAGGTGGCAGATTTTGAATAGCGCCACACTGATCAGGTAATGGCGGACGATTGTTGGAGCTGTGCGTTGAGCACAAGCTTTTTTAGCCAGCACTGTTTTTAAGCGTCGTGGGTGTCAACGCTATACTTAGCGCCCGCTTTCTCTGAATCAGGTGTGGTCTCAGATAGACCACATAACCGTTATTTATAGGTAGCATGGTTGTATTTACAACTGTCGTTCTTATTGAAGCACGTACTTAGACTCAGATCATGCGTTAGTACGTGGTCGTTTTGTTGTTACCTTAGCTGGACAACAACCCCATCGACAGCCGCAATTAGCTTTTGAGAAGCTGGCTTTATCATCGGTGAAGCATAAGTACCAAATCAGCTCAGAAAGCTGCCTTAGTGATACTCCTCCGAAGATCCTCATAACTGTTGGTTTCAAATCTCAGAGGCCATTCCGAAAGTAGGAACTGTAGCGTGCGGCAGTGCGATACAACGGTTAAACAAACATTGGATTTCAGAGAAATCCCTGGGGTTGTCAGAATCCAGACGGAAGATTCCTCCTGGTAGTTCACATAATAGGAGAGATATTGGTAGGAAGCTGAAACGTAGTCTACAGGTTGATCGTGAGGATTGGTTGGTGGAAAAAATTAAGAAAATAGTAATCGCTTTTGTCTCCGGGAACACCGGCAAACTCTTTAGGCTGATCCGTACCACTGGTCCTAGGCGACTGTCTGTCAGTGAAGTTACTAGAGAGGCAGATAGCACACTCATCTGTAACAAGTCCAGAAGGTTAGAGCGTTAGGCGGAACACTTTGAGGATCATTTGATTTGGCCTCCTGTTTCTACTGTTACCTTCACAAACTTGTGATATAAGACCCTGGTCAGTAGATTTGGAACCACCCACTGAGATTGAGGTTCGCAATTGCATCTCGGCTAGCAAACGTAATGCGGCTGCTGGTCCAGATGATCTCGTGGCGGTATTTTCAAAGAAGATGGAGAGGCGTCAGTAGAGGTCTTGACTCAGGTGTTTAGCCTTGTGTGTTCAACGGAGATCATCCTTTCGTGCCGGGGTCACGCGATAATAGTTCCCATATTTAAAAAGGGAGCCCGGGGCTCTTGTGAAAATCATAGGAAGTTTAGTTTCAACCCAGTCATTTCAAGGGTTCTGGCGTCTATTTTACTTCGTCGACTAACTGCATTTCGCGAGGTAAACATTGGGGAAGCACAGGCAGGGTTTCGTCCTGGCTGGGGTTGCCTAGATCACACGTTTTCACATCGTCAAATTCTAAAGCAGCGTCATGCGTACCGCCAGCAAACAATTGCCACATTCCTCGACTACAAAGGTGGGTTCCATTCGGTGGATCGATCTACACTTTTAGAGTCACTTAAACGCAAATATTAACCGACCAGGTATGTGAACATACTGTCGGCGCTTTATTTCCATCCTTTGGCTCAGGTTAGGGTTTAAGGTGAACTTTATGACAGGTCCAGCACCATGAGTGACGTACGTCAAGGCTGTCTCCTTTCACAATTTTTTTCCCCATTTCGTAATATACGAAATAATGGAGGACTCTCTGCGGCATTTGAATGATGCCGGTGCGTACCTCCTACCCGATAAAAGACTGACTGATCTTGATTATGCTGACGATAAGGTGTTGCTGTTTGACAACCTTCAAGCGGCACAAACAACGCTATACGCTATGTCGCGATCTGTTAAGTAATTCGGAATGCGCTTTGCAGCCCCAAAATGCAAAGTGTTTCTGCATAGTTGCTGTGATTACGTAGATTTAATGTTACGTAACGAAACTATAAACGCTGTTGACCGGTTTGTATACCTGGAAGGCTGTACTAGCGACGACGGCGGAGATGTAGGAAATGAAATAGATGCGCGTATTTCCAAGGCTAGGACAGTGTTTGCTTATCTGAGACATTTAAGTCGATAGAGAGGTATTTCTCTGGAATCTAGTGGTGGTGTATATCAGACAACAATGAGAGCTGTATTACTTTACGGCAGTGAACCAGGACCGCTCAGCGTAGATGACGTGAACCGTTTTCAGGTATTTGATCGTCGATGTCTGTGTTCAATCGCTCTTATCCGGTAGCACCAACGACTGAGCAGCGAGGAAGTTAAGAAGAGAGTGTTTGCCACTGATGATCAAACGAGTTCTTTTGTTCAGCCACTACACTTGCACAGACAGATGGTTAGGTCATGTACTAAGGATGCCAGCTAATCGCTTGCCACACCGAGCAATGTTTGCCGGCGCTGCGACCGATTGGCGCAAGGTGCGAGGTGGACAGATGATGACCTAGCGTAGAAAAATGAAATCGTTCACGAAGGGATTAGTCATTGTAGATCGGGGTCCTCGCGACTCACAGAGTCAGTGACGGCTAACCGCGCTCGGTGGCATGAATTTTGTCGTTGTTTGACCGAGTTGTCTGTGAAGTGACTGCACTTAGTGACGCGGGGAAGTGAAAGCCGTAGGGGAGCTATCTTGATGATAATGCCTTACTTTTACTTACAGCTCGATCGTTTGTTTGCAAGATGTGAGCACCTTGATGTTTTACGTTTGAATATATTGATATAATGATGCTCTCCACATTATATACTATGCATATATAACATCAGTAAAACATATTCCATATTTTAAGTTATACGAAAAAATGTGACAACTGAGCATGCGTTGCTTTGGCTGTTAGATTCGCTCCAAAAGATGAGCCTTAATTTGAGTAGTGAGCAGGCTAAAAATCACTTAACCACATTTAGTCATGGGTGGAACGGACAGACAGAATATTTGCTGGTATAGGAAGCTTTTACCCTACAAGACGTCCAGTCACTTCTGTGAACCTCTGTATTTCTTGATTTCAAATTTACTTTTTCAACGTATCTATAAGTTAATTTATGGTGAATTTAGGTAAAAGTGCAACAATGAAGTTGACAAGGTTATATACAGAATGGAGGGCTGCTTTCCAAAACCGTGACGACAAGTTGGACAAAGTGATGGGAAAATGCACTTGACAGAGAAAATTCAACTAACACTCTTAGACAAGCCATCCTGAAACCGTTGAAAAAAACACAATTGAGGTCCACGCCAAATAAATATTTCTGCTGAACTGCGTTGTTTACAGTTTATTCGTTGAGTCATTCTGAAAATGTTTCTACATCTTGTGGTTGTTGAATACACAGTCTAGCACTCTGCTGATATGAAAAAAACAAATGAATCTGTTGTATAAAACTGTGTTCGCTGTGTTTGCCTATACTATGTCAATTTTGACCTTCTCCATGTGAACGTTTTAGGACACAATAAATTGATAATAACTTTGAATCCTTACGCGTTATATGTTAGAACTCATACCTTGCGATAAAGAGACAGTTGGATAAAGCAGGGTAACTTCAGGATGAGACATGCTTAAAAAAGACAACTCAAGAAGGATTTACATGTCCCAGATTGGAACATGTTTATCTCTGGAATGTTGTTTCTAACGACCGAGTGTGGCGTTTCATTCAGCATCACAGGGAGATAAGAGAAACGTTAATTACTGAATGCGGTATGAATTGGCGGAAATCAGGGAGAACTGTATACTTTGTAGCTATCACGAAGCTAATTTACACCTCCCGATAGATTGTAGTGCTCGTGATGCAAAACGGATTATGCAAGATAATAGTGGCTTGATGAAATCAGCCTATCAAAAGCTACCAAAACTTTCCTTCATCCGAAGAATACCATGAATACTCTTTCCTGGAGCACTAACGGATCAATCCATTACAACCTTTTGTGATTCAGTGGAAGCGTTTTATTGGAACCGTAATGAAGTGAGGAAAAAATTGCCCACCAAAAATTGCTAGCTCACTAACCAAACATGATCATCAGGGGAGGCTCATGCCTTCTGTGTGATAGTTCTGCGTCGTGAATTGTAAAATAAATTTTCTGTAACTGCTCCCTTGAATTGTTAAAGTTATAATTCATCGCCCGACCTGTATCTCTCAAAATCAGTCTATCCTTTTCCGATGTCTGAACTGCTTAGTTAAACAGACACTCTGGCTTTATGTATGACTCTGAAATGCTTAGGCCAGGTGAAGATACAACCCTGGATGTAAACGTTGTAGACTTGTCAACATCACATCAACAGAAAGTATGCTCAACGTCATGATGACGACGTTGCACGGAAGGTGTGAAGTTTGGCGAAGTTGTACTCTTAGGGACTTGGATCTTAAAAGTGCTGAAATGTTATGGGACAACTAGCTTATCATGAATTACAATATGGCCAAAATGGATAGCATGTCGTAACAATCTTACCCAGGAGTTCATTATGTGTTGTCATTTTGATAAGAACGGTCAAGTTATCCTTGATGTAGCATAAACACACTTTTGATATTCACTGAGTACATGATTTTACTACATTCAAACCTTCTGTTGTGTGTACCCGTCAGATAGCTTGACCGCAAACCTTTACCATTCTAAGAACATGTTCACCTTTGATATCCAATCTGTAAAAAAAATGTTTTTCTGACATAAAGTATTTTGTTATCTGACACTTGTTGTCCCACTTAAGTTACTAAGTTTTTCCCATAATCATCTATGCAATTATCAGACCATGTTATCTTTTCCGCTTTGCTTCTCCCAGTCCAAAGTTGTATACTCCAAATTTTCCTATCCACTGTGGTGGTCTTTGACCAATAATTAAAACAATACCAATTCTCTTCTATATAAATGTAGACGGAGTTTGTGATATAGGAAGAGCGAGTGTGTTTGCAGGCAGTTATCTAACAACCTACACAGAATCAATCACATCGGAAAAACAAGTAGCACTTCAGTGGTAACAAACATTCAACCCAGAACACAGGTTAATGGATTTTCCGGTAGTTTGATGTACCATCCGATCACTACGGAAAAGCAGATGCATACCGATAGGACAGTCATGCCCAGAAGTAGCCAATAGTGTATTTTCAAAACAATTTTTGACAGTTGGCTAATTGAAAGTGACATAAGGGGGTTGCATGTGCAGTTCTAATTGAACTGATTGGCATGGACAAAACATTTTGATAAAGGTAGGAATATTAGTTTCAAAATAGCTGATTACTTTTTCTTCCAGGCTTAATGTTCTTTAACCACATTTCGGTTGTAAGTAACTGTTTGCACTACAATAAGCTCAGCCTGATAACCAACGTTGGCAAGTTAATTCTGGAAGGAACCGATGACGTTATCAATCGTAACGATACTTTTGATAAAGATGCCATGAGAACAGCCTCACCACAATATTAGAAAAGCCAGTTATGTACTGCTTGAAGACATCTAACACTAAACATGATTGACCCAAGCAGCTGACAAAGCTGGAAACTTCCACTGTGTTCTTGATATTTGAAAGTATAGACTGCATAAACGTTCCTTTAAACGTTGTGGAAAGATTTAAGCAGAAAACTCCGTGGTTTATCACATACCCCAAGTTATTTAATTACCCTAATCTATTATTTGCTGTAAACGATTAACCAACAGGAATTTTGAGACGGGATTTTCAAAAGTTGACAAGTAAGGTGGTTCTCTGGAACAGTTATTGCAAGTGCCAATTGAAAACGAACTGGTTGTTAATATCTTTTTAATTTCCCCAAAAAGTACGACAGGTGTGTTTATTTACTTTTGTGTGGAAAGCTCCATAATTAGAAGCGTGATTAACGTACACCTCTGTGACAATCCAGGCACATTAAAAAGCAAAACCATAGCATAGTGGGCAGCGGCTCAATCCCGGAATGGTATTGTTTTAGTAGGGATGTTTCACATGTCATAACCCGTGTGTTATGAATGCTCAAATTGTCAACTTTGCCTGCAATCTTACGCCAAGATCTCCAAAATTGGACGATCGAAAATGTTTGGAGAAAGAATTGAAGGCTTTGGAATGCATAACTATTGAACATGGGCTGTCGATTGACAAAACTGAGTGAAAGTTGGTGAATCTTTTGCCGAAAACTTAATATCCTGTACCACCTTGAAGATAACAGCTTGTTTATTACATTGGATAACGAGAATTCTTCAACAGTTTTTTGAATTACTGCCAGTCTTCCCACGAACTTTATCTGGAGACCAAGAATGTGCATGTTGATTGCTCGAGTGTTAGGAAACCTTCTTTCTGAAAGCCGTTGGATGTTGCTCAACTTATTGGTACACTCACATCCTAACTGAACGACTCAAAGTTCTCGCCTTTATTTTTTGACTATATCAGAGGTAACGTTAAGTACCGTTTAGAAAGATTGAAATGATGGACAGACTTCAGCGGCCAGGCGGCACTAACACAGAAAAGGTCAATGGCAATCCAATCTTTTAACATCATTTTATACTCTGAAAGTGCAACGTGCTTATCTTACAGACCTTCCACAAGACCTGATTGGCTTAACCTAGTGTGCCTATTTTCTGAAAAAACGGTTTTAAACAACGCCATTCCCTTGTCCATTAGTCAGTTTACTGCTTGGTTGAAGATCAACTCCAAAAGTATCGGAACCTCAGAGTGCTCCTTCCAGAATATCGTCCGTCAGAAAGTTCAAAAGCTACCTTCAGTCTAGAATACCTAGGGCAGCTGCCTATAATTTGCTGTGTCCTAACCAAACTAGCCAATACCGAAAGAACCTAATTCAGTTTGTTAGCTTAACAGGACCACACGATAAATCGGTCGTTATTACCATTAACCTTCAAAACAACGCATCCTTGAAATAAGTTTTTTCACTACTTGACCAAAAGGATTACGAGTCGGGTTTTGTCTACGTCAGTGATCAGGTGTTACAACATCACACACTTCAAATTGAAAGATAATCTCAACTCACAAGGAATAAATTCATCAAATACATATATGATTACCCATATGTTCTGTTTCGCTTTTGGTAAATAACGTTACGCAAACAAAAACGTACGCGTTAGATATGCGGTCAAATAAATCAGCCAATGATGTGTGCTCACAGGTCTATTTTAAACGGAAATCGTGAAGTCCATGACATTTCTCAACCTAAATGTTGTTTCCTTTAAGTGGGCGATTGTTTACACACGAAATCATCCACCACTGTCCAGATGCTCATTAAAATCGTTTTGGCAAACAAACAGTTATTCATAACTACAAGTCTGTAGATTGTATGGTTACTCTCATTTGACGGTTGCATACGCCACAGAACTTGGAGTTTGTAGATAAACCCAACCTTATAGCTGTCGACACGGCTTGATGTGTGCTGATCATTAAGTGGGATTAGATGAAGTGGTATTTTCTTATTCAAAGACTTAAGTATACAACAAATCAATTAGTGGTGAATTGATGCACTGTATGGAAAACTTTAAATTAGTCAACACGGAAGACGGGCATGTACCGATACACAAAAGTTTTATAAAACAATGATTCGGTAAATGCAGTTATTAATTACCCACGGTAAACTATCATATTCTAACGGTTTGACACGTAATAACTCCTGTCACGAACTGTGGGTTCTGTACTGAAACAGACAATAAAAAGCTACGGCTTTCTTCGTTTAAATGTTGTCAAGGAGTAGATTTCTTTTTGCCGACTACAGTAGAGACAAGCTTGTTAACCACGGCTCCAATTATCAGATATCAGACACGACCGGATCGTCATAACCTAGTATTCAGCGACCTCAAATTGTAAGTAACTCTCAGGGTCTTGACAGGAAGCACGGATAGTACATGTTAACTCAAGTTGATAACGCCACAAATCGGGTTTTCTACTCAGTTCGAACTCACTGATCTCACTCAGCCTGCTTAGCAATACTTGACGTAACCGATAAGTAGCTATGGATTTACTTGACATTAACTTGGACGGTAAACACAATTGATCACAACCATTAGATTCAAATAGGTTAAAGAATGATAAACCACATATTGCCTGGTTTAAAATCAGTGCAACTATCAGCGGTACTTACGATACCACTGGGTTCATTGGATTTATCAATCTACCGGCCAAGAAGAACTTTCCCAGAAACTAATACTGCACATTACAAGGTGGACTTAGGAACTGCGGAACCTGACAGGCTGTAACAAAACTCTGCAAATTCTGGATCAGTCCATCCCACACTGCCCGATATGAGAAAATAAGAATGTCATGGACATTAGGCATAAGGGACAAGGGATTAGAAAGAATCAAACTGACAATAATGAAGAAATTAGTTTTGCACCCAGTGATGCTGAATCTCACGTTTGTCGGCTGCAGTACTTATATTATGGAAAGAACTGCCAGTAAAACCCTAAAATATATAGGGTCATTCACACCACAGGATAGGCTTTGATTTAGAACAGTATAGGCAGGAAGAAATAAACAGACAAGAAATACGATAAGAATGTAACATTGGTTGTGTTGGACGGAGAAAAGAGACGTAAACACCACAGTATCAGATAACTCGATTAATTAACCCACATTCTCATATTGTGCAACAGACAAGCGTTAGCGTTTGATCTGCCGCAGTGCAGTCGCCTGAATGGAGAGTGCAAAACAATCGGCTGATTAATTATTTGTGCAGAGAGGGAGAACAGCGTAAACTAAAAGATACAACTCCCAAGCGAAGTCTGGTTTTCTAAACTTGCAGGCTGTAATGGTCCGAGAATTACAAACAAATCATCCGGAAGTGGGCGGTACTCCGACGCAGTTCACTGAACTGGCCAGCAAAGCTGAGTTGCTGTTATGCTTGTCTTGACAGAGGTGAGTGATAAACTAAACGTTGGGGTAAAACAAAGAGGTGGATTATTTTGAGACTGCTGCCAAACTAAAGTTGTACTTCAATGTTGGAAATTATTCTTAGTTTGACTGAATTTGCAAGATAGCCGTCATCTGGCAGCCCAACGCAAATCGACACACTGGCGCCCAGTAGTAGCCACATTTTAGATGCAACCCAATTATGAAACGTCAGGGCTTCGACTGGATTCGAACCAGCGGCAGAAAAATCATGCCCAGACAAGGCAAGTGCTTTCCCAGCTAAGCTACGGAACCACGCCAAGAGTCCGGATACTTCATATTTGGACCATGTTCGAGAAATCTTGCCGCAGCAGTCTATCCTCTGGATCACTTGATGGATTCCCTACGATATAGTGAGATGAGTGGGTGACAGAGTCCAAATATGAAATATCTGAGCTCCTGGCATGGTTTCGTAGCTCAGCTGGTAGGGCGCTTGCGGAGTTGAGGCATGATGTTTCTGTCGTTGTTTCGAATCCACCCGAAGCCCTAACCTTTCTCAACTGGTTCTCACCTATAGTCGTAAATCTGCCCAAGTGCTTATTCATGATAGCCACATTGGTAGAACAGGAAGAACGCGCACATTCAAGTCTAAGTAGCGCACAGGTTGGCATAAAATATAAGCAGTAAACTGAAGCTCTTAACCCATCAGGTTCACATAAGCATGTTTTACACAAAATAACACGTCTAATCCAGTCAAGTGGACACGCACAATTTGAGTAGCTAATCACTCAGATCAGACAAACACGTTTTTTTGTCACGACTGTATTGGCGAACATCCTTCGTATGTCCTGTGATAAATATTCATCATTTATTCAGTCAAAACCATCATTTGATCAGTCGGTTTTTAAAACTGACGGCAGCTCGGCATTTGGGCTAAATGTCACTGTAACATACAATTTGGTAAAAGACCAAAATAAGATAAACTGCAACAATTGGCTAAGCTTCACTGCATTCACTGGCAAATTTCTGCAACTGTATATATGCACCACTCAATTATTCATACACTTCAGTAAGGAGAACCAGGTTGTAATCAAACACTTCTTTGTATCCCTGGCTTGAATGACCTCCACTGAAAATGACCATCCCCTCAATCAGTCTTTCACTCGAATCACAACAATGCTGGGAGTGCTGAACGTGAAACATCAATAGATGACGATCGATTAGAAGATGTGAAGCGAACTGTTGAGCAACGAATTCGGCAGAGATACATGCATTCCTAAACAAAGTTGAATATTATTTATTGACCTTTATAAAAGCCCCATATAACTTTCAAATTTTCCTTCTGCACACACGCTTGATCCATACATGGGATCAGGGTCCTTAAACGAATCATCCGGTTTGGGTATGGCGTGTATGATGGAAGGATGTTAACGGTAGATTAGGAAAACTTTTGCGTGAGTGCAGTCGCCCATCCGCATTGATTGCTGAATTGTGAAGTTCTGAATACCATCGATCTTCGATTAATCGATTCTTATACAAGGGCCCAGTAGCAATTAGAGTTGCGTCTCAACTGGATACCACTTCCAAAGTGTCGCTTAATTACGAAATAATAAACGACGCTGCCAGTATGAACTTATCTTCAATTCGGCAATACTTTAATTGCAATACAGTGCAAATTTGACCACAGGCCTGTCGGAGGGTCATCACCTTAAGATTTACAGTTTATCATGATGAACGATAATGTAAAGAAATGCTCCTGCAGCAAATGTTGACAAATCACAAGGCTGAAAGACTAGTTTATTGAAATATCAGCTTCTTACACCTGAACAGATAACCACTACTCAATTCCCACTTGCACTTGAGGATTGTTCATTTGATCACCGAATCTTTCGCTTATGAGATGGTGCACCTACTTCGACTCCCCACATTCAAACTCAACTAGCTGAGTCATATAGACATTCAGATCGATTGAATCTTTGCCTATCGAATTGTTAGTAAGAGAATTCGAAAGAAACTGTGCTGAGTCAAGCCAAGTGTTCACCTGATTTATGATGTATCTTTAACATGGGTCAAGTAGCTGATCGTTTAAAAGAACTGGACTAGAGTTTGTTATACTCAAAACCCATCTGTAGTACGTACTTTTGCCACAACTGGGACTTAACCTGATAACTGTAATCTCTTGGAATAACCGCGCTGTTCTTTGAGCCATTCACCTCATCAAGAGAAAAGCTAGATAAAATTATTTGAAGGAACTGCTGGATTTGTCCTTGATCGCCACTCACTTTGCTGGATCTGCTAACATGGCACACATTTCTGATTCCACCCGAGAATGACACATTTATAGCTTCTTGGTCAACTAGAAATCATAGTAATCTTTAGGTTTCCTAGTGACATTTCGAATGTAAAGAAGTTAGCATGATTTTTGTTCGACATAAAGTAAGCATATTACCTCTGGTCACTTGTTTCACACTCAGGTAGCTTTAGCAACCAGAATCTTTCAAACAAACGCACTGGACGTAAATCTTGGTGTGACTAAAGCAGAAAACAGTTTTTATGTCTGTTATTGAAGCGATTGTGCAGTCTCCATACTAATCAGAAACAAATGTGTTTGGGCGTTCAACTGTAGTATTTCAGCCATAACAAAAGTGAATTCAGTGGCTGCATTTTCATGTATGCAATGGCTCGATGGGTCCTCATCAAGAGTGAATGAGGAAATCTGTTGTTGTCGTCACTGTCTTGTTCCCTGTACCGACTGATTAGATGAAGCCCGTTGAACATCAGTGTTCTATCAGTCTCCATTTTTTATCACTCGATGTAACTAATCGTCGGGTATGGTATACTGACACTCAAGAACCAAATTGGATGATCGATTTGAGCATTGGAAGTAGGACGAAGAAGCCATCATGTGTTAACTCAAATCTAAGTTTTTCAATTATAATAAAAACATTCTCACAATGCACATTACATGCAAGTGAACAATGCTGGTAAACAAGGTCAACTAGTAATAATTTGCAGGCCTGAACCTCAAAAACTTGACACACAGCAGTTGCCTTAGGTTTAGTGTATTTCCAAATGCGTACACTCGTTCGTCGTTATCGACCGTTCTAGTGAACACCGCTGAATATCTTTCATTCTACATTGAAAACTAGATTGATCAAGCAGGTTTTCTAACTACTGTATAAAGTTGAGGCTGAATAACACCAATCTGATTGGTCGTATCGTCTCAGCTGTTGCTCACTTTTCCCGAATTAGTGGTATCTATCCAACTCTATAGTTTGGTTATTACCCGTGAAAGGTTCACACTGAAATCGCCATCCAAACCTGTCCAACTCTCAAAACAACAGATGCTAGTGTGCATATTAAACGTTGGCTTTGGCGGATGACGGTTGCAAACATTTTATGGAGTGGACAGCGGCCGAAATAAATGCAGCCGTAGAACATGGACCTTATGAGACCAGCTGGGAGACTACTCAGTAATGAATCTTTTCTTGAGCTAGCTTAAGTCTCCAAAAAACACCCGGGTGTGGTCTACCTTTAAGCTGACTGAAAGCGTTTATCTGACTGTGGTATTCTGCGGTGTAAAATTGATGCCATTCAACTGACTTTTTGTGGAGTTCGCGCACATCCCGTCATCCGCGGCTTCGGAGCCATTTTGTGTGCAGCACAATTCAGTCACGTCTGATACAGTAGGGATCCAGTCCGACTAAGAGCAACAGGTACGTCCTCAGTAATAACAGAAGAGTTTTGGGGCGTTGGATCCACTTACATGAATAGGTACGAACTTAATTTGTCGGTGAAATAGAAAGGGTGACCAAATTATTCTAATCACATATGCTAGCTTTTGATCAACGTTTAACATAAGTCTTATAAATCCGATATCCCAATTTTGGTGAACGTTAACAAGTGGAAGGAGTATGCATACCATAGACTCCAATACCTTGAGACAACTCAGAGACTTTCGGCAGATAAACGATAAGTTCCGGAAAAGTCGTCGTCTGACTGACGCAACGAATGACAAGCAGGGGTACAACATCACTGTGACTAAGGTTTTACAAGTACGTCTTGTCTTCAACGTTGCTGCAGCATGGAAACAAATTTGTGGTTACCGTGGGTTTCAGGCACCGTGATCTGCCAATGGGACTGCAGAATTTGTTTCTAACCGTTTTGGGGTATTTAAAAAAACTGAGCCTAAAATAAGTAAGATAGAAATAAATTCGAAACTCTCCACATAGGTCACATCACTGAAATCGGAATTTTGGTGAGTGCTCTTTTCAGACTGCAGCTGATACGCAGATGCCTGTGTGGGAACCATGTCAGTTATACAGAGAGTAATGTAATCCATCCTTTGTAATCTATTTATTAACGTACTTGGTGTAAATAAAATCCGACGTCTGTTTACCAAGTAGACAGCTCAGTTGTCAACACTTACTCCAAAACAGAATTAGTTCACAATTAGACGCCAATGTACCGCATGCAACCAGCCATGAATTTAGTCTGAACAACCAAAGTTTCCAACTCTTTATGAAATGGGGAGATAAATAAACATATACTTCACTATATTATTTATACATTTATTGAGATGTATGTTTATTCGCAAGTTGTTCTAGGTGATCAAAGCTTATTTTTCGGTCAGCACAATGACTGATACGAAGGACGGATGCTTTGTTGATAACTCTTACACTACGTATTGGTCGTACCAGGATATATACCAACAGTTAGACTATTGCGTTAACTTCACCTCTTACTACGCACGCTTTTCGGAACGTATTTGTGGATTGTTCTAGCAACAGAAGTGGTTGTTTTAGAGTTATTTATTTTCTGTCTGAATCTCCCAAATCTTCATATCTCCCTGAGCGGCTTGAGTGCATTTTGTGGGTTGGAAATAACGAACAATTTAATATGTATGTAGTAAGCATGGAGAGGACAGTGTATTTGCTGTATCACGACTTGAACGGTTTTGTCGATCGGTTAAGAACTCCCCATTCTAAAATATCCGGTGACTAAAGAGGGACAACATTAAGAGCAAACGTTTTGACAATAAGTCGTTACAAGTCGAAGAAGTGACGGTCTAGTTCAAAGAGACCAACTCATTCCTCCCAGTTGACCACATAAAACCTCGTTCACGGGCTGTATCACCACAAACCTACAAACCGGGGACGTACA
The DNA here is from genome assembly GCA_013368495.1 of Paragonimus heterotremus. Taxonomy (NCBI): domain Eukaryota; kingdom Metazoa; phylum Platyhelminthes; class Trematoda; order Plagiorchiida; family Troglotrematidae; genus Paragonimus; species Paragonimus heterotremus. Next base: position 144,452 of record LUCH01000435.1, read on the forward strand.
TTTTGTTGAAGAGACATTTGTCTTTGAGTTACCGTACATGTACTGTTTCACCCAACTTTCTGTGCTAACTCATCAACCCGTCTTCAATTTCCAGTCAACCGTTACGTTTTGGCGTTTGACAATTTGTCTGATGAGATCGATGGGACTCAGTTAAAGGGTAGTTACCTAGGAGAACGTTGGTCAGCAAAGGTTGCGTAATCAGTCGGTACCGAGGAGTTGGCAGGAATGAAAATAATGGATTGTTTGATCCACTCTGGATGAAGTACCATTCAACCAGTGTACACGTACTGCGAGTTGCAAATGATGAACATGCCACTGCGGTGTGAAATTATAAGCAGCAAAATGCCACTTCTCAATTTCTCTTCAAATGTGAGCTTATATCGCCGCTTCTGGATCGCAGTAATTTGGTAATAACCTCGATATTAGCCTCAGCTTCGCTCCCTACCCCCTACTATTGTCATAGATCATACCCAAAATCATGTCTGACCGCAGGTTTCTCATTTGGACGGATTTTTCACCCAGCCTTTTATAAAATGTGCACACCTCCTTAGTTTTGTCATCACTGTCGCTCTGTGGCGACCAGTTTAAGTTGAACGGACAGATTTTATTTATCTTCTCAAGCTGCTGTAGCTGCTGCTGAGCATTATTCACACATCGTCGTGGTCTAAAGTTTAGGTGTGATAAGTCGGTCATGCTTAGAATGAAATTAGTGGTGCAGCAATCACCGTTGTTATCACCTATGAACTTGGGATACAGTTCAAATTTCGGTCGTGGTAAAGATATGTTCTGCTGAAGAGCCCCACCAAGAGTATAACTCGAGCCTATTAAGACTAGTCAAAAACAGTCAACTGACCGATTGTCTAAACCGTATAGACTACGAATATCGTTAGACAGTGCTTATTTCACATACCAAACAGACCCAAGTCACAACAACTAAGTGTTTTCAAAGTATTGCAAATTTACAGAAAAAAAGCAAGTGAATATCATCATCCAGGTTAGTGTCAATTCAGACTGTCAAGTTAAACTTTTGACCAATATAGCCAGGTGTTAAGGAATAGGTGTGTACAACTATTAACTGGGAGACTATTACACATTGTCAGTTGTCTGAACTGAAGGAATCCGTGTTGATTTACCTCGAACGCTCCCTGTTGTTTGACCTAATTCCATCCAACCCAGTTATGTGTAGGTAAACCCGTCATTTGTTATATATTGCAGCGCACTTACATAATTACTGTTGTCAAAACACGTTGGTTTACTTATATAAACCATGGGTTCACGTGCCAAATATTCGGTAACGTAGGTTGATAGAGTAGTAGTTCAGAAACACTCATCCACTTGTCTACACGGGCGAGACGACAAGGGTTACAGTAAAGTAGGCGAATTACCAGTCGAAGCTCTGACACTAATTTTACTAGTCGAGTAATCAAATGGTTAGTCAAATTTGGCAGATGAGAAAAGAAAGCGTACTAGTTCGAAAAAAGATGGGATCACAAATTTGCTTGTGACCGTCAGATAGACGATAGTACGGACAACATAGGAAGCATGATTATCTTAGGAAATAATGAATCATCGTAATCACAACAATAGCCCTGACCCCGACCAGAGGGCACTGTGGCTTGGACACAGCTAAAGAATGACGTGGAATATCCTGGAAGGAAAAAAGGTTACTGGAAAAATTTACAAGTAATAAAAATAAAGGACCAAACAGGAGAAGTAGAAATGGCGTGAATGGAGGTAAGTCATTGACTGTAGCATACCATCACCATGGATAGTGTTTCTAACCAGTGATTTGCGTGGTCACGAGGACTCCATCCAGGTAGGTGACATTTACCCACTTTGCTAGGTGGAACAGCTAGGATTTTCATATTTCCTGTCCACCTTGTTTCCTGATCACCATGCGGTTTCACTCAACTGTCCTTGGTTTCAATATATAACACCCGGTACGATAGACAATCAGTTGGCATATGGAATACTTAACTCAACCATCGCAGCCTGTTTAACACGATTAGTTGACTAACTGATTGCGCATCCTGAGCGTTCCGGAATACGCTCCGGTGAACGGCTGTATTGCTGACGTGATCAGTCCACTTGATGTGATCTATCAGGCGGAGACAACGATAATGATACACAGCAAGCCTGTTGGCATCTACGTGGCGAACAGCCCAATATTCGAAAAATGGGGAAGAAAAGAATACAGATAAACATTATATATCCTTTCTTTTATCGACTACCGGACGACTTTACGACGTCACATACGAAACAGATAGGCAAGGGCAGCTCGTGTCTCTGTCATTCTTGCTGATATTTCATCAACAGTATAAACAGTCGGGGGGAATGGTGGTACCCAATTGTGTAAAATTGTATACAATCCCAAGTGGATTGCCTACAGTAAGGATGTTAGAAGTTGGAATGACCTAGTCATGAAGCAACACTTTGCACTTTGAGGGTGCTAAAGACATTCTGTACAAACCAGCTTGGTCACTCATTCTGTTCAGCATGCCGTGCATGTCTTCCACAGAGGAGCTAAGTAGAAAGATGTCATCTGCAGACTCCATGTCGGTCAATTCAGTGCCAGAAAGAGACTCAAAACCAAGCTCATTGGATTCCTTAGGTCCACATTCTTTCGCTATTGTCAGTGAGTTGTACCCGAACACCAAACGTACCACCCAACCGCTTCTTCTCCAGGGAAAAACCACTAAGCTGAGCATTCAAATCGCCCACTAGTATGTTGATGTCTGAGTGTTTTGTTTGCCTCAGAAGGTCAACGAGGGCATCATAGAACGCACCCTTGGTTACATCCGGAAAGCTGTCCGTTGGAGCGTACGCCGATATAATGAGTACACGACGCCTTTTTGATTTACATCGACAAAATTTTACCAATGTAGTGAGTCTGAAAGCGTACAAGCGACTGTTCGGTGAGATCTAGTGGAATAAGCAATAGTTTGCTCTGGAACTCGGTGCTATTCCTACCCGAGATTGAGCACAAGATCTAAGTTCCGTATCACCAGAAACTACGAGAGAGAAGCGCTTGAATCGACGGTTATCTAAAGATCACCTCAAGTGAATAACAGTGCTAAACTCAAGGATTCGCGTCTCCGTCACATAGCACACATTAAACCCCAGACTTGAGAAAGTACCTGCCAGATCAGCTCGCTGATTAACTTATCAGAAAGTGAGGGTATTAATGGTGCCAACGTTTACTAGTTGTCTTGGTTCTAGGAAACAATTATCGCCCAAAGACAGGTGGAAGACACAACGACTGAGGGGCAAAACGTAAAAAAGTGTCCTATTCAATGAATAATGTCACAATAAAGAAAAAAATAACTTTTAATACTTTCCCAAAACGGGTTGACTTGTGGAACCCCACCTCAAGTTTTTGACTTCAAGTTTAATCTGCAAGAAAACAGAGTACACGGTTCACTTGGGGACCCTACCCCGAGCCAGTGATTCAAAAGTCTGATTCACCGAGCAGTGAGAAGCTTCCCTGAACCGAGGGCGCAGTGAATAAGACATTACTCTCTGCTTCTGAGTACTGCTGCATGCAGTTAATGTATATGAAGCTACACCAGACTCTTGGTTAACACTGGATGTCTTTTCAGCCGTATTTTATAACACCCCGACGGTCAAGGTGGACCGTCGGGCAGTCTGTGTGCTTTTTGTTTGAGAGTATCTCTTCTAAACCCTCTCCTCCTGATTTGGAAGACATCATTGCCGCGACCGTAAAAATAGTTCTGCTATATGCGTATAGGATCCTGCCTTACCACCTAAGCACTCCTAAGTGGTCAGCAATGAGACATACTGCTAAATAGTTACCGATATTTTGTAAACAAGTAGAGCGTAGACTGAGTTCCTCAAACTGTGAATGAAAATTTAGATGGTTAAAGTCAATCAATACACAAAACATAATAAGGAACGTGCAGTTCCTCTCAGCATTCGTGTTTCCAGTTTTACTGTTGGAACAAAACAACTGGGCTTGTGTTTTGCCTTTTACCTTCAATCACGAATTGCGTGATTTCTCTTCGTTGCTGATAAGCAACTGGAAAACTGAAGCACAGCGCACAACCGATTTAAGCCAACCATTTAGGTGTGACTGTGGTCAGGAACACAGATTGGTGCAGTAAACATCAATCCGCTTCTTTCGAAAACTTGGTAGTAAGCATTCAGGTCCCGCAACAAACGTGGTAGATTCTTGGATTGAATCCACGTCTTCAGATATAGACCAATCAACTAACACAAGAATTCGAGTTGTGCGGTCAAACAGGAATAATATTTGACAAACGTCGTTGCTAAATTTGTGTCAATTCTCTGTGTAGTGGGTAAGTCAGATAATCTTTACCTGATCCACAGAACGCTATGTCCACATCCCATCTCCTTAAGTAAATCCTTATACCCGGCAGGTCTCAGTATGTTGAAAGTTATACGTTGAAGCCACAGCAATATTTGAATCGACTGAGAGGCAACTTGAACTTGTTCGACGTATAACCCTGGCCGAATTTGTGGTGACAGAATCAAAAATACACTATCTTAATCGGCGACTTCTTGCGGACATTTGCGACAGTATTACGATTCCCTAAGTGCTATATCCATATATGCGTGGGAAACCTTTCCAGGTTCCAGCACCGTCAAGTTTTTGCTCAGTATGTTGTGCAATTTTCATGTTTAAGTGACTACCTCTAGGTTTTATTTCCTTTTTTTTCGGCTTAGTTTCACACAGCTGATGTAGCTTTCTTGTTCTCATAACACCGGATAGTTCAGAAGCAAGCATTTATGTAGGTACCTTTATTCAATCACTTACGCTCTTTGAATACGGTCCGCTACAGAATAAGGTGTCCGTCAGCTTTGTAAGGTTACTCAAATCTACGAGAAGTGAATGATTCCAATGAATCTATCAAAATGCCTCTAATTAGTACTGCACCATCTTTGGAAAATACCTAGTTCAAAGGTCTATGTAAACGTACGATTGTACGGATTCAAACAGTTCAATATATTTAAAATGATCTTCATGATTGATCAATTGATTGACGCGCTGCCTTGTTAAGTAAAATTTGCTGGCACTTAGGTGCCCCCGATATGGGGTACAGGCACACAAGAATGCTTCAACATTATTTTTTGCCAGCAGTTAAAAAATTGTCTTGTGTTAGTAATGAAATGAAATTTACTGATGAGTAGTATGGGATTTTGATTTTCTTATAAACTGAACATCCACAATTGATCGCAGCTGTCGCACTCTCATGGACTTTCCAGTCGGCCACTTTCGACCAGTAGATGCACTAGACTGGAGTTTCGCTCTCATTAGAGCTCGTCAGTAGTGCATATCCTTGTCACTGCCGGAACTAAAACCACGGCCACGATGTTCACATATGGTAATTTGGTCGTGCCTAATGTGAGATCAATGACACAGCGGTAAACACGGTCGCCTCATGAACAGCGACCAATTGTGGGTGATGTTCACTCTACATGAAGTGAAATTTGTCGAGTATCCTTTGCTTGATTTTGTAAAAGTAAGCCGATTTACAGTAAGTTCACTTTTTGAACAGGTAGTGTGTTATTTTTCCTTGATTCTTTTCAGTTTGTCATTGCTTAGTTCTGCTGCTTTATTTAGTCTCTCCAGGATCGTCGGATTTGATGATAGCCTGACCGTGTGTGTTGACGTATACTGACAGTTTAAACACACGGTTTTAAAAGGTTTAGCAGGAGATTTGTTGGTCTGTTACAGCAGCCACCATGAAGTCGTCGTTCTTTTCGGTTAGATGAACAAACTGACCAATCTCTCTATGAAAAATATTCAATAGACGGTAGTGTCCTTGAACCACCTGCAATGGTTTGACTTTATGGCGCTCAGGACAATAACAACCAACCTCTCACGTGTGTGTACTGAAACCTAGTCCAACCACTGTTCAGGTAGTTTGCGTTGCACAAAGACTGACTGCTTCATATTTGCATTCGACCTGATTCATACGATAAAAAGCGCATGCGTTAAGAATTAACAACTTACAGATATTCATGGTCGCGTGTGTATCGACATTATCCCATAGTCTATCTGAAGTCATAGTGGTTAATCTAAATATACTACCTTGTAAAACAGTAGGTTGCGTTTAATACACCATTTTGATCCTTTGCCTGACTGCTGATATATTGCTGCTCTAAAAACGGCTTCCTCAGTGAGTTCTCTTTAGAGGGTCAGTCATTTCAGTCCCATGGAGATGTATCGAAGTAAATGTGAAATCAGGAGCAAGACAGTGTTGTTTTTACGATGCTGTCGAAATAACCATGCAGTCGCAGTCGATAATGGGGTCTCATTAAGAGTGTTAGTTGTAGTTAACTGTGTTACGACCACTCTGAAAAAGGGAGTATAATGGCCAGAAACACTCACTTTAAGATTGCTGGAATTAGTATGCAATTACCACACAGTAATGAAAATAGAACGTTGATGTGGACAACCACAGTATTCAAAGTACACATGCTCTGAAAGTAGCAACCAACGAACCAATCAACAGTGCATCGTCCAGTATTTATTACCTTGCACCTTGCCGTGAACTCATGCAGGTAGGAATGATGACGTTAATCAAGCCTAGACAACACACAAATAATGATAACTCAATCGCAGGGAAACGGTGTTTAACGTAATAAGTGTTCTTGTTGAAGAACATCAGTCACGCATTCCAAAAGTCTTAAGAAATTGGTTGGTTTGAAACCGTTCTCACATTATCTCAACTTAAGCCCAGCGGCACCTTGGTAACAACTGTTGGTTCTCCATTGGAAAATTGCATTGCATCATGCGCACTTTTCGGGTCAACTGGGTTTTCGTAACCAATCTAAATCATATTTCAGAATGTCGAAAAATTCCACAGGACTGTTTTCATGTTATCTAAGCGCTGCCGTGCGACCAGTATGTAGCCGAGTTGAATTTGATAAACTAAGTGTTCTAATATTTCAAGGGCAGTGTAGATTTTCGGTAGGTTTGCATTCCCGGAACAGAAATAGTTTGCATGATACGGTGTTTTCCGGTGAAGTTCTTAATAAACGCTGCATTACACTGCCAATGGGCATTTTTGTTAGTCGCATTAGATGAAGATAGTGTTCAATTCTTATAAAAATTAATAGTGAATTGGAAGAATAGCCCGCAAATTAGACGGAAAATACTCGTCTAATCATGACGTTGGTTAACGGATAGCTCCAGATTTAAGACTGTGCAAAAGTCATTCACTTAGTAGAAGGAAAAATTCGACAGAAAGTACACAGTGTTTCATTTCGGATTTATTAATCACTGATTAGGGTAATCACATAAAGGTGATAATTGAAACACGTTGATTCAAAAAAGAATGTTGCCTTCGCTCGGTTCGTAGCAATTTCACAAGCAAATCTTCTTATCCACAATTAAGCAGTACAATTGTTGCAATAGAATATAAAACTTCCAGGCTAACTAGCAACTCCCTTGTGGTTGGATGTACGTCGGTTAGCAATACCTAACTTCCAACTCCATTGCTTATTGTAGGCACAAACTTTAAGATAACTGTTACCAAAAATACCAATGTGATGATCAAGACACACTTGTGTGTAAAATGGAAGAACTTCAAACAGACCTAATGAATTCATCGTCTTTTTCAACTGGCAGGTTGTACTCTGACATTTTTCATGGGTAAAATGACAACTCTCAGTTAAGAAGTGATCACAATATTACGCTAAGCGGTTTTCTATTTGTCATTTGACTTTGAAAGCTGATGTGTGACACGGAAGACAACCTCCTCTAAACAATCCCTCAAAAATGGGTCCATTGAGTTAGACATATCGCAAGTAAATAATAAATGAATGAGTGCAAAAAACTGGCCTTTTTTGTATTCGCGTAAAAGAAGGATAGTCTGTTACCAAGGTTAACAGTCCCAAGATCGATGCTCAACAACCATCGGCCTCCACTTACTCAGATAAGACAACTGTGATGGTGAAGATTTTGATGAAATTCACAGTGATTTCCTATTTCCTTAGACATTTACTGTGAACAGGTCATGATACATGATGAGCCATTATTTTTATTTGTGATGATATACATGAAACAACCCGTTTATTTTCAGGCGATGTTGAATATAAATCCATGCATACGATACACCCTTGAAGACTATATCGAAATATAATTTTGGCGCGTTATTCCCTGTCAAACGTATGGACTCTTAATGAAGGTAAGCAAGTCACCTGAAGGTTTTCAAAAAACTACACAGGGAAGGTGTAAGCGGAAAACTAAGATTTTGCAGATACATTAATTTCCTTTAAAAAAACCGTTGCTGCTTTCTCACAATATTTAATGGTTGATGGCATCCGCGCCGGATTAATCTGTCACATTGACCGAAGCCACAGAACGTTTGCGGATAACACTCACCATATATAGCTTGCGCTAAACCATCTGTATTTTCATTCGCAAACTACTTATTCAGTATAAACCCGAAGAAATAAAACTAGGCGCTGCCTGAGTGAGTTTTCTGTGTCCAGCCGGGCAATGCTGGTTGGTCAGTTTAGATTGGCCGGGAAACAGATAGAGACTCCGGCAGTACGGTCTAAACTGGGAAGAAAAAAATCGAAAATGTAGAGTAGGAAGTAATCATATATATGGGTATATATTATTACGCTCTAGAAAGGATAGGGAATTGAAGTAAACCTTGGTGATGGACCGTAAAATCAACAAAACATTCACCATACAATGCACTGGCAAATCTGATGAAAAGAAAGGTTAGAAGACCACACTTACCTTGGGTTCTGAAAAGAGAAGCGGGGGAGTTGCCAAGCAAAGGTGGTCGTAAGTCGACACGGGCGAAAAACGGATGTAACTGACATAACTTACTTGAGGTTCAACTTACTTCTTATCACTTCGTCAACGGTTTACTGTGAATTCGTTGATAACCCAATAATCAGTCGACGCATTCGCGGCTGCGTTTCTCGTAATGCTACCTATGACACCGATATTTTCCTAGCTTGCCGTTTGTTTTAATACACATTGACGAAATTGTCGTTCAATTATTGTTTGTACGCTCGTCCAGATCATATTGACGCAGGCCGTCCGGCTGGACAGCAAGTCCACCCACAACCACAAATCGACAGCACAGTGTGAACGATTTATTCGGACAAGACTTCGGTACTTCGGTTTTGTGTACCAGGATTCCGCTTATCAGTTTAGTGTAAATAGGCAAAACCATTCGGGACTTACGAAGCTCTGAAACCGGCAGCCTGTAGGAGGGCGGAAGTATACTAAATGACTACATCCGCTGAATTTCATATCAGCTTATCAAACTTACAACGTTGAAAATATACGGGTAAGTCTACAGTTACCAGCGTAAACTGTTCAAACGTTAACACAATACGCCATCTTTCAAAGGATTGGTTTCAGCAATAGAACATTTACTTTCACTTCGCTGTTGACCCATTTTTATCAAGTAAGTTGGAACATGCGTTACCTAGATGATAAACGTGAGCGGTCAAACTACACCTCACAGTGCGGTCTTCTTAACGGTATTGACCACTTATCGTATTGGTTCATGTGATAGGCAGCCAACGCAGCACTCATTTGCGTGAACCTCCTTTGACAGCCGTTTTCCAGTCTTGTATTTACGTTTTTAATGTCCCGAGTTACACGAAATGCTCTGTCCTTCATAAAGAAAGTTAGTATGACGGCTATCGTCGTCAGGGGATTATACATTTTTCTGATGTTTCAGTTTCCAGACTGACGTTCACACTGGCCCACTACTGACTGAGGTTCAATTTTGCCACGGTTTACTATGGTACCTTCATGTATTGCTCACGGGACTGCTATAATCCTTGTTAGTACAAGTTCGGTAATTCAGGGCTCAGAAGGCTCAACTAGCTTTGCTGTTCTGCCTTTCCTTCAAGGTCTTTAGAATGGCCATTAGTTAGCTGACCGTAATACGATAAAGCTAATCGTCCATGTAACAATGTGTGTAACAAGAACCGCTCTCTATATCTGCCAGTCTTCAACCGAATAGTAATGGTCCAGCTTTGGTGTATTAGAATTTCTACATTGGAATTTTAGACTTGAAGGCAAGTATGTGATCGGCCCAACTATTGCAAACCGACTGTTCACCATAAGTAGCGAACGTCTTGTTGAATACTATGACAGTTGACGCGGACTCGTTTACACAGAATGTCAGTAGACTTGCTAACGTGAAGCTGAATTAGCGAGCAGAATTAGTTGGGAAAGGAAACAAATCCAATTACTCAGACTCCGTGAATTTGCGGACTCCGTTTGTTACTTCAACCAAGTCAGCACGTGTGGTGGCAGATCTCACATCTAGTGGGGATGAATTTTATGGCCAGCGGTAAGGCTTCCGAGAGCAAGCGAATTTTACATGCAGTTTCGCTATTTTGACAAATTTGACAGAAAGATGTTTGCTTCACTTAGAAAATACACCGGCCTGCTCTCAATATTTCTGAAAGAGGTGATGATAGGCTTAATTTAATAATTGTCTACCGGTCGAGAAGAGGCATAAGGATGTCTTCGTGTGGAATGAATCATTAATGACGTGCAACCTTGCGGAAGACATGGAGGCGAAATTCTGTCGCGAACATAAGTCGATATTTTGTTAACACGAACTTCCGTTTAACCGCTACATTTAAAAAGCTGGGACTGTTCGCCAAGACTAAGTTTTGGAAGGAGGCGTCGACAACGGTCAAATCAATGATCCTGGAATCTCTCAAAAGTTACGAAAACGACACACCAACGAACAAGAACGTTCTCGATGAACTCTCTTCCTAAGCTGGTAAACTAACATTAATTTAACGCTCAAAAATAAAACAAAGGGCTAGACTACTGAACATAATGAAATAAGACTTCGTTATGGTTATGATCACAGACGGCAGAGATTTGGTTGACCAGTTTTTCGTAAGCTAGTAGCTGGATGGACGATGTTGTTGCCTGGGCTGCAATTATGTGCTTAGACGTGACTATACACATAAGCCAGACTAGTTCCACTGAATACAACAAAAATAATAAAAGTTTTGTTGGGTAAATCAAAATTCAAAAAATTAGCAAGTGTGACGAATTTGTAAGTGAAAATTAGAAAAAGTTTTCAAGGATTTCAGGCTGTTTAAAACATGTTGAAGTTACTAGTGTACAGGGATTGGAGTTCGTTCATTTGACAGGAACTCGCATTCCAAGGTTACACGAGCGACTCATGATACACAGATGTACAGTACTAATTATACCGACGTGAAGTGTAGGTATATAACTTTTTAATGGGAACACCACCCACAGTTGATTACAGCTGTCGCATTCCCATAGACTTTCCAGTCAGCCACTTTCGAACAGCAGAAACATTAGATTGGAGTTTCGCTCTTGTTAGAGCTTGTCAGTAGTGCATATCCTTGCCACTGCCGGAACTAGAACTCCGGCCACGCTGTTCATGAGGCAACCGTGTTTACCACTGCGTCATTGACCTCACATTAGGGACGACTGAATTATCATATGTGAATGCTCAACCACTTTCGCCTTTGTGTAATGATCAGGTTTCCCGATCGTCTCAACAGGAAACACAGTTACTGTCTGTTAACTTCAGTCGATAACCCCGCGATTTGGACTTCCTAGACAAGCCGAAAAGTCTGATCTCATTAAACCTGTTAGGCAACAACAGTGAGCATTAGTAAGCACTGTTCATGAGAAGTATTTACATAACACTGTTACTCAGAATGGCTGCCCGACACACATAAATGAAGTGGGCGCATCACACATTCAAAGTGATCCAGGCCACCGTTATGTAAATAATAAGTAGTATATAGCAAACTTGATCACACCCCGACTAAGCAGTCCGGATTTGTATATTCCGAAACAGTTCGCTTATATCTTGGGATCCCATTGCACAGCACACACACATTCAACTCACCTGATAGTATGAGCTCTTCCATCTACCCAGCTAGTTTGCTACAGACTGTCCAAAACCCCTCATCAGCGACCACAACCAAGGAAAAGTCGTGTTTGTTTTTCCTACTAACTTGCTTCATTTTAATTATCAACTTGTTTATCGTTATATACCTTTCCCCAGCTTTGTCAATCTGAGGCGCCAGCTTATCAAAAACACGTCTGTTCGAAAGAATTCAGTCAGTTGACACATGGACCCCCATTTTATACCCCCACAGATCTGTTTCTAATTATTGTTAAAATGAACTTACTTGAGAGTCGGAAGTTCCGGCGTCTGATTTTCGTTGGCCGACGGAATTATGTACACGTATGGAGATGATTTCCATGAGTGACGGAACAACTTTAACAGAAGTATGCACGAGCTCAACAGGGAACGAAGGCATGGGTTCATGTAAGTAGAATTTAAGACCGCAACCATCACTTGATTGGTGTTATGCCAGTAAGCGTACGCAACAAACTAGCCTAGAAAGCAAATCTAGCAGTTCTCACCCCTAAGATCCTAATGGCTCCTAGACTCAAACCTAGTAGGCCATTCATGAAACAGATACTACAACAATCGGTAGGGTGATCCGCTGATTAAACAAACACTGGATGTCACAGATAATCCTGGAGATGTTTGATGTTAGACGGAACATTTCTTCTGACAGTTCCTACGATAAGTTTAGGAGAAGTAACCGTGGGAAGCTGAAGTGTAACCTAATTGTCGATCGTGAGGGTGGCTAGTGGGGAAAATTAAAGAAAAGGAAACCGCTGTGTCGTCGGAGAACACTGACAGACTTGCCAAACTTGTCCATGTCATTGGTCCCAGGCGACCGTCTGTTACTGAGGGTATTAATTAGGCGGATAACGCACTCATTCATCAAAAGTTCAGAAGGTTTGAACGCTAAACTAGAGAATCAGCTTAGCTGGCCTTCTGCTTCTATTGTGTCACTGTCGCAAACTTTCAATGTGGTATTTTGGTCAGTAGGTATAGAACCATCCATTGAGGTCACGGTCCGCTTTTGAACTTCGGCTTTGAAGTTTAATAGTGCCGACGGTTTTCAAAGGAGATGGAGAGGCGTTAGTTGATGGATTTGACTCTTTTTTTTCAAATGGTGTAAATGAAGTAGACTATTCCTCAGTGCTTGGGTCACCCGACAGTAATTCCAATATTCACGAAGAGTATCCAGGACTTGCAAAAACCGTGGGGACATTAAGTTGACCCTAGTCATTACCGCATCTGTGGCGTCCACTATATTTCGCCAAAATACTAAAGCTCGAGATGCAAATATTCGGGAAGAACAGGCAGCATCATATGCATCGCCAGCCAACAGTTGCCGTAGTTGTCGACTATAAAGTTACATTCGATGCAGTGGAACTGTCTGCACTTGTAGAACCGCAAATGTGTACCGAACAAATGTGTGAATTCACTGTCAGCGCTTTATTCGTGTACTCTAAATTAGGTCGCGGTTTACATTTATCTCTCTGACAATTTCAGCACCACGTCGACGTTACCTATTTTCACAATTTTTGTTTAATGTTGTCACAGACGAAATAATGTTCGCAGAACTCATAAGTTGTCGCCGTGGATCTCCTGCCTGATGGAAGGCTGACTGATTTTTATCATGCTGACGAAAAATTGTTGTTGTTTTACAATTTTCAAGCAACGCGAACGATGTTAAACGCTAGTTCGCACTCTGGTAAGCAGTTTGGAATACGCTCTGCAGCCTCGAAGTACACAGTACTTTTACATGAATTCTATGATTTCTCAGATTTAGTGTTGTTAGCGAAATTATGGAAGTTGTTGGCTAGTTTGTGTACTTGGGAAGCTACATCAACGGCTTCAGCAGAGGTATAGGAAGAAGCAGCATAGGGTATCTTTAAGGCAACGGCGGTATTCGCTATTCTGAAACACCTCGGCTAATGAAGGCGTCTGTCGGATGCTTACGGATCGCGTACGTAAGATTACTGTGAGGAGTGCATTAGTTTGCGACGGCGAATCACGGTCACTTAGGGTGGAAGACGTGAATCGTCGACCACCGATCTCGGCTTTGAATCGCTGGTATCGGACGTCACCAACGATAAAACAGTCAGGAAAATAGGAAGTGGGCATTTGATAGTGATCGTTAAACGAGTTTATCTGTCCAACCTTTACATTCGCAGACTTGGACGGTTAGACCATGGACTAAGAAAGCCAGCTGGTCATCTTCCACACAGTGCAGACTCTGCAGCCTATTGGCGTAATGTACGAGGTGGACGGAGGATAATCTGGTGTAGGGAAACGAAGTCGTTCATGAATGGGTTGGCTACTGTAGGTCTGGTTCGTCCCCCAGACTGGGGCCCGCGATACTCACAGAGTTGATGATTAGAGACGTTAGGTAAGGTGGCGGCTAATCGAGCTCATTAGCGTGAGTGTTCTTATTGTTCGATCGAACTGTGTCTGGAATAAGCGAGCTCAATTATGTGGGGCAGTAAAGGCCGTGCTGTTGCCTTACTCTGGATTATAGTCCGTTTGTTCGCATGCAGGTGCGGTCGCCAGGATGCTGAGTATAGATGTAGCTAATTTCAACAGTTAGATCCCTTCCCCTTCTGTATTTCTCTCTGCCGAAGCTTGCTCTTATTTCTCATGGTGTTATGGTAGTTAATACTGAATGAGAATTACTAATGATGAGAACAATCAGTAGTATACGACAAGCAGCGAAGCTTACAATGACAACGGTTGCGTGGACCGTCTGGGGGACTACTCTAGGCCAGCTGAGGAGCAGTTAGCTGGCTCTAGCGTTTTTACTGATATGTGACAACATACTATATCATAATAAACTGAAAAGCGAGTCTGCTGAAATGTGTATAACGACGGGCAGTCTTTTAGAGTAACCAACTATTAACCTGTGTTAAACTCTGTTAAGACGTCTGAGATAGAGCAAAAGTAAAGCTTGAGAGTTGGCCGCAGCTACATCACTGGAGTACTCGCTCTTGCCGTGTACGATATTACTAGAGAGAATTGCGGTGGCTTCGTTACTCGTTGTGTGTACTCGATGGGCAATGAGTTCATGGAGATACAACTCCAAACAAACTTTCTGGAAAGATGAAAAATGCTGTTTCCAAAACAGTCAAAATGTAATCAATGATTTTTGTTTACCGGAAGTTTTTCACGTTGACGCCAATTAGTGATGTATAGTTTCATCGCAGTTAGGCGTGATGCCCGTCTTGAATATCCCTGCTAAGGAAGAGAGTGCGTAAATATTAACACTCACTGTTGATCGGAGCAAATCAAAGGACAGATTATCAAGTTCAGACGGCTCGACTGGACGGAAGGACTGAAAAATGTAATAGCGGCAGAGTGAACTAGCTGTTGATGAATGCAAAATTGATACAAAGTTAGCATCTTGATTAAGTTTAACTTAAACCCACGGCGACTGTAATACCGCAGTATGGTGACATACTTTGGGTTAAGCACGGATTTCACTGAAAACATAGCTCATCTGTAACACCTATGAAACACTGTTCTCAGGTGTTCCTCCCCTTCATACAGTTTTTCAACTCCGAAACCCCACCACAATTACTTAGCTTAGCACGTGTCTTCAACTCACATCGAATTGTCTGTTTCTCAAAGAGTATCTCGTACATCGCATCTGAGTGGTTCAGACTGCCACATACGAACGGGATCGAGACTCTGGCTTTCACGCCTTCAACCCCTTGGCGCCAACGCCTAAGTGTTTATTGCACAAAATGAGCTTCAAAACAGGTAGTGGTCGTAACGCGTTTGATACTGGTTTTGTACTGGTATGACTGGTTTAGAGAATCTGGTTACCAAATCCTAATTTGTTTGAGAAGGCTTTGAGATAGACACTACACAACTATATCGATTGTTAATAGCCTGTTGCTCATGGTTTCAAGATTTTATTCAGGGTGACCGTTTGGCTGAGAAGGGTGAGAGAAATATGTGGTGCTTCATCGTACTATTTTTGAACGACCGTTCGCAATCGATTACGTCCTTTTTTCAACCGATCCCAGGGATATGCCGTCAAAGAAGTTTGGCAGTTTAACAAGTGGTCACTCAAACTTAACCTCGACAAACTGTACGTCAAGACTTCCTCTGCCATGTTTGGTGGTCAGACAAGTCTATGGTCAACCGTGGAAAACTGGCACTATGCACAAAACCGTCAGTGCACCATACAACGGCAAAACCGTTCAGGCTTTTGTGGGAACAGGTAAGTCGAAGTGGAGTGGGTGTGCCCTAAATGTCACTAACTCTGGTGATCAGTACCGAGCAGCCATGAACTATTGTGTTCTGTCCAAGACATGGCCACGAATGTAAGTGTGCACTTTTTTCAGTCCTGTTACCCTTTTTAATACAGTTTCATGCACTGACATCCTGAGGTAAGTTGTAATAAACATTTGACGTTCCACAGCAAACTGAAAAAAAGTTTATGCTTCTTTTGAAACTTTATTACCACCCAAGCACTGTTAAACAGGAAATGTTACTTTGGTTTGCATACTGAATGTGGGTACCTGAACTTTGAGTAACTCTATCGCAGGAGGAAACCAGTGGAGTCAAGCTGTTAACGTTAACAGCCGATAGGCTGCGATATCTACAAAGTTATCAGCCAGCTGGTATGTAAGCTGACGAATAGTTTCATCAGCTCGGCACGGTTGCCATAAATCCTCACCCTTGCAAAATCTTACTATGAGTAGGTTTTCTCATTGTGCCATTGGAGGCCTGGACAAAGCGATCCGCTCCGCCGTTGTACTGGGGCTGGTTTGTCAGTGTTCGAACACGTTGAATACCGTTGACAGTGTGTAAGTCAACAAAATGCATCGAGGTGAACTATGTCTCCGGAATATCCACATCACCTACGACGTGTATGATCATCTCCAATCGTAGTATGATTTAAGTCCCGTTCGCCTAATCTGTGGCTTATGTGTTGTCAAATTCGGTTTGAAGAGTGATGATCAAACCGGTGTTAGATGTTGGCCTATATTTCCTCGCCCCGTGACTTTGCACTGGTGTGAGTAATCTCACCATATACTTTCGTTTATATTGTCTTCCCTGAAGCTGTTGCTCGCAATGTTCACATGTAGTAAAGGATTTTAACAGGCTGCTTTTCATAACGTCATGGAGTTGTGAACGTCCATTAGTTCAGACAACGGGGTTATTTTTTGTTAGTTTATTTTATCGGCAGCGCATTCATATACTGTTGTTAATGCAACAGCGTGGATGACTTCCATGACAGAGTTGACTACTGGTCTATCAGAACAACGGTGTAGGACCTTTGTTTTATTGAGTGAATTATGCATTTCAAGTTCTGTGTCAAGATTCCTACTAGTCTCCGCTAGGGTTTTTTATTTTTCTACACTGCTGTTGCAACAACTGCTGAAGTTGTCCGAGGCTTATGGCCAATTTGTATCCGCCAGATGTTAGTCTGCTATACAAAGTGTGTACGCGTAAGTGAATGGTGTGACGTCAGGCAGCAGCAAACAGCCAGAGTCAACTCGAGTGACGCCTGTCACCACCAGCTTGACATAACAGTTCCAGCAATTTTCATGTATACCTGACACACCACTCGATTATGAAGTTCTTAGTGACTTTCTTCGCAGTGAGTATATGGACTGAAGTAGGTTAACTATCTTCGCAGGTATAGATCATCAGGTTCCTCATTGCTCTAATGTTAACCTGAATAAGGATTCACTCTTATTTGGTCAGATTCCAAACTTACGACCTTCAGTTCAAGTTGGCAAGACGCTCTACCCCGGTCGAATCGGTATCCTCCTGATGAAGATATTCTATTGAGATGTACAACTGCCCATGCTTTATTGGCTTGGAATGCGTATGGTGTGATATAGACTATCAAACTGTGATCGCTTGATTAAGTCTGGGTTTTGAGGTGCTTTGCCATATACAAGTAGAAAAGGTTCTTGTAGTAGCATTATTAATGGTCGTAGTAATTGCAGTAACATTTGTATAATTGAGTGCACACAAGAGCCGAAACTGGGTTTCCTGGGAGCTACTTGTTCCGGGAAGAGAAAGCGAGAATGATCGCACGGAACTTTTGCACCCTTATTTCCAAACCACTTGTGGTACTGATTGTTAATAAATTTCCGGAGAGTGTTCTTAAAATATGCATTGGCTGATAGGCTAAATTACCATTTAATAATCACATAAAAATGACCGTCAAATATGTAACCATAATCTCAATTTGATTCCAATATACTGCGTGGCTGGAGTTCCAGTCCCGCTCGTGGCAAGGATGTGCACTTCGGAACTCGAGTTTATTGCCCCTTTTCGTGAGAGACAAGCTGATAAGTCTATAAGAATGAGACAGTTTCGAGCAATTGTCAATGATGTTCAACTCACGTCAATCATACACCCCCACTACATACAAGTAATAACCTCTTCTTTTATTAATTCCCGTGACGCTCGGTTACTTCCTTGAACATCTATTAATTAATTGTTTCTCTACTCTTACTTACATCGCTTCCCATGTCAGTTCCCCTTGACAAAACTGGTAACTTATTTGTTCTCACTAATACCACCGTTGTGGAGTTAGTTATCACTTCAGTGATAAAGTACCGTTGTCGGTCAGCACACTCGGTCAGCTTAACTTACCAAAGAGGTCGCCTTAATGCAAATCGGGTTACTTCTATTGTTCCATAGGGAAGTACGGAATTTCACATATAGTTTTGATAAGAATCGGTAGGATGTTCTTAACTTAGAGAGTCGAGTGATAATAGCGAAAAATACTGTTACAATCTGAAGCCCCAGAAACACAATCAGCAGGTAACACATAACCTGCTTTGTAGAAAAAAATAAGGTACTTCAGCATCCACGTGAATTTATGATCCCTGAATCATCGATTTGATTGAACGGGCTTATTTCGGTTATGCTGTTTTTGAAATGTTTGAGAAGGCAAACCACTACTTATACGAGATTATGGGTAAAAACGTGGTTATGGATAATCGGTTATCCTTAACTGGAGATTCTTAAAGTCCTGATTAAGAGTTATGCCCAAAAATTATGTGGATTGGAGTATAACTTGCTGTTCGGATGAGCATATGCATTACTGATAAGGTCTAATAAGATTGAAGCTAAGATCTAATGTTTCATTTCGAAGTGTGCAAGTCGGAAGCATAAACGAATGCGATGGCTACAATCAAATTTAGACAGTTTAAACTGTAACATTCCGACTACTCAAACTTTGATCACTAGTGGAGTGTGCAAACACCGATTGTCTGAATGCATTTTCACCAATGAGGTAATATATGCAACCTTATAAATGACTGTTTAGTCTTAATCCACTGTTACATAGCCAGTTTCACCCATGTCTTAAATGAACGTCATCATTGGTGCCATGAATCAAAGTCGCAATTGACCAACCTGGTTCTGCTACAATTCAGTGTAAACTGGTATTGCAGCAATCACGGCTGATTTTACTATTAAGCGCTTTGGCAGACTTGTTTGTGTAGAAGAATCCTAATCATGAAATTCTGTCCTTCGGTTAATTTCGGTCCAGCAACAGGAGCAGCGTGTCAAGATGCAATCTACCAGTTCAGCTGATATATATACATAAAGGTAACTTGAAAATTTTACATTTGGACTCAGTCAAAATTTAGTTGGTAAAACGCTTACCGAGTTTGGGTATGTTGTTTCTGTCGCTAGTTCCCTACTAACCGAAATCCGAATTTTTCGTGGATGTTTCTTTTCTAAATGTTCGCTGCATGATACACAATGTCACCAGTGAATAGAATGGGGCGAATCGGAAAGATCGACGTGTTGGCGACAAATAAAGGCAGTCCTGAACTCCGGGAAGACCAGAAGCTAGAGGCGACAGCAGAATGGTACCAAGTTTGTGTTACTGGAACCTTGCAGAATACTGTTTGCTGTAACTGTACTGTAGATTCACATGTTCCGCAGCGGAAACGTGACGAAAAATCTTCGCAGGTCAAGGCACTTTTGTGTTCACTACAACCTAACCAGTTGGATGTAATGAAACTTCGGCAGCAGATAACGACAACAGTTTGGAATCTATGTGGAACTTTAGGGCGAGAGATGGCCAAGCAAAGGGTGGCACGTGCAACAATCTAGAAAGTGCAGAGGAGTCAGAGTCTGTGTTCGTATTGACGCACTGAGATGGTGGATAGCGGAAGCATCAACAAAATTTCATGAAATTTAGAGTAATATCAAAAGCTCTAGTTCAGAGTAAATCCATGCGTCTAATGACTGAATGACCCGGTAACTTGCATAAACTCGGCAAGAATGAATTAACCGAAATAGATTCAAAAGGGTGATCTTGCAATTCATTTCCTCCCATCCAAACTCAAGCGAACTTCCGGCCTTATAAATCGTCGGGCACCTGTTGATAATAAGCGATTGGATTAAACTCATTTCAACCTTCAAGATTATAATGCCTCTCACACGGCTAAGTCGAAACGTAATGTGAACGTCATTTATGCTAACAAACGCTTGTGTTTGATCTGACTTAGATCCAAATAATATGCAGATCTTCAATAGTATCAAATCGCCTTCATATATTTCCTGCCTGAGTTGTGCAACGTTTGACTAGGCTTGTGTAGGCAGTCATGTGTGTGTGTGTGTGTGTGTGTGTGTGACTTGATGGGTTACAAATGCACCCGTAAATTCCGATCCGGACAAGGTGGTGCTTCCTAGGTGACATCAAAGCACGCAATCACTAATGTTCGTTAAACTTTAGTAGATATAAAGATTTTTCGCCCACCGATCGTCTTAAACTATAAACCGTATGCGACTTCTTTGAGTTGCGTTCTATACACCTTGCAGGTTAGTGTTTGTCATAATAATATCACGAGTTTTATGTTTCAAATGTAAGAGATTAATATAAACCAATCGAAGACAATTGTGATAGCAGCGTTATAAAAAATGAAATATTCAGAATGACAGAAATTAGTCATCAGTTTCTCTGTTGCTGTAACCATAAGTTTAGGTGTTACTTTAAGTACGAAAATCTTCTGCAATTGTTGCTTGTTGTTTTAACTGTTCTAATTCACTTTTATTTGTTGTGTTTGTGCCCACGTATGTCTGTGACCTGGCCTGATATTGTGACAAACCTTGAATCGTTAGAACTGAAAATAAACAAACACTGCAACCGCATTGCTCGATATGTCAGACAGATTTCTGGACCACTGGCAGAACACAGCGAATACTTTAAAGTTCTAATAACACTTTTGACTGCCACTTCAACAAGTCATCAACATTCTTTTTTGCTTTCATTGGTTTCTTGGGAACCACCTTTTTGTCATTGTCTATCTTGCATCGGCGATGGGCACGTTGATCAGCTACCGTCATCGGCGATCGGACCCAAACATCACATTTAAACATTGAGTCACAAACATTTTCATGCATTGTGTAGGTTTTTCGAGAGTTATCAGACGTTTTACTCTAACGGGCAAGCGGTCATTCATAAATTTATTCGTCACACGATTGTCACTAAATTCAGCGGCTTCGCTGGTTGTCGTTCAGTCAACCGAATGTGACTGCATTTGTTGTTTCAACTAACATAGTAAAATTTTGATATACTTGGCTTACTTCACCTACAAAAAGTGTAGTGACCGCGTTTAACTCCAAGGCGGATTGTTGACGCGAACACCGTGTCAACAGAAGTTAACTATACGGGAGAATAGCGTTTCTGCTATATTCCTAAACGGTAACCAGTTGCCCGGTTATGTGATCAAAACTTCTCATAATCCATCACTGGCTTTGATGTTCCCCAGGGTTTAATCACGCTTTCGTGCTTATTTTCACTTCTTGTAGCATCCATGTGAACTCATGATGGCAACTTTCATTCAAATGTGCAGTTGCGGTAGTGCGAGACCTTGAAAATCTTGTCACTTTTCTTGTTCGCCTAAACGGACAGATTGCCCAAACTGTCTAGTTCGCCACAATCCCACAATGTCCTTTTAACACATCAAAATTTATGTATATGTTACACTTGTTTGCGAATTATTCATTGATTGCCAATTTCTCCGAGTAACTAACAAATACAAACCTTGATTACTTTCCGCCAGATATCCAGTGGCAACTTCAAATAACAAATGGAAATTTTGTATGTAGTGCACATTTCCGACAAGTCTCGTGTGTTTTACCAGGTCGTAAATGCACTTATCACATTGCAGCAAAGTATTCCGTATACAATGTATTGAGCCTCTAACCTTCAAAAGGTCAGAACCCGAAAATGTCTCACATAGTGCTCAACCTCTTTAAATCTTTCTATATATCGAAATTTTAAAAGAGTCAAGTGTTTATTGAAAAACTGGATGTAGATTTTACAGACCCGAGAATCAAGTTTGGGATAATATAATCGTCATTTATACAGAACTGTATGGGAAGCTGATTTCATGGAATTAACATTGCATTTCATCAACTCATATGTTTCGATGTGCCTGTAGATTCAATATGTACTAATACATCAGTTTGTAGAAATTACTAAGCACTATTAATCAGCAAAACCATATACCAGACCAACATATTTTTACGAATCCGTCAGTCTTCCTACGCTTCAGATTAGAGGTAGCTTGTACTTACATTTCTAAACATGTTCTATGCAATCGCTTATCATCAATGAGAGTGCATATCGGAACAAATACCTCGTTAAGCATACCTCTCAACTGCTTTTGTGATGCCGGGTGTGCAATTAAATTAGATTGGATAGCCTAACAATAAAATCTAATTCGTGGGATGTGTACGAAACTGTGGGAACTGACTTACAACAACGAGAAATCTTGCTTATTACAGTAACAAAACTGAACAGATGATGGTCGTGTTCCCAGTAACCTCTCCTTTTTAGAACAAGGTCTGAGGCTTCTTTCACTGGCATCAGTCAAGTTACCTCAGATAATCCATCGGCTAACTGACTGAACTGACAAGATTGCATAATCAGAAATTGCAGGATAAGCTTTCCCGTTTGTCTTATTCCTTTGGAATATAAATCAGTTCATGTTAGCCATCGACGGTTCTGGATATTGCACAGTAATTACTCAGCGTTTTGCTAACTGGATCACTCGGTTGACCCAACAGCGTTTAAGTCAGTCTTGCCCAACTTCCATGGGCTAATCGGACAGTTCTAGCAGCGAATCCAGGTTGTCCCTGAAATTGACTTTCAAGCAAGGCACACGTGTTCTACAGATCTATGAAATTCACTCGCAACAAAGTGTTTGGAATGATGCATATGTAATGTCCCGGAGAACAGGGTTATCACAAAAATGAACAGTCATTTTGATGCCCAGCAATAAAATCCTACTGTACAGTCGTGAGCATAAAGAATCCTACTCGTTGCCAAAACAATCTTGCCGACAGATAGTGCTGTATACGAAAATCGTGGCCGAAGATGGTTCCACGATTTGTTGTATAACTCATTCAAAAGATATTTTTGAGGTTCATTTCATATCAAAAGTCAAAACTCTCTCACTGTCGTCCTACCGTCTCTTCAAGTACTGGCTATGATAATTGGCGGCTAAAGCTCGGTGTTCAATAATATGACTTCCATACCAAAAGAGGCAACTACTGACCGCAACTAACAAGCAAATGGTGACAAGAATGATAAACATTGGACACGCTGCTCCATAAGTCGACTTTGGCTAGTTTCGTTGATTTGGGACGTTCATGTGCTAATCATAACGACCTGCAAGTTTCGCTCGACTGGTCCAACTTGAATGTTAATTGCTGTCGGATATGTTCGATTGGTAGCCTGATTATCGCCTACGCAATGTATGTCAGCACGTGTACGTTTGAAGCATTAAGCGGTGTCGGTGTTGTCCACCTATGGTCGCATATCGACAATCGCTCGGCTTAACTGGTTTATGCGCATGGGATGGAGACTAGACATAAAAAGCCGACTCCCTAAACTGGTTGATGCCCCGTTAGTTCAATCCGTCTTCTCAAACGGGTGTCAAAAACATACCGTTACATTCTCGCGTACAATGCCATCTAAGCGTTTATGTTGGTTTACTGTCATGGTTTACACCTTTTATGTTTCAGTCCTCCAGTCTGATGAGGGTTCTCTTAGACCAACTGCTGGTTTTGACTTGGAGTAAATTTGCCATGGATTACTCTGCAGAAAATATAGTGAAGTTGGTTTTAACTGACCGTTTTTCAGTTGCCTGTGCAGGAGATGATCTTTCGAACCGAGAGTGAGTGTAGACTGAAGAGGTAAGTAATATTAAACACCCGCACAAATCCCCTCAATCCAGTGTCCTCAACTTTGCCAGTATGAGTCCGGACGTTTCTCTTCTCTATAGAAGGTAAACGGGCTGACCATCCTACTTATAATCCCAGGCGCCCGATTCTTCCACTCATTTGATGTTGCCCTATTGCTGAGTAACTACTTACTCAAACTGGCGCACAGTGAAACGCTGAACGACCGGTTCTTAGTTATTGGTTTCATAATATCACTCTTAGCAGTCTACATCGCAACTTTTCCAAGAAGTAAGTATGATATAGCAGACCAGTCTAGCGATTACACTAAAGAGAATGCTTTAATCCACGCCCATGTCTTCATTGTCCCCCTGCCAGTAGTCTCACTACGTTGATCTGAGAAACGCAGCTACCACAGCAATAGGTGCAACTCTCATTCACAGTACATATTTTGATTGTTGTACTGTGTCTGAATTGACGGATATTGAAAAGCACCGTCATGGCTGTTAGCTGGATTGAAAATGGCAGTTGTCTGAATTTATCAACACCTATCAAATCCATTCCCTCCATCGGTCAGAGTTATGTTGTGTTCAAACCTACTGTCTGTTGCCATACTGTATCATCGATCTGCTGGACACCTACTTTTCACCTGACCATGTTTTGTATTTTTTTCATTCTCTCGGCATCCTCTAAGAAACATCAGCCAATAGGTAACGGCTGTCGTGGCTACAGTCAGCATAGTGTGGTTGGAAGATTGACAAGGACATAGTGTAGAGTCCGTTGGGCAGCACTTAGTTTTTGAGTCACGCAGTCGAAATTGCGTTTTGTTTACGGTTTTTTAAATTTAACCCACTTTTTATGATAGATAACTTCATTTTCTCACCTTAAGAATTTGTTTCCAGTCTGGAAGTAACTTTTTTCCTGTCGTATTTCACGCTGGGACCTCAGCAATGATACGTCGAGGGGAAATAGTAGAGCGCAACCGGCAAACCATGGGAAGTCCAAGCACCGCATATAAGTTGCTGTATGAGAGTTAGCGAATTCCAATTTAACCGTTAACCATAAACCAACTCTATGCTATTTAATCCAGTCTGATTATGTAACATACAAGCCGGCCGTTTCCACTCTCATTATTCGTCCCACTTGTGAACCAACATTGGGGCAACGTGCAGACAGCGGGGGACAGCGTTCTTCTGAAGCAGGGGTTCCAGCAACAATCCTGTAAAAGGAAACAACACAAACAAGCATGAGCCCAAGATTCAGTAATCCATGCACATGACCTACACAAACGAAAACCAAAACGACGTCAACGAAATAACAGTATGCCTTGTAAAGCAATTCAAATTCAACCCGTACGCGTTTGCTGATTTCGACCGCACGGTACAACAGAAACAGTGATTATTGATCTAAGGTTGCTTGGGACAACTTGGAATATCCACAGAACTATAAGATTATGCAACTCGAGAAACAGTTCTTCAAACTTTGCTGGATAACACCAGGGTAATGAATACCAAAGTGTTTCTAGGTGGGGGTCGAACAACATTAGGTCAGAACTGTTGTACGTGACAACATCCGGGTAGTAATCTGTTTAGGGTTCTGGGATTTCATCAGGACTCTATAACACATGAGAAACGTTGTCTTTTTAGTGGCGTAGTCTCCCACATACGGACTCTGTAGTGGGTCTACTATATTTGAGGTTCAGAAGGGGCATCACATTTTAAACATTAGGTTACAAATAGGTATATTATTACACACAAGTGTACAGGCTGCTTTACTTCAGAAATTCATTCAGTTCCTGCACTGTACTGAACGCACACTATATTTTTAATGGGCTTTGAAGGGAGATTGAAATTTAAACTATATTCGATCTACAACTGTAAACACATGATAACATCGTTTGTACACGTGCACACGTTTCATAATCTAAACTGTATGAAACCTGTCTGACCTTGAACATACTTCTGTTGTACCGCGGTGTATCAAACGAAACTACTGGAACACTGCTGATCGCGTTTATCACTCATACAATTGCCAAATTTCTGATCACCATGAACGTTCATCAGTTCGAGCTGCCGGCGAATTGTGCAATTTTAATGTTATGCAAAATTCAAATATCCAATTTTCTTATTGTCATGTTTCGTAATGATTCAGAAAGCCAATTAAGGGGCGATGGAAGAATCACCGCAGAACGTCGTTGCTTAATTGCGAAACGTAACTACTACTGGTTTCGGTAGGTTTAAATACAAACTGACTAGAAATCCTGTCATAATGGTCAGTCACCTGAATCACTTGGTGTAGTTCGTGAAACAGGTTGGGATTGGTGAGACCACAGTTTAAATCTCTCAGTTCCAGATGTGACTTCGTAGTTCCGTTTGCAAACGGCTTACTGAATAAATATATACTGCTCCTTATGCTGGTTCAAGTCCAGAATTTTCGCGAGTGAATTGCTTTTAAATTAAAACTACCGTCAAACAGAATACACCCCATTATTCATTGGTAAATTTCAGACAGTCGTCCAAAAAAGCAGACTTGAGGAGTGTGATTGCGCAACTATTGTCATTGCTTCACGTAATCTTTCTCAACGTTGTTATATTCCATCAGAATATTGTACAACCGGCCAAGCAAACGGTTCAAATATACATGTATAACAACAGGTTGTTTTTGATTCTGAAAAACTTTTCTGACTATTCAACGTTTGATGAAATTTGCTACAATTGTTTGATGACCTCATGAGATTAAGCATTGAGTGCGATAAGAAATTTTCACCAATTGAGTGAAGGAAGATGTCAAACAAAAGAGGTGGCGATTGATGTCGTTCGATTTAACTACACGGTTGTAGTTATCGGATAGTAGTAAATTTCTCCATTAGTCTTTTTGTTTCTGACTAGCACTGTGCTAAATTTTGATGTTGTTCATCAGACATCCAACTGTAGTTATTACTGGGCTTACATTCATCTTTCTCCTAGGATAACAATCCCAAAGCAGTTTGGAACAGGCGTATGTTCTACTAATCATAAGCAAACAATGAGACAGGCACTACTTACTTCATGTGACAAAACAGCATATTTCATCCACCGCCTCTCTACAACGAACCCCAGTGACTTGCCATTGAAAAGTCTGTTTTTCCCACATTTTTCTGACATCTCCGCTCACTATCAGTAAACAGTAACTTTCATCATGGTTATTAAAGGGGAATGGAAAGTATACTTGTGAAATAACCCGCTCTTCCTTTCTTAGCAGGCTTTGAAAGTTAAGGGATTATCCGGAGAAAAATATGTGTATAAGTGGGCAAATGATTGCGACTAAAAAGTAATGTGAAATCTAACGCGTTTAATAGCTAATTCACGTCGGTTAGACCTGATCGATTAGGCTTTGGCAACCACTAAAAGTGTTCATGAAACCTGTACTACCCACAACAACAATTCAGACACCCGCAATGCTGCCTAAAACACATTATGGGTTTGCCTTATCATCGTATGGTATTGAATAAGTTGTTTGAGGTTAACATCAACAAAACACACATTAGAGCAACGGTAGCAAAGAGTAGTATGTCCGACCATGTTTATCAAAGCTAATGAGATAACAAAAATAAAGGAACGTGCATCCGAAGTTCCCTAGTTTTCATTACGACGGTAGTGAAGAAGCGACGTTAGGGTTCCATGTACTATCGTTAAATTCAAGTGCAACGTGTTTCAGTGTTTTACAGATTTGACGTTTGAGATTTCATACTTAATATCAGGAAAATAAACTCCCATTTATTCCAAGTTACTCAATGACCCGTGGTCTGCAAAACAGCGAAACGGTGAGTCATATTTAAATCTGTGGTCACTGTATACTGGTCCTCTTCTTCGACCTTAAGGAACTGAATATCAGCATGACTAGGCCTGATTGTTCTTCTTTCTTGCAGATGATGCGCATGATGCACCGAATTCTCAGTAAAGCTCTCATATCACTCATGTTAGGATCAGATGTATTGGTTACGCTCATGCTACTTTCTGTGAGAAAATTAACCCATACCCCAATCTCACAAGCCCACAAACATATTCCGCGTTGATTAGTTAAATTGTTCACCATAATTCCGGGAATTCATACGGAATTATCTACACCAAAATGTTCAGTAAATGCGCAGAACATATTGGTTCTAATAGATAGATACAACAAAATATTTTCGCATGTTCTGTGAATGCGCAGCAGCTTCTCCCTTAAGGGATCTGCTTGACGATGTTTCACATAAGTCTGATTGTTGCACGTGTGCGGGAGTCGATTATTAAGAGAATCTTATAGCAGAAATGATTGGCAGTAACGAGGGTAACTCTCGTAAATAATTTCACTCTCTAGGACAAATTTATGAGACCTTCTATTTTTCTATCGTTGTTTAAGCTATTCTTAAAACTTGCGAAACCTTATCTCAAGCTAAAACGTTACTGCCCACTATACAGCGATATATTATAAGTAGAACATAAGTATTTTCACTTTCGAAATGTGATTCTAGATAAAAGGAAAATCACCTAAGGGCAAAGTTGTATTTTCCCTTGAAGAGTTTATTCAAGCTGCTGGTAAGAAGTGCCTTTGCCATTCTTCTTGGTGACACGTATACATTGTTCCAGCGTATTCTTTAAAAGAGAATCCAACACAGCTTAGTTCAGACAACACCATGCTTACTTTAGGGTGGTGGTCAACTCGTCCGACAAACCATATATGCTTGATCTAGTATTATTCGAGGGTTTTCAGTCAGACCTAATTCTGGGTTACAGACTAACTCGTCCAACAAACCTAAACATTCATGTCACTGACCTCCGACATTGAGTTTCTTACTTAATTGCATCGTATTCTCCCGAAAAAGTATCGATTTCAACTCTGTACACAATGCTTGCAGACTAAACTGCCATCCTTTACTGATTGTCAGATTATCTCTGTAGACTGTCTACTAATTCGAAATAATTAGGGAAATTGGAAAGAATTTTAACTCTTGTGACAGACAGTGACGCCAATTAATTGCATACTGAAATTGTGCACTCCGCGATCTGTTGTTGCTGAACTGCCTGTAGTACGGTTCTAATATGTGTTGCTGAGTGTGTTTTAGAATAAGCAGTTTCATCTACCCATTGTAGTCATTTAAGGTTGACGAAGTTTCATCTGTGGTGGACTTAGTGGTCACCTAAATCATTGGCAGAATACGCCTTTTGATAGACCTATCCGTTACCAGGACAGCCTAGTTCTCTGTACTGACATCTCCGTCAGAAAATGTTTAAAAACGTTTTTGTCCCTGGCGTATCAAAGACTGGTTCGACCACTAACGTCATTTTAGCTGGCTCAAATCCGAGTTTCATAAAATTCTATGCTTGCTTATGTAGAGCTATCATCGTGCTTTCAAACTATGGGTATTGTTATGTCCAATCGAACTTCCACTAAGAACAGCTGAACAATAACTCATTCATGCGCATTTTGACATCTCGAGGCTTACGAAGTTTGCATTTAGATCTGGAGAGAAAATCAATAAATCACCCGTGTAGTGTGAAACTGTTTCCAACTAGTTGCTAATTGTGGAATGCACCTGCGTGTGGTTAAGCTTAATCGCGTCGGTTAATCACAACCGAGCAACACACAAAAATTTAATTATTTTCAAAACAGCAGCGGACAATAGTTGCAGTGACGGTTCGCCGGATCATAGGTCTGCATAGAACAGTGACAAACCTAGTGTTTATTCATTTCTGCTTCTATGTTGATCGCACGCTGAAATTTTGTAGGGTGGTTCACGAGTGTAGAGTTTACGTCTTTGTCTGCTACAGAATAAAATGGTTAAGAACAAAACGTTGACGCCATTAATTATCCACACAGCTCCAACAGCACACATACACGGACACAAGTAGACAATATACAGGCATACGCATCGCCTGATCTATGAAATGAGCTAGGGTATTGGCCAAGATAAGAACAACTTCGGGTGACCTTCAGATGTCTGTCGGTCGAGTTTTGGCCATTGCATACAAGTCATCCGTAACTGAGAAGCCATGCGGTATTTCACGATGGGCAGATTGTGCACAGTAGCCAAGCATTCGTAACCCAAATTTGAAAAAATGCCCCAAAATTCGTTGGTTTTAGGTTAACTGAGGGAGGTCTGCAAATGGACGACCAAGCGCATGGAGAATGTTATAGGTCTACGTTAATTTTTTCCCCAGATGCCAATGATACACTATGAATCGACCAAATTCTGCCAACTTTATTGGGTATGGAAAACCGTGTTCCTCTAACACATGAACGAGAAGCCTGCATGCTTTTGTCCATGTGATGTCACACAGTTCAGTATTACGCTGTAGAGGTGCACACAAGATACACACGGTGCGTATACGTTTTGTATCTACAAACACTAGTCTTTTCACAGAGCGTTCAATTGACAAACCTGTGAAAGTGGTGTTATCAGCTGATTTTTGTGAAGCATCTCTCATGGTGATTATACGATTGCTTCCAATCAAGCATTTTAACCTAACTCTAACGCTGAAACAAACAGTTTCGTATTTTTGATTTGCTCATCCAGTCCATCTGTCATACTTACGTGTCATATAATACCGGTCATTGAGTGTCCTGTTGATAGTAGAGGGAATTGCGGACCAACTACGAGCAACCTCTGGAGTGGCATCGATAGCCATTTTTATTAAATGCATGGAAAGTTCACCAGACCTCATCCTGGCAGGATATTTCATGGTAGAAATTAAGTAACAGATACGGAGAGAGGAAACCTGTCATATTACAAGCGCTACGTCAACGACACACTAATATTCGGTCGATCTAAAAGGGTGATAGATAATCTGGGAGCAACTTCTCAACGGTTGTCATCCTAAATTGAAGGTTACTTGTGAAATTGAGCCCAACCGCTGCTTGCCATTCCTAGATATATTCGTAGGTTATCAAGAAGTCAGAATGGATAGAATAACTGTCTGTAGGAAATCCACGTTGTCCGGTCAATAGTTAAACTGCAGCAGCTTCACACCGGACCAACGAAAACGAACACCAGTGAATACTATGTTCACATGAGCAAGGCAAATCTGTACATTCGGCAGCCTTACGGAAGAACTATATCTGACTACTTCCGTCCTACAGTCATTCCAGGAAGTTCATAGATAGGAATAATGAACGAAAAGTACCACCCGAAGAGGTGGTCACTTTAGAGTAAAAGATCTACATACAGCTGCCATTTTAGGTTGATTACACCATGCGTCAAACAACAATGTGGTTGAGAAATTCAACTAAGCCAACGTTCAGTACACCTGAACTCCGTGTACTCACTCGGACTCAGAAGTTACCAGTGTCTTCAATCAAAAGAGATCAACCCATCGGTGCCACTCCACATTATGTTAGACAATTTATGTGTAACTGTAGAGAAAGGTAAGCTGACAGGACCGAGAGTTGCTTGAGCTCCAGAACGAAGGAATGTTTACCTGAATAGGTGCAGAAGTCCGTATTACCAGAAAACAGCAGAGTTGCTGGAACACATGAGCAGCCAGTTTCCTCAGTAGCTAAACACGTCCTGACTACTGGTCACGTTACCGATCTATCTCGTGCATTCAGCATCCTGTTACGTCGTCCTAACCCAAGACTCTGACAGTATGCTGAAGCGGTCTCAGTCAATTGACTCATGCCGTCTGTCTTCAGAAAGAGCTGTCCATGAATTTCACCCTTCCCTGGACTCAATGACCTATCCTAACCCGTTTATTGCCACAAATAAAAAAATTCCACCCATTTTATTGTAAAATTGGTACTGAGGAGTCAATACGAAATGTTCCCGTCTATCACTTTTAGTGTTTTATTTGTTATGTTCAAAATGCATTGGTGTTAATTTCGGATGAGTTTTGCTGAAGTCGTTTTGCGCCAAACAATCACAAGCTTACAATATGCTGTCCGTTTCACGAGCGCTACATGGTCATTGAACCCTCATTAATCAGATTAACTCACATTGTTGAACACACAGAGGACCAACCCAGTTTTTGAGTTTACTCCCAAGTCGTTATTCTGATCTCTTTACATAAATTATGGATGACGAATCGCGAGTTGCGCTTTTCTCATTAATGGTCCTCCGTAGGCTGCGGTTGAGAGAAAAAAAATCTGATGGGGGGAGGGGGAAATCACACATTTTGTTTCATAACAAACTTATTGTGCTCACAAAGGTATGTGGTTCTACAACATAATAAATGATACAAATTGTGGACTTTTGTAGGCTACCAAACAATCTTACCACTTGCAAGAACGAAATAAAGCCTTTATGGTTATGAACGTAATCAGATGATAAAAAATAGTTGTCACTGCATTCCATTTATCACTTGAGGGGAATTAATTATCCACGTCACTTTTTAGACTGCCACAAATGGGCAAAGTACATGGGGAGTGGAAGCTGTTCGCCTAATATCCACACAGTGTATACGGAATGTGTGCACAGTTGATTTCTACAAGCTAAATGCAACAGATGGCGATAACGTGTGGACTGTTTGTCCCAGTCAACAGTGTTTTCCCAGTGAATATAAAAACTGACTCTTACTCATAGAAGAGGGATTACATACCAGTATAATTATTCATGTAAAGAACTCGCTGTTGGTTTAGGCTTTCGGATATAGCAAGATTGTCCAACTAGTCTTCCTAATACGCACAACAGATTTGATGCTTGCTTCTGCGATAATGCACAAACTGTCCACCTGAAACCCAGTCAAATTTCTTATGTTGCAACCACGTTGATCATGCCCAACGGACCTCACATAAACCACCAGTGAAACATCACATTGGAACCTTCAGTCACATTCGATCATAGTAAATGCTCAGGTTGTGGGATCAGTGTAACTATATAAACTACCGTGGCCCACCAAAATCTGTCACTTGCGTATAAACGTTTAAAACCGTTTTATAATACTGTTGCATTCAATATACAATTATTCAGTCTCATTCATAACTCCACACATTCGCAATAGTTGTCCACTCCAATTTATGTCTTTCTGGATACCGCGTGAAGAATCAGCAAAACAACTTTTATATGCCTATCCCTGTGTTTAATCTTGATGCAAAATGCTACCATCGTCCTACATGGTAAAATGGGCAAACGGAACAAAACATGACCCGAATATTCGAAATTGGAATTTTGCTCCGTGTTATTTAAAAATTCCAATAACCGAATTCCTGACCTATCCTGGCCAGGTGGTCGAACTTGTATGTTGTTTTCATCCGGCGGGCGATGCTGACTAGGACTCCGTTAATTCCAGGTGCAAACTTGTCAGATAAGCCAAAGAGTAACAGTCAGACGAAAAGCAAATACACTCATAAAAGTAATTAGGTAATGAGGCACGGTCCTATGGGCATACAGCAAAATATCCTTATAGTTGCTGCACTCTTGTATTCCGTGTCCGGAAGAAGGGGGCTAGAAGATGTACCCTCAAACAAAGAGCACTCCGATCGCCCAACGGTTGATCGTGATCGACGGCGTATTATCCAATACGTCAAGCAGTGCTCTGAATCAGACATCAATGTATTATTCACTTCGCCCTCGGGCTAGGCAAGTCCCTCACTGCCAAGTGAGTCAGGCTGTCAAGTCCTTGGCTCCGGGTAGGGTCCCCAAGAAAACTCTGTATCTTGCTGTCTCGAAGGTCGGACTATTGAGTCAGGGACTCGGGGTGGGTTCCCTCTAGTCAACCCGCTTCCGCGGCATAAACGACCGGAGAGTATCAAGAGTTTCCGTTCTCCCGACAGTGACAGTATTAACCCAATTCGACATTCTCCTATTGTTTCCCCAACCATGTCTTCTGCTTTCCATGTGCCTTCAGGCGATCATTGTTTTCTGAGGCCAACACAACTGGTAGAAATGGACGCCTTCAATGCCCACACTCACTGACAAGTCGGTCAGCAAAATGCTCTGGCTAGTAGTCCCTTAAGTCTGGAGGTTGATCTGTGTTGTGTGTCGGAGACACGAGTCTACGATTCTAGCACAGTTATCCACTTGAGCTAGTCAATAGGTAACTGTCGATTCAAGTAGCTTCTATCTCAGGGTTTCTCGTGACACCGAATCTGAATCTCATGGTCAAGCTGGAGTGGGAATCGCAGTGAGTCCCGAAACAGAACAATGTGTGCTTGATTGGATCCCGGTGAACTGTCGTTTGTGAGCTGTCAGACTCAATACATCGGTAAAAGTCTATCGACGCAAATCAGAAAGGCGTTGCCTACTATATCGGCACACACCCTCACAGACAACTGTTCGGATGCTACCAGGGATGCGTTCTATGTCGCTCGCGTTGACCTTCTGAGACAGACTAAACACTCAGACGTCATCATACTAACGGGCGATTTGAATGCTCAGTTTTACCGTCTTTCTCCGGATGAAAAGCGGCTTGGAGGTATGTTTGGTGTTCGGGCACAACGCACTGACAGTGACGAGACTGCCGCAGCTGTGTGCATCCCACGGTCTCT